>CM046434.1:18504603-18681625 GCA_025506505.1 Flaveria sonorensis
GGTTTTTCACAAGTTAAACAGATCTATTTTATCCTTATAAAATAGAAGAACGCAGCGGAATTATATATATTTTAAACTTGTTACAGTGAGCTAATTATATATAAAACATTTTTATATAAAATCAGTCAAACCCATGTGGATCGATATATGAAATCATGCTTACAAACAACATAGAAGGTACGAAGAACTACCTTCAACAATGAGGTCGGCAGGAGGTAAACGAGGATGGCAGCTCCTAAAGCAAGAAGCCTCAAGCTGGTCTACCCACGAGCCACCAACAAGAAACCGGTTGCTAGGATTTTCACTTATACAACTCCTTTTAAGTTTCTCTAGACCGATCGAGAGAAAAGGGGTTCTTACACTTTCGTGTTCTCAAGTCCTGTGTTTTAAGAGATCTGCAAGCATCTTATATTGCATGTCCTTGGAAACATAAAGTTCAGGAGAGAGAAAGTGGGTGGGGCCCAGCCCCTTAACCCATCCGCATTTCTCAGAACAACATCCGCATTAGTTAATGCGGATGAAGTTGTTCTCCCGCATTTGTAAATGGTCATCCGCATTAGTAATGCGGATGTATGTTTCCATCAGCATTTCCAGAAATGCTCATCCGCATTTGTTCCAAAACAAATGCGGACAGGGTTGTTCATCCGCATTTGTAAATGCGGATGAGTAACATCATCCGCATTTGTTCAACCACATCAAATGCGGTTGTGTTAAACGAATGCGATGAATTAATATTCCTCTCTCTTTGAAATAAATTATCCATATATTTATATACAACACAAGTGTAAATTTGGAAACCCAATTTCCAAATATCTAAGTGTTAATATTTATTTATATGATCATATCATAAAACAAATATCTTTGGTGTTTGTCTAGCTCGTTATTGGGTATGACCCGACTTGGATCATGACATACTAGCCACATCAATTCAATATGTATTTTGGGCAGATCATTTCCATCAATCTCCCACTTGCACAAGATACATAGAGTTGATGCAAGTAGCAAATACCGCCTAACAACGGTTTACTACCCCTAATATGCATGACTAAGTGCCATTCAATAACATCATTCCTTTCAAGTCCCTTACTTGAACTGATTTAGGTGAATCCAATCATATATCCTTTTGTTTCAGATGTCATGTTCATCCAGGGACACAGAATGATCATTCCCTGTTGATAACTTTATCAGGCCTTAGACATCATACTCTCAACGAATAAGAGGAACAAATCCCATCTTGACTACATACGTTTATCACAATCACCTTGTATCACACCTGAACATAGCCTTGTGTATTGTCCATTATTTCAGAACAGTGAAGAACTAGATCAAGGTATAAATTTTGTGAATATCAAAACCCAATATGTATCTCAGGTCAGAGGACACTATGATATTTGCCTTTACTCAAATTTACTTATGATCAATTATAAATTCCATGCAGTAACATTTGAGAGCGGGTCTAATATTTGTATCCCACAAATATCTATGAACCTTGGTAGCAACCTTTTGCTCTATATCATACCTTATGAATATCTACCAATCCATGTTCATAATAGTCTTACATTCATATTGTTCCCACAAATATAACCGACTACGGACATTTAGAATAATAAACATATTCATGGATGTAAACATGCTAAAATGGAACATAACTCAAATGTCATAATTTATACAAAGAGTTAGTATTACTTTCGTTCCAAAGTTAAATACAAAACAGATCAAATCCAATCACTAGAATATCGAAGTCCTAAGGCACAAGTATGACTCTCATGCTTTGCCCTTTCAAGGAGCTTCGTGAGTGGATCCGCAATATTTTGATCTGTGTGAACTTTGCGAATACATATCTTTCCCTTTTCAACTTCATCCCTTATGTAGTTGAATCTCCGCTCAATGTGCCTTGTCTTTTGATGTGCACGGGGTTCCTTGATTTGAGCAATCGCACCCTCGTTATCACAAAAGATCTCTAGGGGTCTTGAATGGTAAAGACTACCCCTAGATCGGCAATAAATTTCTTTAACCATGCAGCCTCTTGAGCTGCCAATGAAGCGGCGATGTATTTGGATTCTGTAGTGGACAATGCTACCACCTCCTGCTTCAAGCTCTTCCAGGACACTGCCCCTCCATTCATAATGAAGACATACCCCGATTGTGATCGAGAATCATCTCGATCAGTCTGGAAGCTCGCATCCGTGTAACCTTTTACAACGAGCTCCTCCTCACCAGATCCATATATTAGAAACATATCCTTAGTCCTCCTAAGGTATTTCAATATACTTTTAACACCATCCAATGGCTATTACCTGGATTCTATTGATATCTACTTGTCATGCTTAATGCGCATGACACGTCTGGTCTAGTGCATATCATTGCATACATGATGGATCCTATAGCAGATGCATATGGATTTCCTTCATTCTTTCTTGCTCATCCTTTGAGTTCAAACATTGAGATGTACTCAATATTGTCCCTCTTTGAATAGGTACCATACCTTTCTTAGAGTTTTCCATCTTGAACCTTTTCAAGATTTTATCAATGTATGCACTTTGGTTTAACCTATCAACCGTCTTGATCATCCCTATAGATCTTTATTCCTAAAATATAGGCGGCTTCACCAAGATCTTTTATGGAAAAGCAACTTCCAAGCCAGGCTTTAACACCTTCCATGGTTGGAACATCATTTCCAAATAGTAGTATGTCATCAACATACAATACTAAGAATGTGATAATGCTCCCACTAGCCTTTTTATACACACAAGCTTCATCAGCGTTCTTGATGAATCCAAATTTCTTGATCTCTTCATCAAAACGTTGATTCCAACTTCTCGATGCTTGTTTCAATCCTAGATTGATTTCTTTAACTTGCATACTTTATTAGGATGTTTTGGATCGACAAACCATCAGGCTGAACCATATAGACAGTCTCTTCGAGATGTCCATTAAGGAAAGCGGTTTTGACATCCATTTGCCAAATCTCATAGTCATAATATGCAGCTATGGCAAATAATATCCTAATTGACTTTAGCATTGCCACAGGCGAATGTTTCATCATAATGAACCCTTGAGTTTGAGTGAAACCCTTTGCTACAAGTCTTGCTTTATAAGTATCCAAGTTTCCATGCATATCTGTTTTCTTCTTGAAAACCCACTTACATCCAACCAGTTTGGAGTTAAGTGGTGGTTCAACCAATTCCCATACTTGGTTGTCATACATGGATTGCATCTCAACGTTCATGGCTTCTAGCCATTTGTCACAATCCAATTGGACATTGCATCATGGTATGTAGTTGGTTCATCCGAGTCAACCACATAGCATCCATTCATGAAAAATCCATATCTTTCAGGTGGAATGCTAATTCTACCAGATCTGCGAACGTTTTGTGTGTATTGATCAACCATTTGATCATTATCAACAACCTCTTGTTGATCGCTAATTTCAACCAAATGTGTATTGGCTTGTGGTTCTTGATCCTCATCAATTTCCACTGTTCTATACATCGTTTCTTTCATAAGAACTTAGTTTCCAAGAACTCAGCCTTTCTAGCAATAAATACCTTTTGCTCGTTGGATTAAAGAAGTAATATCCCATACAGTCTTTGGGATATCCAACAAATATACACTTAATGGATCGACTTTCTAACTTGTTTTGGGTGTTCTGCTTCACATAAGCTTCACAACCCCATACCTTTAAATATGATAGTGATGGAACTCTTCCATGCCATATTTCAAAAGGTGTCGTATCCACTTTCTTGGTTGGGGCCATATTCAAAATACGAGCCGCGAAGAGCAATGCGAAACCCCAAAATGATAGAGGTAGTGAGCTTCTAGCCATCATAGATCGAACCATATCCAATAAGGTTCGGTTTCTCCTTTCAGACACACCATTATGTTGCGGTGTTCCGGGTGGAGTAAGTTGTGAGACAATCCCACAACTCATAAGATGATCTTGAAAAGCATCACTCAGGTATTCACCTCCTCTATCTGATGAAGAACTTTGATTGTTTTATTGAGTTGATTTTCTACTTCATTCTTAAAGATTTTGAACATTTCAAAAGCTTCATGTTTGTGTGTCAACAAGTACACATAACCATAACGACTATAATCGTCGATAAAGGTAATGAAGTATCTCTCACCATTCCTTGTCATTGTCTTAAAAGGACCACATACATCCGAATGTATGATTCCTAATAAATCCTTTGCCCTTTCGTTAGTACCACTAAAGGGCAACTTGGTCATCTTTCCTTGTAAACAAGATTCACACTTATTAAATGAACCATTTTCATTTGTTTCCAAAAGACCATTCTTTTGAAGTGTTTGAATCCGATTCTTGTTTATATGCCCAAGACGACAATGCCAAAGATATAAATCACTTAAACCCATTTTAAGTTTCTTGGTGCTTGTTTGGTATAACGAGTTATTAAAAGATGAGTTATCATGAACCAATTCATAGATACCATTATAAGGCATAGCCTCAAATAAAATACATCATCCATAAAAACACAAATACCATTGTTTACAAACTTTAATACATAACCATATTGTTTTAAAAGGGAAACAGAAATTATGTTCCTAGTCAAACTAGGAGCATACAAGATGTTTTTCAAGACAACTTCCAAACCATTTGGAAGCTTCAAAACATAGTCTCCTTGGGCTTCAACATCAACTTTTGCTCCGTTGCCCATGTAGAGACTTGTGTCTCCCTTCTTGAAATGCTTATTTCTTTTGAACCCCTGCAACAAATTGCAAATATGAGTTCCACATCCGGTATCCAATACCCATGTGTTTGAAGAAATAACATTCAATTCAATATGAATCATGAAAGTTGTACCTGAGGTCTGCCCAGCATCCCTCTTGTTTCTCAACTCTTTGAGATAGGTTGGACAATTCCTCTTCCAATGTCCTATCTCACCACACTCAAAGCATGGATCGTTCTCGTTACCATAGGCTTCTTAAGCTTTGGTTTTGGAGGTTCAGTTCTTGCCTTTCCCTTACCCTTTCCTTTGATGTATCCCTTTCCTTTAGCAACATTTGCTTTGGGATCGGGGTGTTGCCTTTTCTTGTTGCCTCCCTCATTGATCGTGAGGACGGGTAAAACCCTTTTACCCATCCCCGTCGCCCTTTTTGAGCATTGCGTGAAGCTCACCAATGCTTTTGTCCCACCCGTTCATGTTATAATTCATGATGAACGTCTCAAACCTTTTAGTTAGGCCATTAAGGATCAAATCCGTGGCCAACTCTTTTGAGACGGGAAATTTAGCCTTTCAAGGCGATCAATGTGGCTCTTCATCTTAAGTACATAAGATGAAACCGATTGAGTTTCTTCCATGCGACATGCATGAAGCGCTCGAACCGTTTCGAAACGTTCTACCCTTGCTTGTTGAAGAACATTTCCTTCAACTGGGTAATCATGTCGTATGCCCCATGATGCTCTAAATCCTTTTGGAGCTCGGGAATCATAGTTCCCAACATGAGGCAAGAAACCTCACAGAATCCTCAGTGTGCTTAACCCAATCGTTATAGGCCTCAACATCATCACATCGGGTTCGTCGGAATGGGATCGTCTAGTACGTAAGATTTCTTTTCTTGCTTGAGAACGATTCTCAAGTTACGAAACCAATCCATAAAATTATTATGGTTAAGACGATCCCTTTCTAATATAGTTCTTAGTGATAGGTTATGGATGGTTGGGGTGGGAGCGTTGTTGTTGGCGGCCATTTCTACAAACAAAGTTCATTTTTAGTATTTCAAAAAATGAAACTTTAATTATTAATACCCCTTTCACGTCTCATAGACAATTAATAATTAAAATCTAGAATCCAACGTTACATTTAAATAATGGTTAGGTGACCTTTATCCCATCATTTAAATTAACAAGGTAGTCAACATTTGACAATTGCAACCCTTTGCAACTTCTAGTTTTATGGGATCGGTTAAACATCTTTATGTTTAGTTGGCATGTTTAATCCCATCAACACCATTGTACACCATGCTTCGCTGACCCTATTCACATGGTTTCCAACTCAAGTTGTCCTACTTACACACACGTGTGAGTTTACACATACAAGTGGTTAGGTGACCTTTATCCCACAAATATGTTAACCCCACCTCAAACACACAAGTTCCCTAAGAGTGGTTAGGTGCCCTTTATCCCACAAATAGTTCCCAAGTGATTCGAGTGTTGTGTAAAAGGGTGGCGTAAACTTGTTTCAAAAGGGATTTTAGTTTTCATTAATTCTAGTTTTGAAAACTATTTGCACCTAACATTTACATGCATTCAAATGTGTGGTACCAGTGTGAAATAATTTTCAAGGTTCTTTTAATAAAACCAATTTTATTGTGAACACATTAACTTTAATAAACCCTTTTATTACCCATGTTAATGTTTTATAAGAACCAATTTTATGCTTGTTGTTGATTTTAAACTGTTTAAACATGCATATCCATATATCACAAAACAATAATAAAACAACCACACAAGCATCACATGAGTCCTTAACCGTAGCCATCTAAGCTTAACATCACTTGTTGACCAAAACAAGTGAGTTAATAAAATCGTTTCTAAGGGTGAAAATGACACAACATTTATGCCGGTGAACTCCCACTTGATCCCGCATCCAAATGCTTCAAGTGTCCACCTTGATTGTGACTCTTCCAATCCATTTGGGTCTCCATTTAGGCTTTGACTTCAGCACCAAACTCCTTTGGGCTTTATCTTCTCCTTTCGGTTAAAACCGAGAAAAATAGTCTTGTTGCATCTTCTTTTACAAAACATATTCTAAATACAATTTTTCTAGTAAAAGTGAAGTGCAACTAGCCTATTTATTTACATACCAAATGAAAAATAAATAAATTACATACCCAATAGAAGAATAAACATGTTTATTATTACAAACCATTTGAATAATTAAAACAAACACAACACATTCATCCATAGGTCTCGACTTTGGTTATGAACAAATAAAATAGATATCCACATATGTAAGCAAAATCCAAAAGCATCCCCTTGAACCATAGATTCTCGGCTGAAGCATAAACAGTCGAGAACCATGGTTTTGTTTCCAAAACAAAATCATCCAAATGATATAAATTTTCCAAGATTCCTATATGCATGTCTAAATAGATCTTGAAAAATAGGGGATACTAGGGCTGAAGCCTCTCGGCTTTTGGTGAATCATCACCAAGAAACAAATTTTCAGTCCAAATGAAGCATGTATCCATATAACCGGCTCTTGATGCCATTGTTGGGTTTTCACAAGTTAAACAGATCTATTTTATCCTTATAAAATAGAAGAACGCAGCGGAATATATATATATTAAACTTGTTACAGTGGGCTAATTTATATATAAACATTTTTATATAAAATCAGTCAAAACCCATGTGGATCGATATATGAAATCATGCTTACAAACAACTATAGAAGGTACGAAGAACTACCTTCAACAATGAGGTCGGGAGGAGGTAAACGAGGATGGCAGCTCCAAAAGCAAGAAGCCTTAAGCTGGTCTACCCACGAGCCACCAACTAGAACACCGGTTGCTAGGATTTTCACTTTTACAACTCTCTTTTAAGTTTCTCTAGACCGATCGAGAGAAAAGGGGTTCTTACACTTTTCGTGTTCTCAAAATCGTGAGTTTAGAGAGATCTGCAAGCAATCTTATATTGCATGTCCTTGGAAACATAAAGTTCAGGAGAGAGAAAGGTGGGTGGGGCCTAACCCCTTAACCCATCCGCATTTCTCAGAACAACATCCGCATTAGTTAATGCGGATGAAGTTGTTCTCCCGCATTTGTAAATGGTCATCCGCATTAGCTAATGCGGATGTATGTTTCCATCAGCATTTCTAGAAATGCTCATCCGCATTTGTTCCAAAACAAATGCGGACATGGTTTCTTCATCCGCATTTGTAAATGCGGATGAGTAAACATCATCCGCATTTGTTCAACCACATCAAATGCGGTTGTGTTAAGCGAATGCGGATGAACTAATATTTCTCTCTCTTTGAAATAAATTATCCATATAATTTATATACAACACAAGTGTAAATATTTGGAAACCCAATTTCCAAACATTCTAATTGTTAATATTTATTTATATGATCATATCATAAAACAAATATCTTTGGTGTTTGTTTAGCTCATTATTGGGTATGACCCGACTTGGATCATGACATAGTAGCCACAACAATTCAATATGTATTTTGGGCAGATCATTTCTATCAGCTGACACATTTGTGAGTAGCTGATATAATAGTTTGGACTACTAGCCATCTTAGCATACAATGCAGTAGCTTCAGCACCCATTGAGTTCAAATGGTTTGCAGCTCTTTGTTTATCATCCATTTCATACGAATTGATGGTAGATATCAATTCACTAAGAGGTAGGGTAAACAAATCCTTTATCCTTTTGATTGTTGTGTAATTGTTGTTCCAGCTATAGGGCAATGAGTATAAAAGCTTCTTGTTCACTGCAATATTTTCCAAGACAATGCCAACACTCTTCATCTTTGTTACCAGTTTAACAAATCTTGAAATTTGAGTTTCAAGAGTTTCACCAAGAACATGATTGAACATGTTGAATTCTTGGTTGAGCATTTCCTTCTTGCTTTCTCTCATGTCTTTGTTACCCATGATTTCGGTTTCCATTGCATCCCATAGAACTTTGGCCCCTTTGACATCTTTGAATTTATGTACAATCTCAGTAGTCAAAGCCATGGTTATGGCTGCATAGGTTTTGTCATCAAGTTCCAGTTTCTTCATGTTTTCCCCATCCCAAAGATGTTCTGATTTTTGAACTATTTCTCCTTTGTCATTATTATACAGAGAAATGTACGGTCTGTATTTAATCAACCGTAATATCCCTATATCAGTGTAAATGACATGGTGCTCAAACCGATAAACCAGTCAACAAAATCATCATCACATAAAAGTCTTGGTGGTTTAGTGCTTGTTTCGATCTCAGTATCCAAACTTAGTGTGGCCCTAAGATTCTTCAAATTAAGGTTGATGGCCATTCTAAAAATATAATTTCAAACCTCTCAAAATTTCTTGAAAATAGGAACTTCTCGCGTGACAACTTGTAACTTTTCACTCGACTGATTTTGTAACTGACTTTTGTGATTAGTTCAACTTCTCGTGGGAATGGAATTTTTTTGCATGATATTATGCGAATAGTTGATCTTCTCACATGAATTAACAAGTTTTTGCATGAAATCAAGAACTTTTCGCAAGTTTTTTTCTTGCCAAAACAAGCTTTTTAGCTTGAATTCACTTTCCAATTTGTTCAAAATTAATAATTGAGCTTCGATTGAGTGAATTATGCTCAAGTTTAATTCTAATTGTCACTATGTTGAATCATGAAAAATGAAACTACTAAAATCAGGATTTCAGCATTGGCCATCAACTGCCGAAACAGGCTAAGTGCTAAACTCAATATTTTAGCATTGGCTGTCCACTACCGAACCAGACCAACTACTGAATCCACTGCCAAAGTGCATATGCTAAATGTCTGCTGATCAGCATATGCAGATCAACTGCCAATCAACAATGAACTCCATGAGCTGATGATCAATTACTACATTGAAAAAGTCTATGGTGACGACTGCTGTGTTCAACCTGTTGGTAACAACATAGTACATAATCTAATAACTCCGATACATAGATTATCTGCTCTACTATAGTATCTGAACATAGAATAGTTTATTCTTGTTTTTAAGTATAAAAGTCCTCACACTTGTATAGTAGAGGCAACCTTTCAAAGCTATTTGATTGTATCTGCCAAAATTATAAACTTTGTACAATACAGATTAATCAAGAAAGAACTTGTTTATGTATTTATCTTTTCACAAAGAATTTGTATTGTTATAGTAAGTAACTAACTTAGATTCTACATTCGTTAGTTGCTGATCTAAGAAGAAGTTCTTGTTTGTCTAAATCAACCCTTCTCATATTTGCTTGAAATCACTTTTTTTAACAAATTACTTGTTTCTTCTTTTGATGACACTATCAAACACCATCATTCCTCATATTTCTCTACCCTTTCAAAATGACTGTTGTACCCATTTCTAGTAAACATAATTTGGAGAATGGAACTCAGATCAACCCTCCTTTGTTTACTCCAAATGGTTATGATACTTGGAATATCCGAATGGAGGATTTCAAAAGGAATCAATACATAAGAATTTGGCTCTTAATTCTGTATGGACTATATGCCCGGATGGTCCAAGCTGCTAGTGAAGGTGGAGCAATGATTCCCAAAGATCCTAAAAAGTACTCAAATGAAGATTTGAAGAAAATGGATATGGATTCAAAGTCTCTGTAGCTGATCAGTATGTGCATTCCCAAAGATCATAAAAAGTACTGAAGTAAAGATTTGAAGAAATGGATGTGGATTCAAAGTCTCTATAGCTGATCAAAATAAGCATACCTAACAACATCATGCATGGCTTCAAGAAATTTACAACTGCTCAAAAGTAATGGGAAGCCTTGAAAGCTAGATTTGAAGGAAGGAAGGAAATGAAGGAAATAAAAGAGATGTCTTGAAACAGAAGTTTGAAAATTTTGGTTTCATAAGGGGAGAAACCATGACTGCCACATATCTTAGATATGTTGAACTTCTAGACTCTCTAAATGAAGCTAGAGTGAAGATGGAGGATAATTATATCCTTAGAAAATTCTTAAGATCCTTACCAAAGACATGGACAGTTTATACTGTGTCCATTCGAATAACTGAAAATCTGAAGATAATGACTCTTGAGGAGTTATATGGCATCCTCGGTGCTTATCAAATGAGATGGATGCAGATGAAGAATCACCAGGTAGATCATCAAACCCCTCAAAGTCAACAGCTCTCATGGCCCCTATTAATGATCTAGTTCATTATCAAATTCAATCCCAAGTCTATCAAACTCCCATCGTAACTCAGAAAGCACCTATGATTACATACCCTGAATCTCAAATTGCTAAATCTTAATCATCACCAACATTCAACAGATGGAATCAGCTAGCCTCATCATCCTTTTCACAATCATATCCCACAAACTCTACTTTCATCAGTGACCAAACCAACTTGTTTCAGCTCTCTAAAGAAGATCTAGAGTGTGTTCATCCAGATGATCTTGAAGAAATGGATATCAACTACCAGATTGCAACGATATCCTTCAGGGGCAAGCAGTTTAGCAAAGAACTGGAAGAAAATTCATGAAGTAGAAAAGATTAGGATTTGGGTTTGAAAAAAGCAAGGTGAAGTGTTTTAACTGTAATCAGCTAGGACATTTTTCCAAAGAAGGCACTTTTTTTTGTTTTTTTTTTTTTTACCAAAATCTAACCCCTCTCCTCCATGCTCATCAAACCATCAACAACACTCACTCATTAAGGTCCTTCCTCTTCATTCAGCCAGAAAAATACAACAGCTGTGGCCTCAAGAGAAGAGGTGATTGACTAAAGCTTTCAGTGGAAGATGTCACACCCATCCATAATGCATTGATAGCCCCAAGTGCAACCAAGACAGGTTTAGGGTATAATTCTATGAACCTCCAACAACAAACACTCCACTTATAGCCCCAAGTGCGACCTTGAGGTAAAGAAGCAAGTATCTGCCGAACATATTTGGACAAAGACATCTGCTAAAAAGGTTGTGATAATAGAGAAGGAGGAAAAAGATGGAATAGTTAAGGATATAGATAAAAAACAGGAGAAGAAAGAAAAGGAGGAGGATGAGAACAAGGTGGAGAAAGATAGAAGGAGAAAAGATTTATAGGCAAAACCAAAGTAGGATGTGATTAAGAAGATAAAATTTGTAAAAGAAAAGCCATCTACCAAATCACATCAACTATCTACCAAGTCAGATTCCTCCAACAAGACAAAGCTTCACTCAAAGTATAGCTACAGCAAAAAGAACCACACTGGAAGTTGTTGTGCTGGAACCTCAGACTCTTTAAAAATGAGACCTCAACCCTATATTCAAAGTCCATTTCCAAATCAGTTGAGATTCACAACAAGACATTCCTAAAGAAAAGGGTAGAGTTTTTCCACTCATACTGATCAGAAGAACAACAAGAAGATAAGTAGAACCGAGGTAAGCAAGAATGAGAAGATAAATAAGAAGTTACAAAAGAATGGCAGTTGCTGAAGTCAGCCAAATAGTATATGAAAACCACATGCCTAATGTGTGGGAAAGACATTCACCTTGCAAAAGACTGCCAGTACAATTCCCTAGCTCATTCCTTCAAACATTCCAAACCCTTAAGAAAGTTTGTAGCTACCAAATGACCATCAAAAAGACATATTCCTCAGAAAAATCACTCAAGTGTCGAAAGAAAGAAAAATCCAGCACCTTTGAGAGATCTACCGAATAAGTCAGCAGTTGTAGACCAAAAGATGAAGAGGAAATTGGAGAACCCTTTACCATCTCCAAAAGCTTCAAAGGGTCATAACAAAGAGGATCATGTCAGAGAAACAGGCAAAGCCAAAAGAGAAGCCTGGAAACCAAAGACATCTTTCAAATTCTTAGTTGACTCAAAACCAACACTAACCCCCTTAGCATTTAACATTGATATAAAACTGCTAAAAACTCAAAAGACCCAAGACTAAATAGGCTTGGGACCCCATTCATCACTAACCAAATTATTTATGCGAAGGATCATTTACAGTCCAAAACAAACTTATGGATCGTGGATAGTGGATGCTCCTGGCATATGACATGTGACAGATCATGTCTACCGAATCTAGAACCATATGATAGTGGATCAGTTGCCTTTGAAATTGATACAATAGGAGGATAAATTACTAAAAGGGGAAAAATCAGCAATGGGAAGCTAAGTTTTGACAAGGTGAACATGCGAAAGAGTTAAATTATAATCTATTGAGTGTGGCTCAGTTGTGTCATAAAAAACATAACACTCTTTTACAAAGAATGAATGTATTGTCTTATTTCTTGGGTTTGAAATTCCTTATGATAAAATACTATTAAGAGCTCCCAGAAAAGACAATATGTACATGCTCAACATGCAGAACGCATCTTCTTTTGGCACAAAAGATTGGCACATGTAAATCTCAAAAACATGAACAAACTAGTTGGGAATGGGTTAGTCACTAGACTATCGAACAAGGAGTTTACATGTGCTGAACATTGTGTTGCTTGTCAAAAGGGAAAGAAACACAAATCTTCTAATAAGTCCAAAGGAATGAATTCAATCACAATTCCTTTAGACCTATTACATATGGATTTGTTTGGACCGACAGGTGTACAAAGTTTGGGTAGAAAATCATATTGCTTGGTAATAATAGATGATTTTATAAGATTCACTAGGGTTTTTTTAAAAATCATATGAAACTATTGAAATTTAAAAAAAATCATTTATTATCAAATTTGAGAATCAATTTGATCAAAAATTTAAAATAATTAGATGTGATCAGGGAACTAAATTCAAAAACCAAATCTTTGACTCTTTACGCAAATCCTAAGGTGTTGCAAGGCAATATAATGCTTCTAGAACTCCTTAGTAAAATGGAGCTGCTTAGAGGATAAATAGGACACTTATTGAAGCTGCAAGGACCATGTTGTCTGACTCCAAACATCCTATAACATTTTGGGCTGAAGCAGTCACCCTGTGTGCTATGTTTGAAACAAAGTGTTGATAGCCAAGACTCATGGAAAAACCTCTTATGAATTGTGGAATAAGAGAAGACCATTCATAAGGTTCCTCAGACCCTTTGGATGTCCATGCACCCTACTTAATACCAAAGATCATCTATCCAAATTTGCTGAGAAATCTATAGATGGGTTATTTGTTGGATACTCATCATAGTCTAAGGCTTATAGGGTATAAAATAAAGTTGACCATACTATTAAGGAATCTGAAAATGCCGTATTTAATGAAAATTCCTCAAATAGTATTAGAAACACTTGAAGTTGCGTGTTTGATCTATGTGGATTCACAAATGCATTTAATCATTTTTTTAAGAATATTTTATGAGACTCTCTCAATAGATCAGTAGATATACAAGTTCCAAGTACTGAAGATCATAGGGTAGATCTACCATAAAGACCCAATCATAACAGGTCATCTGCTAACACAGTTCAACCACATTCAGCAGAGGTAGATGCTAGTACCATAAACAATATGGGTCATCAATCACTTGCTTATTATGATTGATTAGATAAAGAGTCTCATGATCATTATGGTACTAGACAATCACCTGGAAATAACCCAAGTATGACAAGTGCTGAAGATAGAGTAAATTCGGCACTTGAACCAGTCAGCCCATCTGCTGAACTTCCTGAAACAAACTTATCCAACTTGGATGTCGCTCAATAACTCCAAGTGATCCCAAGACTACTAATTCATAAATACGATCCAGTTTAGAATGTCATTTGCAATGTAGATGTTGGAGTCAAGACAAGAAGCAGGGTGAATGAAGCAAACATCTGCTTGTTTTCATGCTTTTTTTCTTAGTTGGAACCAAAGAAAGTTGATAAGGCACTAAGAGACAATAGCTGGGTAGAAGCAATGCAAGAAGAGCTTTGTCAATTCACTCGGTGGAAGGTTTGGAAACCATGTGCACTTCTAAAAGACAAAATTACAATAGGGACCAAATAGGTTTTTAGAAACAAAAAAGATGATAGAGACATTGCTTTGAAGAATAAAGCCAGACTTGTGGTACAAGGGTACACACAAGAAGAAGGGATTGATTATAATGAAGTCTTTGCTCCTGTCGCTAGGCTTGAAGCAATCAAAATCATTCTAGCATTTGCTGCCTCTAAAGATTTCAAGGTGATTTAGATGGATGTCAAGAGTGCGCTCCTCTATGGTGAGATTGATGAAGAAGTTTATGTCTGCCAACCTCTAGGCTTTGAAGATCCTAAGTATCAAGTTCATGTATGTAAACTTGATAAATCGTTTTATTGTCTGCATCAAGCACCAAGAAAATGGTACGAAGCACCGATGGATTCAACTTTCCTGATGAAATTAGCTTTGTTCTTAAGAATAATGTTGAATCCCCCAAGGACCTTTTTAATCTCTTAAACAACAAATGTATAAATCATACTCAAACAATTATGGTGAAGAAACCCATGATGTGTGATATGATTTCTATGAATGTGTGTTTGTGTGATTGCTAGTGATTGAATGCTCAGAGAGTATGAAAATGCTTGTTTGATTAATAATCTATTCAAAAGTTTACAAAGGATTATGGTAGATCACTATTTATATCCTACACAAAATCTATGTACAAATATAAAAACACCCTTATGTAAAACAAATTACATAATTAATCCTAAGTCTAAGTGTTGTCCTCTATGGATGATAACATTTCCGTTATGGATGATTGGTTGTCCGCTATGGATGTTGAATGAGTTTTCTAGTGTGAACTTCTTGTTGTCCGCTGTGAACACTTAGTTATCCGCTATGAATACTTGGATGTTTTCTTTGTTCTTGTCCACTGTGGAGTGTTCATTCGTTGTGGATATTGAACATCCGTTGTGGACTTGTTCATCAGTTATGAGTTATTTGTTCATTCATTTTGCATATGTTCATCTGCTATCTACAATTGGACATCTTCATACTTAATCTGTTGCTAATAATTGGTCATCCGCCATGGGCTTACCTTCATCCATTGCCAACACTTAGCAAAATTTCTTTATCTACAAAATCTTCAAAAGAAATTTAAACAATAATTAGTGTTTGATTTTAATGTTATTAATAATTGTATGTTAATAAATGGTTGTTTGAATGTTAGAACATGTTTGATTAATTATGGCAGGCATTATCCTTCAATGAGCTTGTTGAGTCCAATAATACTCTCCCTAAGGATGATGCTGCCAATCTTTGTTATGTTTGAGTTGTTAGTGATTTTGTTTGTTAGACATGATATGGTTGATTTTACTTACTTGAATGATTGATTGATTTTTTGAATGATTGAATTATCTATTGATTATGAATAATTGAATGATTTAATGATCTACTAATTACACATGTGTAATTAGTTTTATTTGTCTGTTATGTATGTTATGTTTGTTATGTATGTTATGTATGTTATGTATGTTATGTGTGTTATGTATGTTATGTGTGTTATGTATGTTATGTATATTATGTATGGTTAGTACATGAATGTTTGTTGCTTGTTTGATTGTTAGTGAACCTTTATCATGAATGAGAAGGGCCTCCTTTATCAGGATTCTTTGGCATTTCTGATGAAGCTTTGACTTGATCTTGGATATCCTCTTCTGTAATTTGATCTTTTCTGCTTCTTTCATTTGATCAGGCAAAGGAACGAACTTCATTGTATTTTAGCAGTTCACTATATGCTCTGTGAAGTATTCAATAGCGCTGATCTGATCATTTTACCTGTATGGGATTGGAAGTTGAACCATTTGGTCAAGGGTTGAATGATCTAAAATTTGTATTTCAATGTTGCTAACCACTATGGTTACAACATGATCACCCTTCAAAACTTCCAAGTTTTTATTCTCTAAGATTCTCAGTATGTTTATGAAACAACAGCAGTCACCCTTACATAGATAGATGTTCAAAACATCTTCAATCTGAGGGAATGACTTTGTTTTCAAGAAGGACACATAAGATAGATGCATTAACTTAATCTCCACTTGATTAAATACAACCTCAAAATGATTCTCATCACGATACCATCTTGTAATTGGATTATTGTATTATTTCCTTTAATTTTCTTCATGATTAACTTATGGTCAGTTGGTCTTAGTGGATAACCTACTCTGTGGAGTAATTCACCATCAATGTTTTCATCTTTTCCTTCACTTTACATCTGTTGTTTGCCTGCTGACTTCTTTTCTCTTCTTAGTTTTTCAATATTGAGCTTATCTTCTCTATTTGCTTTTAGCTTAAGCTCATGATGTTTTCTGTTCATATATGCTCTCATGATGTGAATGAAATCAACACCTCTTAGATTGTTAGTATGATTGAGTATTCTCAATTGCATGAGGTCAAGTCTATTAATATAAAAATGTTATTACATTGTTACAAGTAGAAATCTTA
Source organism: Flaveria sonorensis (assembly GCA_025506505.1). Lineage (NCBI taxonomy): Eukaryota > Viridiplantae > Streptophyta > Magnoliopsida > Asterales > Asteraceae > Flaveria > Flaveria sonorensis. The sequence continues at coordinate 18,521,607 of CM046434.1, forward strand.
ACTTGAAAACTAAAGTAGTAATAACATGACATTGTTTAAAACAATAACAAGAAATTTTAATCGGTAGCGAAATTCGGTCCCAAAAGTGTACCCAAAATTGATAAGTTTGCCGCTAAAATCCTTTTCATTCCTATGCATGCCTATATACCTGAAAACATGCCCAAAAGTTTATCAGCAAAAAGCTGGTGAGTTCACAAGTTTATATAAAAAGATCATTAATGTTTCTTTTTTATAAAAAGATATGATTATCCCGTAATCAACCCCTGGATCGTCAAGGACTAGCTAGGTCCATTCACTATTATCGCAACGAAGAGCCCTATGATCAAACCAAGACATAGTGTCCCTCAAATTCCTTTCATATATATTCGCTCTGTATAAACCGACCAGCATGACCGATCATGAGGGACGGTTGTCAAACCCAATAGATCTACCAATATATCATGTGGCCCTCCCAGGGTTAATGATTATGGCCGAGGGCCGTCGTACACAAATAACAAAGCAGCTCAAGGCCATCATAAAGATCACATAGCTATTCCATAATTAAATCATATCATACATAAAAATATATATAGCTTGTTTTTCCCCCAAAATAGTTAAATAAAACGTTATTTAAAATAGGGGCTATGAAAAACTCACCTTAAACGAGACAAAGATGATCTAGCAAAATCGAGCCCGGGGATACAAACGACTAATTAACGCCCTAAACACAAAGGACCTATTAATTGTCAAATAATAAGTCTACCATGCAAGTTGTTCACCCACTTACTAAATTTGTCATAAAATCCATTTAAAATGAACTGTTGGTGACTTTTGGTTTGGTTAAATCATTTATATTATAAATGACAAATATTATTTACTAAATAAACAATTTAACCCTTAAATAGTAACCACATATTACACACACAAAAATAAACACATAAAATTATAGGAAATATGATCATAAAAATTACTAAATTATGCATTAATAAAAAATATACTTATTTATGAAAATAACATTACATCTAAGATTAAAAAAATATATTCGTAGTCTAGTTCTTTTTAAGAAAACTATTTCTTATTTATATTTCCTTTTTATAAAATATTACTTTATTTATTATTTATCAATAATAATTAACAAATAAACTTATTTTAGTAATAAAACAAATATTAAACCATCTTAAGACAAGTTTTATTCTAAAAATATGTTCTTTTATGTTTAACTCAAATTTCACCCGTATACGATGATTTGTAATCCAAAACCGCACTGTTCTACACGCAAAAACCGTACATAAACCCGTGTATACCTCATGATCATTATACATGTTTTTAAATAACTCTTTTATACTAAAAAATTCTGAAATTTTCTGTTTAAAATTAGTTTCAAAACAGTCCCAAATCTTCAACCCGAAATTGCCGGTTTTCGGCTTTTTCGCGCATATAAAATCAACACCGATGTCCATGCATGTTATGGATTTGTTAAATACTTAAAAACATGAGTTATTAACTTAAATATAATATTACTTTCTGTCCAGAACTGGACTTGTGCAAAAACACTCGTTTTTGACCCGAAAACACTGTTTTTAACGTGTTTTTAAACGTAAAACGTTTATGTGATTAAACCCAATCATCTAAATTATTATTTCCAGTAAGATTATTTATTTTAAATTATTATTAACATTTTTTGAACCCATTTTTCCAGAGTCGAGAAGATCTTTGTTTTGATGATATTTAACTTATAATCATTACCATTGGTCATGTCTAATCAACACTTGATTACCATTATCTCTAACTTTGTTTTTTAACCTTTTTTTTAAGTAAAAAATTAATAAAAATCCCAAAACTTCCAGATCATGATTACCATATATATGGATCATCTCAATCATCTCAAAACTCATAAGTCAAGAGCACATCAAAACCAAAAACACCATTCATACATACATACATATATACGATCCATACATACATATATACCCAAATAATCAACTTTTCTTGATAACTTGTATTATTAGTTTTTCATTTCATCAAAATACACTTGAAAACCCAAAAGATTTCAGATCATGATCACCATATTTCATGGATCATTTCAATTATTTTTGAAATCCAGAAGCAAGATGAGCTCAAGAACATCATCCATACATGCATACATGTATCACCCATTCCCATCTTCTTTTGATAGATTTCATTTGATTGGATAGGTTTCTTATGATATTCGTAAGCCAAGATCATAAGTTGATCATCTTGCATGTCAATATCAAACAAAAATGTAAAGGAAATTTGAAAACTCATCAACATCAAACACACAAGCACACACACACACACACACATACATTCACAGTTCACAAACACACTTATACATTCTTTTAAAAAATTATTTTGTGTGAGACCCCGTTTCCGGAACACTTACAAATTGGACCGTCATAGCATAAAACATTTTAAAACATACATTACTTTTGCAGCAGAATTCAAAAACTTTCATTTATAATTAAAACATACCATTTCATTACATTACATCAATCATTTACATAACAAAATACAATAACATGTCAAAATGTGGATGCCAGCCTCAAAACGCTCCCAGTAGCTTATGCAACCACGCCTGTAACTCCTCAGCATCAACAAAATACCTGCCAACTATTATGCATATAAAAAGTCAGCGACGCTGAGTGAGTTCTAGTTTTATAAATAAAATACTTTACTTTCTTTGAAAACCAAAACTTTGCATTCGTTCGTGGTCACACAACATACATAAACATTGATAATAATTATTATCTTCATTACCATTCATTCATTCCCACTTTCATTCATTATTACCATACACCTTCATATGGATCCTGTCACATGCAATACCCCCGTCTCCTAACAAAGACAGTACTAGGGTACGGACAAGGATCCCCTTCGAGTCAATCTCAAGGATTGAACTCCCTCGAGTGAATCACAATGATTAAACTCCCTTCGAGTCAATCTCAATGATTGCACTCCCTTCGAGACAATCTCAATGATTAAACTCCCTTCGAGTCTATCTCAAGGATAGGCTTCCCGTGTGCATCCTTCGGGTTAGCTAAACCGCACAGTTGAGCTAATGACAACATGGTCATTCACCTCCCTTCAATTTTCTTGCAAGACTTTCATTCACTCGTTACGTTCCACTTTTTATTATCGTTATCTTTCACTTCATTACATAATACTTTACGTTCATTCATGCATACATCATACCACGTAAAGTCATAACATAATACATACGTTTTGAAAACCGTTTAAACATGGAACATAACACATAAACAGCAACAATCACAACATCAACATCATCACATCATAACAGAACCTATCCCAACCCACTACCCCATAAAATCCTCAGAAATTCCTAATTCCAAGATGAAGCACATTTGAACATTCTAGGCGCATGAGCAACACTTATGGGCGCATGGGCACTATTTGGGCGCATGGCCAACACTTAGTCATTTGGCAGTAGGCGCATGAGAACATTCTGAAATTATTATCTATGCTACAAATAGCATTCGAACACCAATCTAATACTTACTAACATAGATCTATCATACTAAGGGCACTTACGCATGCTAAACATCATGCCTAACCCAAAAACAAACTCTAAAACAATCATATACAGTACATCAGTCGAACAACATGTTGAAACACACTTTAGTTTTTAAAAATCTTATACTAGGTATGCATAATAGCCCCAAAACTTAGAAAAACAGTAAAGAGGGGTTCTAGAAACTCACCTGTAGCAAATCTTCGAGCAACACACTTCCACCTGCAATTCAACTCCTAAAACCATGAAACAAGCTCTAAATAGCAAGAATCTCGGTCTAGAAGCTGAAAATTCGGTTGAAACCGAACATATACTCAAGAAAACTCACCTTTTGCAGCTTCTTCCTCCTCTCTCTCTCTAGAATTGAGAGTTCTTCTTCTTTCTTCCTTTTCAGCCGACAACAATGACGTGGAAGAAGAAGTGGGCGGCCATACTCCTTTAAACCTTAAAATAATAAGGTTTTGTACTTTGTACACGTTACCCCACTACACTTATGTCCATTATCTTTTCTTTCTATTTACTTTCCCTTCCTCTTCTTTTAAATAAATTTCGGGGTGTTAAAAGTCCACCCCCTTAAATAGGTTTCGTCCCCAAAACCTGTCGCTTCTTGAATAGTCACGGGTAATGCTGTCTCATCTCTTCCTTGATCTTATACGTAGGCTTGTTCCCCTTCTGGGCTCCACTGTACTCGCACAAGTGAAACCACCATTCTCCTTAGCCCGTCTCTTCCTTCTATCAGAAATGGTCACCAGTTGCTCCTCGTAGTTAGGTCGTTCGTCCATCTCGGTATTCTCTAGTGGCACGATTGTATTCTCATTAATTGAGCACTTTCTCAGCACTTTCTCAGACGAGATATATGGAACGTTAGATGAATCTCACTTAACTCGTCGGGTAACTCCAGTCGATACGCTACTTCTCTCACCTAAGCAACGATTTGGAATAGCCCTATATACCTTGGTATTAGCTTTCCTTGATTTTTGTTTCGGATGATCCCCTTTCCAAGGCGAGGCCTTCATCCTTATCTCATCGTCGCAGGTCGGCACCAAACTCTTGTCGAGCGTGGTTGATCAAACCACCTCCTTACAACACTCGGTGTTTGCCTCATAGGCAGCAAGCCAATTCATCTTAAGGTGTACGTCTATCCACTTAAGTCTGTCCTAAACAGTCTAGCAGGAAACATGCGCTCTCTTACTTCTATCGCGCCACCTCTAGGGCATCAGGTAACCTAGGGGACTTACCAATAGCAATTTCTACATCGAAGGCTCATCGATCTTCCTACTCCTAGCGTGCAACTTAACACAAAGGCAGCAGGAACGAAACTACTACTAGCACCATAATCAAAGCATAGATGCACAAATTTAAATTACCAGAAACGACCTGACGTCAAGTCAAAGTCCGCTCTAGCCTCCTCCCGGTCAGGGCAAATGCTCTAACCTTCATCCTCTAACCTCCTCATTTTGAACCCTTTGCCTTGCCTCGAAGCTCTCAGCCCTTGATTTCATGCAGTCTATGCTCCTGTGTCCACCCTCACCACACTTGTAGCATCTCATCGCGTGACAATCCCTCACTAGGTGGCCGGCCTTCCCGTATTGAAAGCAGTGATTCGATCCCCGCTTACATTCCCCCGCATGCCCCTTCCCATATTTCTTGCATGCCCTCATTTCCCCGGTTATCATCCTTCGATCATCTATCCTCACCTTCTTACCACCAGCCTCAAATACACCATCATCATCTCGTCTTCCACTCCCATTCCTAACATAGCCCCGCTCCTCCTCTTCGTCCGTTATCGCCACCGCCTCTCGCTCGTCGTACAACCTCCGTTCCAAATCGAGCACCGACCTAAACGTGCTTGGCTGGGCAGCGTCCATATGTCTGCGGATATCTGGTGGCAGACATTGAATGTACCTCTTAATCTTTCGTGACACAGGCGTCACCTGATCTGGCACTAGCCTTGCCATCTCGTTGAACTTCGTCATATACTGTTGGTGCGTCATCGTTCCTGTCTCCAACTGCAGAACTCTCTCTCAACTTTATCAATCTTCCTATGAGGGCAAAATTCCTTAATTACCAACCTCTTCAACTCCTTCCACCTCATCCTCTCGATTGTCCTGGTACCCTTGGTTTGGACAATGTTGTCCAACTAGCACAAGGCCGAGTCCACAAACGAGTGGGTAGAAAACTTCACCTTCTGATCCTCGCGACACTCACTAATGTCCAGTACCGCCTCCATCTCCCGCACCCAACGATGGGTAGCAGCTGCACTCCCATTCCCATCAAACATAAAGGGCCTACACCTTTGGAATGCTCCATAGTTGCATCCCTTCGTAGTCTCCTGCACAGCTTCCTCCTTCTCCTCATCGTCACTGGAGACAACCATATCGGTGTCTGATTGCTCCCTTCCCCTTAAACCTCCTTCCTCGCCTCCTTTTCTAGCTGTCTTCCTCTTCTCACTCTCCTTCTTCTCATCCTCCTTCACAGCTCTAATGACCTCGGTCACTATGGTCGCCAGAATCGTCTGCATGACTTGATGGACTTCCTCTGCTACTTCATTGAGGCTCTCAGATTAGCACTCCTGTCCTCACCATCCTGGTGACGAAGCTCTGGCTCTTCGGAGCCATCTTAGCAGTCTTAGCCCTGCTTCTCGTGACACGCGGCCTAACACCACGTCTACCACGACCACCACCTTGTGAAGCCTCAGAAGACCTACCACCAGCCATCTCTAAACACTACAAGATTCAAAGACCAACACGGTCATTCAAGGTAATAGCTCACATTATGTCAAGTATAGTAAGTCCCTAATTATAGTGGCCAGTTGTGATTAGCCACTTACTTTACTCTTCATTCCCCAAGCATTCCCTATCCTGACTACATCAGTATCTAAATCTACACAGAGCACACAAGCCACATAACATGCGCACATAATACCGATTAACATTAACTTACATAAAACCCTTACATAAAACTTTTACCTGTAGGCATGTAGCTACTAGGACTGGCATCCCTTTCCTTTTGTCCCATTCTCAGTTTAAGATTAGGTTTTTTGAAAATATTTACCCATTTCTCTTAAACTTTGGCTCTGATACCAACTTGTGAGGCCCCGTTTCCAGAACACTTACAATCTGGACCGTCATAGCATAAAACATTTTAAAACATACATTATTTTTGCAGCGGAATTCAAAAACTTTCATTTATAATTAAAACATGCTATTTCATTACATTACATCAATCATTCACATAACAAATACAATAACATGTCAAAATGTGGATGCCATCCTCAAAACGCTCCCAGTAGCTTATGCATCCACGCCTGCAACTCCTCAGCATCAACAAAATACCTGCCAACTATTATGCATACAAAAAGTCAGCGATGCTGAGTGAGTTCTAGTTTTATAAATAAAATACTTTACTTTATTTGAAAACCAAAACTTTGCATTCGTTGGTGGTCACACAACATACGTACACATTGATAATAATTATTATCTTCATTATAGTTCATTCATTCCTTCTTTCGTTCTTTATTATCGTACACCTTCATACGGATCCTGTCACATGCAATACCCCCTTCTCCTAACGAAGACAGTACCAGGGTACACGACAAGGATCCCCTTCTAGTCAATCTCAAGGATTGAACTCCCTTCGGGTCAATCTCAATGATTAAACTCCCTTCGAGTCAATCTCAATGATTGCACTCCCTTCGAGTCAATCTTAATGATTAAACTCCCTTAGAGTCTATCTCAAGGATAGGCTCCCCGTGTGCATCCTTCGGGTTAGCTAAACCGCACACAGTTGAGCTAACGATAACATGGTCGTACACCTCGCTTCAATTTGCTTGCAAGACTTTCATTCATTCATTACGTTCCACTTTTCATTATCGTTATCTTTCACTTCAGTACATAATACTTTACGTTCATTCATACATGCATCATACCACATAAAGTCATAACATAATACATACATTTTGAAAACCGTTTAAACATGGAAAGATAACAAATACAACAGCAACAATCACAACATCAACATCATCACATCATAAAAGAACCTATCCCAACCAACTACCACATAAATCCTCAGAAAATCCTAATTCCAAGATGAAGCACATTTGACATTCCAGGCGCATGAGCAACACTTCTGGGCGCATGGGCACTATTTGGGCGCATGGCCAACACTTGGTCATTTGGCAGTAGGTGCATGAGAACATTCTGAAATTATTATCTATGCTACAAACAGCACCTGAACACTAATCTAACACTTCCAAACACAGATCTATCTTACTAAGGGCACTTACACATGCTAAACATCATGCCTAACCCAAAACAAACTCTAAAACATACATATACAGAACATCAGTCTAACAACATGCTGAAACACACATTAGGTTTTAAAAAATCTTATACTCGGTATATATAATAGCCCCAAAAACTTAGAAAATCAGTAAAAGAGGGGTTTTAGAAACTCACCTGTTGCAAATCTTCGAGCAACACACTTCCACCTGCAATTCAGCTCTTAAAACCCACGAAAACAAGCTCTAAACACCAAGAATCTCGGTCTAGAAGCTGAAAACTCGGTTGAAACCAAACATATACTCAAGAAAACTCACCTTTCGCAGCTTCTTCCTCCTCTCTCTCTCTAGAATCGAGAGTTTTTCTTCTTACTTCCTTTTCAGCCGAGAACAATGATGTGGAAGAAGAGTGGCGGCCATACTCCTTTAAACCTTAAAATAATAATGTTTTGTACTTTGTACACTTTACCCCCTGCACTTGTGTCTGTTATCTTTTCTTTCTATTTACTTTCCCTTCCTCATCTTTAAATAAAATTCGAGGTGTTACATTTTGCTTGATTAAAAACCATTGTTGGAACCTTGGATTTCAAGAACTTCTAGTTTTTGGTGAACAAGCTTGCAACAATCATTATTATTTCATGTTGCAAGAGATTTTTAAAGAAAACATTCATACCTAGGATGAACAACTTTAAGAAATGTGAAAGAGTTCTTGATAATTTCTTCTCCTCTTAGTTGGATTTTTGCAAAACCTCTCACCAAACTCACAAGGGATCCTTGAAATCGGTTGATGAAGCATGAACAAGCTTGGATCATCAAATCAAAAGAGATGGGGTGAGTTTGGGTGTTCTTGGCCATGAGTTTTAGAGAGAGAGAGAGAGAGAGAGAAGAGAGAGATAAGAGAGAAAGTGGGTGTAGGTGAAATGATGAAGTGTGAACTTGGATTTTATAGCCATCATTTAGATTTTAATAGATTTTTTCAATGATCATTTTTAGAAGATATTTTAGATGGCGGGTCCCGAAGTGGGATGCCACATGGTATAGAGGGAGTTGGTCTCGTAAATTTTTTTTTTAACTATTAAACGTTTGGGTTTTTAAGCGAAATTTTTTATAAAAATCAAAATATTAATTTTAGTCTTTCCATAGGGTCACAACATAAATAAAAATGATTACCGGTCAAAATAATAATCTTTACATAGGTTAACATAGCGTGCAACAGACTCTATATTGCAACAAGGCAATATTTAAAATGTCTTACTTTTACATGATGAAGGTTCATAATAATAATTATTATTTTTGATGACTAATAATATTTTTACTTATAAATTATTAAATTATAAAAATAAAAACATATTAACCAGATATAATTAAGAAAATTTTCACCAACGCTCGTTAAAAGTTTTATCGCAACGCGACCCAATAATCTTCAAAATTACCAATCATAAAATTTATGCACAAAAGGGGCTTTGCTAGACCTTAGATAACCTTAATTATCAGAAAATTAAGTCTTATGACCCCTTTAATTAATTTAGAACATTTATTAACGTACGGATATTAACCTTGAAACAAAGGATGTCACAGATGCTATGAGAGTTTATTCTGTCATAGAGCTTCATAAAATTGGTATTCATTGATCATCTCTCTTACTTCATTGCCTTCTAGCCATAATCTGTGTGCATGAACTGTCTAGCTCTTCAATGGGATGAAGCACTAGAGGAGCTTGATAGTAAGTAGACAGTTCTGATGTTGGATGTGGTCTAATGATCTGAGGCTTATGAGCATTTATGAGCATGTTCTTGTATATACCTCTTGCTTATTCTTTCATTTGTGATAAAGATCTTCTAGCATAGGATCTATAAGGCATCCTAGTATGACTCAACGGCTTTTAACCTAGTAGTATGTCATTTTTTCAATCTGAGGATCCTTTGGGAGATTCTTTTTGAACTCTTATTGGTCCTTGATGAAATATCCGATTGATAATAATAATAATAACAACAACAACAAACAACAACAAACAACAATAATAATAATATAATAATAATAGTAATAATAATAATAATAATAATAATATAATACTTAATAACTCACACCTACACTTTAGGTTATCTTTTCGGAAGATTTCAAAAATTCATCTAAAAAAAATAAAAAATCTTATAGCCATATCTTAATAAACTACCGAGATATTGATTCCGTAATGCAACTTAATTGGTTATAAAGTAAACAAGGGATCTCGATGGAACTTCACAACCCCTCAACACAACTTGCCTCGCATGCTTACATTAAAAAAATAGCGTTCCCTTAACACGATTATCGAGTGTCGAAAACACCATTCATCATTGCAGTGGCTGGGAAGCTAGACATGGGTTGACGACCCCTTGATTTCCAATATTTCGCAGATCCTACATCACAAGTTTGATTTACAAGGTGCCGTGTTGACGTTAAATCACACACTACATCCTACCAATCGATTTATTGCTTTGACTCCAAGCTTTAAATCTTTCGTTGACCGAATTTGCTCGCACACCACCGTTGGTGACCGTTGGAACTACCACCACAATTGTTGCTAGAGAATCTCAGGTGGTTCTGTTTTTCGTAAGATTAAATAAGGAAGTCATTGAGTTTCGTGCTAATTTAGTATAAGCAAGCTAAGGTACAAATACCGACCCTTTCTCTCTCGTAGCATGAATACCTCTCGTTCTTGATGTTTATCCTGAATTCGTAACTTGACTTGTTGGTTATTAAATCCATAAGATTATCATTATAAGTGCTTATCGTATAGTTGACATTGTTTGTATGTGATAGGATTTAACTGCTTTGTACTCATTGTCACATGCTTCTTAAATTACCGATTATAGCTAGTGACCTTGATTAAGGGTTATGAGCTCTAGTGTAACTTATCGTGTTATATTGACTTGATTGTGTTGTATTATGGACTTCCATACCCGAGCATATCCACCTATGGGGACATAGGGCTTCATCATGGCACAAGTGAGATGCTCTATCTGTGGCAGAGCGATTAGACCGCAACGTCTCTATATTATTATTATGTGCTAAGTTGTTGCACATATTAATTAGTGTTAAAGGAGACGTATGATCGATCCTAGGATATCACTGTTACTATTTATTGGTGAGATGCTTAGGTGTGTGTGCCCACATTCCTATCTCACATATTGATGCATTAGAACTGCAGCTAGTGTACATATTGTTAAATGTTTATTGTCATTGGCTCATATGGGTATTCCTTTTGATGATCATTATTATTAGGTCTTCAACTTGATCATTTTATTGTTATCGTTATTGATCTTTGTATTGCTATGTTTACTTCCGTCACTGAGCATTCTTTGGCTCAACTGTGTTTTCTTTTGTGGTTTTCTCTTATGTTCTTAGCAGGTACTCAAGGGGCTCATGGGAATGAGTGAAGAGTGTTAACTCAAGAAGTTATGAAGAGAACATTTGAATTAATAAGAATAAATAGTATTTTAATTTTTTGACTTTATTTATTTTATTTAGACCTATGTAAGGATTTGTATGTTTCTTAGAACCTAAATTCTATCGTTCATCAAACTCTGATTACTGGTTATGTGACACGTCAGCCTACTTGGGTTGGGGTGTTACATTATGGTATCAGAGCTTAGGCTCCTTCCTGTAGAAAACTTAAAATAAACAATTAAGACGTGTGAGGATTGGGTAGACTGTGGGTTAGGTTCCCTATTTATGATATGTCTATTTACAATTCACTTTGTTTTCATTAATTCGATATGTTTTCATTCTAGATGCCTCCCATCATGCTTCACGTAATTCTAGCGTTTCAGATGGACTTGATCCAAACCTTATTGGTGCTATGACCCAAGCACTTACTGCTATACTACCAACTTTGATTGACGAACTATGTAATCCAAACCCAAATCAAAACCGTAATCCAAATCCAAATCCAAATCCAAACCTAAATCTAAACCCGAATCCAAACCCGACTGGTGCATATGTTTCGCTAGCGCGATTTCAAAAGCAAAAGCCACGATCTTTAACTAAGGCGGCTACACTGGCAGTGGCCAAAGACTGGATCGCTCACATTGAGAAGATTTTAACCGTGCTTAGAGTTGGTCAGTAGTATCGGGTGAGTTTGACTGCTTATAAGCTGGAGGAAGATGCTCAAGTATGGTGGGAGAATGTTGTAGCTGAAAGAAGAGGAGAACAGTTCGTGGAGACTCTATCTTGGAATGATTTCTGTGCCATATTTTTTGACATGTATTTTACAAATGTGGATAAAGCAGCGTATAGACGGGAATATGATAACATCCGCTAACGGAATGATGATCACTCATTGATTTTACAGACTGATTTTACCGACCGTTGGGATTTTTGGGGGTGCTTCTGTTGGACCACTTGAGGAACGGGCTGAAAAGTATCAATGGGTAGTTTGTGATCGAATTCGTAAGGCTATTATTCACTCCACTTTCAACAACGTTGAGGAAGCAGTCAGGGCTGCAAAAAGGGTAGACTTGGAGAGAAAGGAATTCCTAGAAAAAACTTGAGGATAATAGGAAGTAGAGTAGAGATGGGACTCGTATTCAGTCTAGCGGTGAGTCATCGTAAGGGTCTGACCGAAATGGAAATGATCGTCAAAAATTCAAGGATCAGGGAAGAACACTAAGCCATGGCATAGTAAGACCCGAAGTCAAGGCCAGATGATACCCCATCAGTAACCCGTTGCAGCTCAACCGGTGAATCAAAAGGGCAATCCTTCTAAACATCCGATGTGTACTCATTGTGGAAAGCATCATCTTGGAATTTTCCGTCCACTTACAGCAGCTTGTCTTGGTTGTGGGGATATGGGGCATAGGGTTAGTCAATTCCCAAAGGTGAAGAACCAACCAGAGAATGCTACAAAGGGAACTAATGTGCCACCCACTACTGGAGGTCAAGTATTTGCACTAACTGCAGGGGAAGCTGCTAATACTCCAGGTACATTTTCCCCTACTGTCTCATTCCTAATAAATATAATATACTTTCATTGATCCTAGTTTCTACTATCATTAGTATCTCATTAGTTATCAATATATAGGTATGGGTTTGTGGTATACTTAATTATGGTGACTATGATATTTATGTATTGTTTGATACTGGCTCCACACACTCTATAGTATCTCATCTATTCACAAAGCGCCTTATGATCTCGCTTACTGCTCTACAGCCTACATTGGTGTTTTCTAGTCATGTTGGAGAATGATTATTATTTCTCAAGTGTACCAAAACTGTCCTATTCAGATCAAATCAATCATTAGAGAGTCTAACCTATTTCCTATGCACATGGGTGATTTTGATATTATTCTCGGCATGGATTGGTTAACACGACACCAGGTCACCATAGAGTGTTAAACTCGTCGTGTGCTATTTGGTGATCCTATGAATCCTGATTTAGTTTACCAAGGGAGCCTACCTCGAAAGTCTCTCAAAATCATCACTGCTCTGAAAGCTCGAAAGCTTATATCCAACGGATGCGAGGGATCTTAGCTGCCATCAAAGATACATCACTAAATACTCCTTGTATTAAAGACTTTCCTATTGTTCAGGAATTCTCTGATGTTTTCCCTAAGAACTACCAGGCTTACCACCTGAGCGTGAAGTGGAGTTTACTATTGATTTAATTCCGGGGCGGAACCTATTTCTAAGGCACCTTATCGAATGGCCCTAGTAGAGTTGAAGGAATTAAAAGAACAACTACAGGCACTATTGTGACTCGAATTCATTAGACCAGTGTTTCACCATGGGGAGCACCGGTATTATTCGTGAAGAAGAAAGATGGCAGTATGCGTCTATGCATCGACTACCTAGAGCTTAATAAGATTACTATACGGAACCACTATCTGTTACCGCGCATTGAGGATCTCTTCCATCAACTAAAAGGGGCAAGTTTTTCTCTAAGATCGATCTCAGATCAGGATACCATCAATTGAGGATCCGAGATCAAGATGTTCCTAAGACAGCATGTCGCACCCGTTACGGTCACTATGAGTTTCTGGTCATGCCTTTTGGCTTGACAAATGCCCCAGCTGTCTTTATAGACCTCATGTATAGAGTGTTCCACGAGTATTTGGACCGCTTTGTAATTTTTTTTATTGATGACATCTTTGTATTCTCTAAAGTAGAGAGAAGCATCAAGACCACCTTCACACAATTTTGGATACCTTACGCCAAAAGAAGTTATATGCTAAATTTTTTAAGTGTGACTTTTGACTTGAACAAGTGGATTTCTAGGCCATGTTGTATCAGCTAAAGGTATCACTATGGATCCGGCAAAGGTGGAAGCTATTACTAAATGGCCTCGACCGACATCCATCACTGAAGTTCATAGTTTTCTTGGTTTAGCGGGCTATTACCGACGTTTTGTGGAAGGTTTCTCTTGTGTGGCATTGCTTCTGACTCAACTTATGAGAAAGGGTGTAAAGTTTACTTGGAACGGGATAGAGAAAAGAGTTTTGAGGAAGTGAAGAAAAAAGTAGTATCTGCCCCTATTCTTAGTCTACCTTCGGGTTCTGGCGGGTACCAAATTTATAGGGATGCATCAAAGAAGGGACTTGGTTGTGTTCTTATGCAGCATGGTAAAGTTATTGCTTATACTTCACGACAGCTTAAACCGTACGAGGTAAACTACCCAACACATGACTTAGAGCTTGCAGCTGTGGTATTTGCATTGAAGATTTAGAGACATTATTTGTAGAGACATGTGACATCTTACTAATCATAAGAGCCTTAAGTATATTTTCACTCAAAAGGAACTTAACATGAGGCAGAGGAGATGGTTAGAACTACTCAAGGATTACGATGCCAACATCCAGTACCATCCGGGCAAGGCGAATATCGTGGCAGATGCTCTCAGCCGGAAGAGTGCTGGTGGAGTGACATGTCTTCAAATCCAACCCCAGATTATCTGAGATCTTGATAGAATAGGAGTTGGGTTACAAATTGATAAGTCTGATGGTTATCTAGCCAAGATGAGGATAGAATCTAATCTTATTACACGAATCAAGAAGCTCAGAATCAAGATGTAGAACTAAGGGAGATATTACAAAACTTGAAGATAGGGAAGCAATCAGAGTTTTGAGTTGATGAACAAGGATTTATATGGTGTGGGAATAGATTATGTGTGCCAGATGATTCAACCATTCGTGACTCCTTATTAGCGGAGGCACACAGGTCCCTTTCTCTATTCACCCGAGAGCCACTAAGATGTATAAAGATCTAAGGAAACACTTTTGGTGGAGTGGTATGAAAGAAGATGTAGCGAAATATGTGAGCCATTGTTTAACTTGCTAGCAAGTAAAGATTGAGCATCAGAGTGCTAGTGGGTTACTGCAGCCATTAGATATTCTTGTGTGGAAATATGATGATATTTCTATGGACTTTGTTACAGGCCTACCAAAAACACTCAAGAAGAACGATGCCATTTGGATCGTAGTGGATAGACTAATGAAGTCGGCTCATTTCTTGCCCATTCAGCAGGGTTACTCGATTAGCAAATTATCAGAGGTATTTCTACAAGATATAATTCGACTTCATGGCATGCTATCGTCGATTGTATGTGATAGAGATCCACGTTTCACGTCACGCTTTTGGAAGGGTTTTCAAATGCTTTGGGAAAAAAAGTTGTGATTTAGCACCGCCTTCCATCCGCAGACTGACGGACAGTCTAAACGAACTATTCAGACTTTGGAAGATATGCTTAGAGCATGTGCACTTGAATGGACTGGCAACTGGGATGAGTATTTATGCTTGGTTGAGCTTGCATATAATAACAGTTGGCAGGTGTAACACCTTGAATTTTATTAAAAGAAGAGAAAAAGGAAAGTATCTAGAAAGAAAAGATAATGGATATAAGTGGTGAGGCTAAAGTGGTAAAAGGACAAAAGTCCATTATTTTAATAATAAAAGAGGTATGGCCACCTCTTTAAAAGCAAATCTTCTTTTGGCTCTCGGCCAAAGCAGAAAGAAGAAGAAGGAAACTCGGTTTTGAGAAGAAGAAGGAAGAAGAAGCTACAAAAAGGTTAGTTCTTGAGTTTATGTTCGGTTTAAACTTAGTTTACAACTTGTTACCGAAGTTCTCGTTGTTTAGAGGTTGTGGTCAGGATTTTTGAAGCTACTGTTGAAAGTGGGTTTCGGGTTGGAGGTGTTTTGTTTGAAGATCTGCTTCAAGGTGAGTTTCTAGACCCCTTTTTTTCTTGTTTTTGAAGTTTTGGGGCTGTTATGCATACTAAGCAAACATTTAAAAGGGACCGTATGTGTATGCTTGTTGTTGTTCGAATGATGTTCTGTGTTTTTAGTTTTGATGATGTTTTAGAGGTTGTTTGGGGGTTAGAATTGTTGTTAGCATGTTTTAAGGGCCTTAGAATGTTAGATCTGTGTTTGGGTAGTGTTAGAATGATTATCGGGTGTTTTGGGTAGTTAGAAATATTTTCAGAATGTTCCCATGCGCCTAACTGAATTGTGGTTAAGTGTTGATGCGCCTAAGTTCATGCGCCCAAATAGGGGACATGCGCCTGAACAGTGTTCATGCACCCAGAATATTGGTCATGAGCCTAAGTGTTGCTCATGCGCCCAAGGCCATGCGCCCAAATAGTGTCCATGCGCCCAGAATAAGTGAAAATGCGACTAATTGCTGGTCATGTGCCCAAATAGTGCCCATGCGCCCAGAGTTGCCCATGCGCCTAAGTTTGGAGCGCCTGCATAGTTGAAAGCACCTAAGCAGTGCTCATGCGCCTGCATAGTTGTAATGCGCCCAGGCTGTTTACACTTAGAATTTTATTGTTGTTGCGCCTAGAATGTTTTAATGTGCCTCGTTTTAGGCTTAAGGTTTTCTAAGGGCTTTAAGAGGTGGATGTTTGAGATAGGTCCTGTTGTGATGTGTTGGCTTATGCTTGATATATGTATGATGTTGTGATGTGGTTTATGTTGTGTGTGTGGTGTGTTATCTTTCTTTGTTAACCGTTTTCAAAACGTATGAATTATATTATATTATATGTTATGTATGATGTATGACTTTACGTGGTTTGATGTATGCTATGAATGGACGTAAAGTATTATGTAACGAAGTGAAAGATAACGATAATGAAAAGTGGAACGTAATGAATGAATCAAAGATTTGCAAGCAATGAGGTTCGTGACCATGTTGTCGCAAAAGACTCTGATAGAGTGCATTAAGTGAGATTGCCTCAAAGGGAGTTCAATCTGCGGGGTTGGCTCGAAGGGAGTACAATCATTTAGATTGGCTCGAAGGGAATCTATTATTGACTCGAAGGGAGATCGATCCTTGGGATCGACTCGAAGGGGATCCTTGTCACGTACCACGGTACTGTCGGTCTTTGGACATGAGTCGGGTATTGCATGAGACAGGATCCAGATTGAAGTGAAAGATAATGGTAAAAGTAAGAAATGTACGAAATGAATGATGATGAAGATAATAAGTATTATCAATGTATATGTATGATGTGTGATCGCGTACGATTGGGAAGGTTATGTTTTTAAAGGAAGAAAAGTATTTTATTTAAAAACTAGAACTCACTCAGCGTCGCTGACTTTTTGTATGCATGATAGTTGGCAGGTATTTTGTTGATGCTGAGGAGTTTCAGGCATGGATGCGTACGCTAGGGAATGTTTTAAGGCTGGCATCCACATTTTGATATGATGTTATATTATGAATGTAATGATATGTTTTAGTTATAAATGAAAGTTTTTAAATTCCACTGTAAAGGTGATGTTTGCTTTAAATATTTTATGCGATGACGGTCCAGCTGTAAGCGTCCCGGGAACTGGGCCTTACAGCAGGCTAGTATTGATATGGCCCCGTTTGAGCTTCTATATGGTTGAAAGTGTAAAGCACCAATATGCTGGAATGAGGTCGGAGAGAAGATAATTGAAGGACCAAAATTGGTTAGAATTACTAATGATAAAGTTGCCATTGCTAGAGAGAAGTTGAAAGAAGCTCAAACTAGACAAAAGAGTTATGTCGATCAACATCGACGAGCTTTGGAATTTAAAGTTGGAGATAATGGTTTCTTAAAGTACCACCCTGTCGTGGAGTACGTCGATTTGGAATTAAATGGAAATTAACCCCGCATTTTATTGGTCCGTTTGAGATTCTCAAAAGGGTTGGAGAAGTCTCATGTCGTTTGGCATTGCCGCCACAACTCTCTCATGTTCATAATGTTTTTCATGTGTCCCTTTTGAGGGGATACAACTATCATCCGTTGCACGTTATTAGTTACCCTCTTCACGCGATTCAAGAAGATCTTTCTTAAGAAGAAGAACCTAAGGCAATTACTGTTCGTCAAGAACGAGTTATGAGACGCAAGTCAGTACCATTCGTTAAAGTCTTATGGAAGAATCATTCTGAACGTGAAGCGACGTGGGAGACGGAAGAAATGATTCGTTCTCGGTACCTATACCTATTCGACAACTAAGGGTATGTTTTCTAACCTTATTTGTTTTTAATTACCCTATCCGTAAGTCGTGTGTACTTACAAGGGTATTAGTTGCCTTCGAATCGTATTTTGAGGATTCATGCTACGTTACTTAGAATTTCGAGGATGAAATTAAATTAAGAGGGGTAGAGTTGAAATATCCGATTGATGATGATGATGATAATAATAATAATAATAATAATAATAATAATAATAATAATAATAATAATAATAATAATAATAATAATAATAATAATAATAACAAAATAATAATAATATAATACTTGATAACTAACACCTACACTTTCGGTTATCTTTTCGGAAGATTTCAGAAATTCATCTAAAAAAAATAAATCTTATAGCCATATCCTAACAACCGAGATATTGATTCCGTAATGCAACGTAATTGGTTATAAAGTAACCAAGGGATCTCGATGGAACTTCACAAACCCCTCAACAAAACTTGGCTCGGATACCTACGTTAAAAAAATTGGCGTTCCCTTAACATGATTATCGAGTGTCGAAATCACCATTCATCATTGTAGTGGCTGGGAAGCTAGACACGGGTTGACGAGCCCTTGATTTCCAAGTTTTCGCAGATCCTCCATCACAAGTTTGATTTACAAGGTGCGGTGTTTACGTTAAATCACAAACTACGTCCTATCAATCGATTTATTGCTTTGACTCCAGCTTTAAATATTTTGTTGACCGAATCTGCTCGCACACCCTGTTCGTGATCATCGAAACTACCACCACAATTGTTGCTAGAGCATCTCAGGTGGTTTTTCTTTTCGTAAGATTAATAAGGACGTCATTGAGTTTCGTGCTAATTTCGTATAAGCAATCTAAGGTACGGATACCGACCCTTTCTCTCTGGTAGCATGAATACCTCTCGTTCTTGATCTTTATCCTGAATTCGTAACTTGACTTGTTGGTTATTAAATCCATAAGATTATCGTTATAAGTGGTTATCGTATAGTTGACATTGTTTGCATGTGATAGGATTTATCTGCTTTGTACTCATTGTCACATTCTTCCTAAATTATTGATTTTAGCTAGTGACCTTGATTAAGAGTTATGAGCTCTAGTGTAACTTATCATGTTATATTGACTTGATTGTATTGTAATATTGACTTCCATACCCGAGCATATCCACTTATGGGGACATAGGGCGTCATCGTGGCACAAGTGACGTGCTCTATCTGTGGCAGAGCGATTAGACCACAACGTCTCTATATTATTATGTGTGCTAAGTTGTTGCACATATTAATTATTATTAAAGGATGTGTATGGATCGATCCTAGGATATCATTGTTACTGTTTATTGGTGAGATGGTTAGGTGTGTGTGCCCATATTCCTATCTCACATATTGGTGCATTAGAACTACAGCTAGTGTACATATTGTTAAATGTTTATTGTCATTGGCTCATATGGGTATTCCCTTTGATGATCATTATTATTTGGTCTTCAACTTGATCATCTTATTTTTATCGTTATTGATCGTTGTATTGCTATTGTTTACTTCTGTTACTGAGCATTCTTTGGCTCAGCCGTGTTTTCTTTTGTGGTTTTCTCTTATGTTCATAGCAGGTACTCAAGGGGCTCAAGGGAACGAGTGAAGAGAGTTAACTCAAGAAGTTAGGAAGAGAACATTTGAATTAATAAGAATAAATAGTATTTTAATTTTTAGACTTTATTTATTTTAATTGGACCTATTTAGGATTTGTTTGTTTCTTAGTACCTAAATTCTATCATTCATGAAACTCTGATTACTGTTTATGTGACACATCAGCCTACTCGGGTTTGGGTGTTACAGTTATGGTATCAAAGCTTAGGCTTCAGATAGATTTAAGTGAATGAAAGAGTCATATGGAAATCCTCTGTTTGTTAATTCAATTGCCATAAGGGTTTCAAGATCACCAGGCAATAGGCTTTGAATATCCTCTGTCTCTTCTTGTATGCTTTGATACTCTTCTGTAGAATCAGTAATGATGATGGGATCTTATGCTTGTTCAAGAGTTTGATCTATTTAACCTTCTTCCAGATCAACACACTCAGCTTGTTGTTTGAATTCATCCTCATCCTTAGGCTCTGCTTTAACCTTTAAGAACTTCATGGGAGGGACTTTTGGTTTATCTTGATCTGTTATATTTTCCTTCCCTTTGGCTAATCAAGCAATGTATAATCTCTTTCTCTTCCTTTCATAAGTCTTTAATGACTATTAAGATGATGATGATTCTGGTTGCTTTGATTGTTCTAATTGATCTTTTGGGGACTCAGCAAATTTTCTAATAAGCTCTTTTGCTGTTGAGATAATGGATTTACATCGATGATGCTTGATTGTTGTTGTTGTTGATAATCCTTAGAGTGAAAGTGTTGCCTCAGAATAATAGAATAATGAAGTTTGTCAAATAGATTTGCTTCACTAAACAACTGATCCATAGAGTATCTCTTTCAAGGATGATAATTGATTGCTCTGTTTATTGTTCTTGAATGCTAGTTTCAGCATGTGGTGATAGAGATTGATCAATGAACCCTATCAACTCTTGTTCATGATCTTCTGAATGTTCTTCTTTATTTAATCTTTGATTATTAACATCCTCCAACTGTCTGTTCAATCTGTTTATTTCCTCAGATTGTTCTGCAATGATTTTTTCATGGAATCTATCTTATTATCTTTAGCTTCTGTTTTGAACTTTAGTTTTGCTTGCCCCGTTTGGAGGACCAAACGATGTCGAAACGACACGAGACCACTTGGGTTAGTTAGAGAACTCACTGAACTTATTTTTTAACAAACATTTTGACCCATTTGGACTTATTATGACCATGTTATGACTAGTAGAAAACGTCCTATTTTTCTGATAGCAAACTGTCCAGTTTATTAGTATTGTTCCTTTGTATCCCAAACTCTAATATTTGACCATTAATGATCCTTGACCGTAAAAAAAATTTATTCCATGAACTAATTGACAAAACCTAGAATTAAACAATTAGATTATCACAAATTTTCAGTCCCAAAATAGTTAGTTTAGATTTTAATCTTCCCGTTCACATTATTAGTTAATCGGTACATAGTTTTGATTGTCCAACATGTCTATCCATTCAAGAAACAAGATTAATGATTTAAAAAATGATTTTCCCAAGATGTCAATTATGAATAGGTTATCCAAGATTACAACCCAATTTTGATTGTTTCAAAGAATATACACAAAGATTGAGAATTAGGGTTATACCGTTTAGAAGTTCCATTACACGAAACAACTAGAGCTTCATGATATAATGACCAAAACTAAGAACACACAATTATTAGATGATAATTTAGAGGTTTGATGATGAAAATCATCAAGAACATGAACAATAGAGACTAAAGTCTTCAAAATAAACGATTTTCGTACCGGTAAAAGTATAAATGATCAAGACTTGACTAAAATCCAATCTTGAATGTCTTGATTACTTCAAAAATCAATGGAATGGTAGCAAGATGATGATTTTCGATGAAGATGGTGAAGAACAAGAGAGAATTGGGTTGTGGTGGCTAGGGTTTGCAATTAGAGAGAAACTTGTCAAGAAAGTTTCCACAAATGAAAAGAAAACAAGAAGAAATCCCTCTTTTTAGGTAGAATTCGGCCAAGGATGGCCTTAAATTGGCCTCCCGTGCCCTTTGCCCATCTCGTCCAATTTCGTATCGTCCCGATATAAGTGTCGTTCAATTTTAGTTTTTTTTTTAAATTCTCCTCGTTAATACGATTTCAACGGACTATTATATGCTATATAAATTATATAATTTATGTTTTTGAATTAAATTAAGTCTATTTAGTAGACTTTAGGCAAAGCCCACTGATGTCCAACTTTTGTTGCATTCTTAATGTAAGATGTATATATTTTTACATTTAAGTCTTTAATCCAATTTGAAGCACGCAACCATCATGCTAAGTTCAAGTCGATGAACGTACACTGTCACCATGCTCAAGGCCTAATAGAACATTTTAAGCCCATAATACACAATTCTAGAAATTAGCGTTTAAACACGCGTCTAATGCACTATACTATGACCAAGTCAACATTAGGTCAACTTTAATGTCAAAATTCATTATTTAGACCAAGTCAAGGCCAACGAGTCAAAGTCAAAAAGTCAAAGTCAACGGACAATGCACCAGTTTTGGTGACGAGTGTCGCAGTATCCCCCCGTTGAGAGAATTTTGTCCTGAAATTTAGTCTGAGTTATCAACTACAACACATTCCGTGAATAGGTGAAGGTACTTAGTCCTCAATTGACCTTCCCGCGCATAGATAAAATTTTGGTCCTTGCTTTGAGTTCTATTAATTTGTACGATAAGGATTTTACTACTCATCAAAGTTCTATTTTCTGTAGACCTGATTTTAGCCAGTTATTCAACGAACTGAAATATATCATCCACACGAATTTCTTCGATCAGTACATATAAGGTCTCCTCAGCAAGACGCTACTTGAGTTTCGGAGTATGAAATATGTCATGCACCCTACTTAGTTCTTGCGGTAAACCCATCATCCAATACTCCACATAACCAATTGTTCAGTATTCTTAACTGTACTTACCAATATAGGTGCTAATTTGCTCTTTTCGCCCAAGCAGACAATGCCTTCTAAGGCTGCAGCTCGTATGCAGCCCATAAACTAAGGTCTGTTGAGATGACTTTTTAGGTCTATAACCTATTTTTTGATATCTCAAGAGTATGGCTGTTGTCCATTACCAAAAGTTGGTTCCCTGTCTGGTTCTAATTTCACATTCAAGGTATCATTAGTGTTTATATATAGGGTGTACCGCAACTAACCCACCATACTACTAACACCTTGAAAGTGTATCAATCACCAATCATAACTAATTTTCAATTCAACTAACGCCTAAGAGCATGTGTCTAAGGCAAGGCTTCCTTTGATTGTCAGTGTAAATTTTTGAAGACCTTGAGCTTCCTTTAGTTTATCCTTGATCCAAAAGTCCTAATCTTTCATCTCTTGAATGACTTACGATCTAGTTATTTAACTTACCCGACTTCTGCCCATTATAAAACAAAACTAATATCTATAAAGTGCCTCGAATGGTGCTAGTATAGTACTCCAACGGTAGCTATTATTATAAGGGAACTCAACCAATAGTAGGTGAGTGTCCTAACTACCTCCAAAGTCCATGCTACAAGAACTTAACATACCCTGCGATGTATTAATAGTTCCCTCACTTAGACCGTTAGTTTAAGAGTAATAAGTTGTACTCCTGTCATGGCGCATTCCCAGCACCTTCTATAAACTTTGCTAGAATTATGACATGAAGCGACTGTCATGATCAAAGACAATCGACGTAGCTTCTCCATTTCTACCCACAATTTTACTAACATAAATTGTTGCCAACATTTCCATTTTGTAGGCCTCACAAATAGTCAAGTAGTGGGCAGATTTGGTCATTTTATCCTAAATGACCCAAATCAAATCGTTCACACTACTAGTTCGTGATGAAGTTCACACTAATGTTTAATTTTTTTCCACTTTCCTTCGAGAATCTCAGGCTGTTACAATAGGCCAGGTGGACTTTGATGCACCGCTTTAACCTTCCAACAAGTCAAACACTCACACATATAGTCTGCTATGTCCCCTTTTAATCCTGACTACCAATATAAGTCCTTAAGATCATGGTACCTCTTGTTAGTGCCAAGATGAACAATATACTTAAACTTGTGTGCTTTGTCCAACACTAATGGCTACTCACTCACCATAACTTGAAACCAAATCTGATTAGTAAAGTACAATCCTCCATCCTCCTTTTGTACATACTGTTTGTCTAGACCTCTCAACGCCTTATTCTACACATTTAGTCCCCTTATTGACTCGAATTGAGTAGGAACGATGTGGGTTTTGATACGCAGACGAATAGTCATTCTCAATGCCCCTGACGCACATGGGATTGACTCTTTTCTTACGAATCAACACATCAAAACCCACATTTTCCTTTCCCGGATGACATCATATTTCACAGTCGTAGTCACTGAACAACTCAATTCAACGTCTCTGTCTCATGTTCAATTTTGTTTTCTTTTTTTGCTGAAAAATATGTTGAAAACTCTTATGGTTAGTGTAGATGACACCTTTGGAAAACTTAGCATATAGTTTCTCCTTTTCCAATAATTCCTAGACTTTTCTCACATGTTTCTCATGATCCTCCATGTCCTCAAATAAAATTAAAATGTCCTTAATACATACTATGACAAATTTATTCAGATATGGCTTATACATCCGATTCATCAGGTCCGTGAACACCGCGTGTGCCTTTGTTAGACCAAAATTTATAACTAGGAACTCGTAAAGTCCGTAACAAGTTCAAAATGCTTTTTTGTATGTCATCCACATGTACTCTATGTTGATGATTTTCGAATGAAGATCAATATTCAAAAAGTACGTCGGTAATTTAAGTTGATACAATAAGTCATTCACCCTCGGTAAAGGATAGTGGTTCTTGACCATTAGCTTATTCAACTTTTAATAGTTCCTGCACGTCTAAAAGGGTCCATTCTTTATTTTGGCATAAAGCACTGGTGTCCCATGATGAGTGACTGGGTCATATATACCTCTTATATAATAACACCTAAAGTTGATTAGATAGATCTTGCATCTCCAAAAGTGCTAAATGTTAGGTACTAGGTCAATCTAAAAGTTCATATGTCATGAAGGAGGCAATCATGCCAAATCCTTTGGGAATACTTCCCAAAATTCTTGGACAACAAGTATGTCATCTAACCCTTATTCCTCCACCTTCATGCTCATGATTTTCATCTTTTCCTCTTTTGATTACTTTCCGTGTATGTTAAGTGTCTCATTGTTCTACAAGGGCATGCGAGTAGTCTTCTCGCAAAAGATAATCTCAACCCTATTCTGATAACTAGTCCATTCTCACGACTATGTCAAAACTTCCAAGCTCAAATCATATAAGATCTATTCTAAATGCATGATCCTCTACTAGAACAACATAGTCCTAAATTATCTCCCTAGTATTTACAAGACTACCAATAGCCTATTTCATAACACATATCCTTAAGATTAGGGTCAAGTCCAACTTAGTTATAAAAGTCAAAGTCACTACGCCTGGGTCTTGTCGGGCATCATTAACACCAGTCACGAATGCCTTTCTATCAATAGGGTTACCATACACCTTTCCATGGTTTCCACTAATTATAGACCAAATTTTGGTTATTGTTCTTTTATTTTTGATCAACCATTTGACCTTGAACCCTTTTTAATCTCTGACACATATTTTTATAATGCTCCTGGCTTCCACACTCTGATTATCAGTGTCGAACAGTTGCCGATTTGACCACATTAATCGACACAACTAGGTTCACAAATACCTTGAAACTCTTCACTAAGCATTCCATTTGCTTGAAACTGAAACACACAGGTCATGACATCATAGTCGGATGGTGCAGATTGCACTTATTACTCTCCGGACAAGTGCTAGCATAGTCCTTTGTTGTCAGCACGGTAGCCATATATCCTTTTATGACATTGTCCTTCTTGTCTACTTTAACACCAGCTAGCTCACCTGATTCCCTAACATCCTTCTACGTCTCACTAGCTTTCTGTAGGGTCTAATACAAACCATCTCATTAGCAAAAGTACATGTCTTTAGTATTGCACTCTAAATGGTTGGGGGTGCAGTAGTGACCATCATTCCACAAATTGCAGGACCAACCCCCTGATGTACTTCACCATCCACTTTGATTTATGTGTCACAAATATGGCACCAGCTTTGCCAACTTATGGAATTGGTAGGGATAAGCGGCATGACCTATCCCACCATTACTTGATCCCAAAACTAATGATCAATATTTTTCTATCTAGTCCATAAGGCAGTACTCCTTGGTTGCTGATGCTTTAAGCTCATCCAAAGTCATGGCCATTGCAACCTCCATTCCTCTGGCTAGGGTTTGGGTATTCCACTACGTTATTACATTGCCCACCGGTGAGCAGGCAACACCGTTCACCTTTTGATTCTCAATACAGATCTCGATGTCCATATTTGATTCCATTTTCTCAATGTAGAGGGTTATAGCTATTGCTCCAACTTTCCCATTCGTACTCCTTTGGTTACACGTCATGAACTCCATGTACGTACAACCAATCATGCCTCCAGTACCATTTCCTTCCATGTTATTAGTTCCGCCATTACCAACGCCAAACTGCTAGGATCATCACATAGCCCAGTTTAAGCACATCCTTAGTATACCAAAGATGTTTATATATAGGGTTCCCCGCAGCGTTCCCACCACACCAACGATATACCAAGAATGACGCTTAAACTGGTTACATGACATCCACTTATTCCATCAAGTGTAATGCTAGAACATCCAAATGTCCAATGCCCCAAGTCTTAAGATCATTCCGAACAAGGCAACATAGGTACAAGGAGTATCATTTCTCTACTTCAACTCTTTGAAGACCAAGTACATTTTGAACATGTAGACAATTTCCAGGAACACAGAAACAAAAGAGGGAGTAACATCTCATAGCTACTGGGCTAAAACATCATAGTATGATTCCCATAAATGCTCCTGATCGATTTGTACTTATGAAAATATAAAAGAGGTAGATGTTTCCACATCATTGATTATTATAAGAACAGGAACTCCAATATCCCATGTATATAATGGAAGATTGGAACTAACTATGACCGTTATCTCACAAAAGGGTTTGCTAGATTTCGCATGAACTGCAAATTGCAATTACATGTGCACCCGTAATGGTAATTTGCTTTGCATGGTCACCCCTAGGTCCTCCTGCCTGAGTCAACGCATCTTTTCAAGTACAAAGTGTTATCCATGATTAGAGAACTAAGGATATGGTCACAAACTAAAGGTTAAGTAACCGAATTCGTAAAGATGAATCGTTTAAGAAATCATTCACTTGGGTAAGGAACAGTCAGAGGAATCCATTTAATATAGTTCGAAATCCACTAAAGCAGTCATCTGACCTGAGTACGACATGGTCCTTGTCTGTTGGTGTCATGTTAGCTAGCGTGTCCATCTCCCAAGATTCAACTTACAATATGTAAATAAGGCCTCATACAACATAGGTAACATCGGCAGACACACATGATAAAGGTTGGCTTAAAAACCTATGTCCTTTACAAAGAATCCTTATAACTACACTTATCAATCCAGACCAATAATAATTAAGCTCATAATAAGAGGACGTCCTTACTTAATGCTTTCTCAAGGTACGCACAGATGAGGACACGTCCAAAATTCTCCAAATAAGTAGATCACAAATAACACGTAAGACAAGCTACTCAACACAACTAATAATGCACATAGAACATTCACATGTATAGCTGTACACACATAATCCTATGATGCATACTACATATGGGTACTTAGGTTATAGTCTAGGTCGAATATTCCACCTAATTCCCTATAACAAATGGCTCTGATACCAATTTGTCACACCCCCGCTAGTAGCGGAATCACGAGGATGCGACAGACGGGATTGTCATAACACATTGGGGGTCTAAGAGAATCTCTAAAGGAATTCTCCGTCATAACACTTTGGGGATCGTCATAACACGGGATGCCATAACGTTAATACCATAACGTTATTCCATAAAGGCATAAATTGTCCAGAAGTTCAAAACTAGAACAACTAGTATAAGAACAATCCAAAACATTTACATATTCAACAATAGTAACATATAGTCCAAAACTAATGTTCCAATGTTTAATGCTCTTGATGGAGCAGTCTCGTATAATGTCAACTGTCCAAGTAGCTAAGCACAGTTACCTAAAAAGACATGCTTTAAAAAGTCAACAAACATTGGTGAGTTCACAGGTTTAATAGTACAAACAGTTTGCCATGTAGAGCATGTACATAAGGTTGTATGTGAGTAAGAGTACATCGCAGCCATAGATATCAACTCAAGTTTACGATCAGTCCAAGTCCAATTAACCAGATTATATTCACCCAAGGGCACACACAGGCCAAGTCAGTGTCAACTAGCATACTGACGACAGGGGTGGGGGTGTCAACCCATTAGTACTAACAATACCTCCCCATGACAGCCAAGCACAAGAACAAGCACAAGCACATGTACACTCTCATGTATGAACATCTAGACTCAACCCATGACCCAAACCACATACAATGTTCCAAAATAATCTTTAAGACACGACATAGTCCAAATCAGTGAGCAAGCTTTTCCCCCAAGTAAAACATATTAAAAAGGGGTTGTGAAACTCACCTTCAAATAGTATAGTCCAAATCCCATAATACGCAATGCAAGTACTAAAAGTACAAATCACAAAAGGATTACTAAAGAATAAAATGACCAATATGGGTGTAATCCTTGTAGCCAGTCCTTAATGCCCATCAAGGTTTTTATTTTATGAAAACATGGTTTACTAATAGAACAGGTCCAATGTCAATTTTAAACTTTAAATCTCACCATATTTTGGGTTTTAGTTTTCACTTTATATTAATTTATTAATGCCATTCAATGAACATCTATTAGATCATATTCAATGAATTATAGACATTATTAACTTATTCTTTTAAAAAGTCATTTAACCACTTCTAAGAATAAATCTTGTCTTTATTTAATTATTTAGTTTCAAATTCTTAGTTCTAATTTTATCAAAATATTTTAGAATGCAGAGCTGATTGCAAACCAGTTTTGCATAAACTGTTTGGAGGTCGAAACGGTAATGAAATGTTGTGTAATAGGTATAGTTTTAAAGATAAAACGTTAAATTAAACTACAAAAAAAGAATAATCTCCATTGAATAAATATGAGAAAGATAGACTCGACGAACACAGACCAACCTACTGCCCAGATTCGTCAGTTTTGAACTTCAGTTTTGTTTGCCCCGTTTGGAGGACCAAACGATGTCGAAAGGACACGAGACCACTTGGGTTAGTTAGAGGACTCACCAAACTTATTTTGAAACAAAATTTTAACCCATTTGTACTTATTATGAGCAAGTTATGACCAGTATAAACGTCCTATTTTTCTGACAGCAAACTGTCTAGTTCATTAGTATTGTTCCTTCGTATCCTAAACCCCAATATTTGACCATTAATGACTCGAGACCTTAAAGAACGTTTATTACATGAACAAATTGACAAAAACCTAAATTAAACACTTAGATTATCACAAAGTTTCAGTCCCAAAACAGTTAGTTTAGATTTTAATCTTCCGGTTCACATTATTAGTTAATCGGTATATAGTTTTGATTGTCCAACGCGTCCATCCATTCAAGAAACAAGATTAATGATTTCAAAAATGATTATAATTCAAAGATGTCGATTATGAATAGGTCATCCAAGATTACAATCCAATTTTGATTGATTCAAAGAATATATACAAAGATTGAGAATTAGGGTTATACCGTTTAGAAGTTCCAATACATGAAACAACTAGATCTTCATGATCCAATGCCCAAAACCAAGAACCAAAGATTATTAGATGATGATTTAGAGGTTTGATGATGAAAATCATCAAGAACATGAACAATAGAGACTAAAATCATCAAAATAAACGTTTTTCTTACCGGTAAAAGTGTAAATGATCAAGACTTGACTAAAATCAAATCTTGAATGTCTTGATTACTTCAAAAATCAATGGAATGGTAGCAAGATGATGATTTTTGATGAAGATGATGAAGAACAAGAGGAAATTGGGTTGTGGTGGCTAGGGTTTGCAATTAGAGAGAAACTTGTCAAGAAAGTTTCCACAAATGAAAAGAAAACAAGGGGAAATCCCTCTTTTTAGGAAGAATTCGGCCAAGGGGGCCTTAGGTTGGCCTCCCGGGCCCTTTGCCCATCTCGTCCAATTTCTTCTCGTCCTGATACACGTGTTGTCCAATTTTTGCATTTTTAACTTCTCCTCGTTAATACAATTTCAACGGACTATTATAGCTATATAAATTATTTAATATATGGTTTTGAATTAAATTATGTCTATTTAGTAGACTTTAGAGAAAGCCCATTGATATCCAACTTTTGTTGCATTCTTAATGTAAGATGTATATATTTTTACATTTTTTAGTCTTTAATCCAATTTGAAGCACAAAACCATAATGCTAAGTTCAAATCGATCAACGTACACTGTCACCAAGCTCAAGGCCTACTAGAACATATTAAGCCCATAACACACAGTTCAAGAAATTAGCGTTTCTACACGCGTCTAATGCACTATTCTCAGACCGAGTCAACATTATGTCAACTTTAAAGTCAAATTTATCATTTAGACCAAGTCAAGGTCAAAGAGTCAAAGTCAAAAAGTCAAAGTCAACAGACAATGCACTTATTTTGGTGACGGATGTCACATATGGAATGTTTTGCTTAATGTGGAAAGGCTCTCGATTTTGAACTTCTTCTTAAGCTTGCTCTTGTTCATGTACAATTGGCACTTCTTCTTAAATCACTAGAGCTAGTTGGATGATAGGTTCTTGATGAATGATATTTTGAAACTGCATGTGTGGCTCTACTTGGCAAGGAATCCTCATACGTACATCAGGTAAAGGAAGGTCATAGTTGATCATGTGGGGTGGAACAGGGACTTCATTACATGATACAAGCTAGATTTGATTCCGTTGAACACATGATTATTGAAGTGCACTTGTTCAAACACAGCTCCTTCCCTTGGAATATTGGGTAAATCATTAATGATCATTTGAAGGAACCTTGGATACATTTGGAACTTGTTCCTTAGTTTAGTCAAATTGTAAATCATTCTATTTAGTATTTGGGCTGCAAAATTAAATTGCCTCCTTGCTATAATGCTTGTAATTGTAGATGAACTTCTTAGTGAAGTTGCATCCAAACCTGTCTTCTTATTTGTCATGGTCTTCTGATAAGTGTGCATTAGCAATCTGAATTAAGCACACATATAAGACTTCTTGAAGAACATAATTCTCATCAAAATCTATTGGTCCTTGGGCATCCTCATCACCCAATTGCAGTACCCTCCTTATCACATCTTCAACAATAATGATTGGTTAGTCATAAACTAACGATACTGCAACTTGTTGATCTTGATCTTGTTCCAAGTGAGCATTGGTCTAGAATTACACTAATTGTTCTTCAATAATCTCAGGTCAAAACTTAAAAACAACAAAAACAAGTCTTTTTCTTAAATTCAAAAATACAAAATGGTTAAGTCTGAAGATTCTGAGAATAGGGTTCCAAAGCTAAAGAACGGAGTTGATTTCAAGAACTGGTCTTTAAGACTGAAGCGTCATCTTAATTCTATTGACACTGACTTGTGTAAGTCAATAGAGAAAGGACCTCATATTCCAATTACATCTGATGGTCCTGATAGAGGATTTGTTTACACAAAAGACTCTTAAGAACCTTATCCTGAAGATGATCTGCAAGGTGATGACTTAAGGAAAGTGAAGAATGATATCAAAGCTTATTCATTGATGTGTAAAGGATTACCATTGGAAGTCTTGACTAGACTTGATGGTTATCAAACTGGGTACACTATCTACAGAGCTTTGAAAATCATATGTGAAGGAGGTAAAGAGATACAGGATCTCATAAAGTAGAAACTTAAGAGGCAGGTAGAGTTGTTTGAGCATCTATCTGGTGAAACAATAAATCAAATGATGAACAGATTTGTGCAACAAACTACTAAGATGTCAACTGCTGGTATCAAAAATGATCTAAAAGATCTAAACTACAGACTTTTCAATGCTCTTCCATCTTCATGGAAACAGACAGTTACACTATTAAAGCATACTAAAAAGTTCCCTAGGGATCTAGATCTTTTGATTGCCAAGATTGATCAGTTGAGATTGATAAGAGCTCAAGAAACAATGATAGAGCTACTTCAATGTCTCAGTACAAGTATGTTGCATCTCCAGCTAACACAGTGGAGAATGCTTTTCTGGCCAAAGATGATAAATCTCCAGAAGAAGAGGGTGATTTGTTCGTCAGAGCTGGTTTCTTTACAGATTCTTCTTACACAAGTACTCCTGTTTATGCAACTCAACCTTAACCTCAGTCTCCTCCTAAAACTCAAACTGAGACTCCATCTTCTAAATCTTCTAAAATTAGCAAAGTTAAAGATGTTATTAACATCCTCTTACAGGATGATGAGTCTAAATCTGCTTTTACTATTTTTATGGCAAGTTTTCAAGCTTATCAAGGTAGTCATTTAACACAATTAGATCTAGTTTTGCAGGACTTGTTCGAGATGGATCCAGATGATGTAGAAGAGATGGACTTAAACTGGCAAATGGTGATGATTGCATATAGAACTCAGAAACACTCCTATGTCAACAGGAATTACAAGCCAAGTGCTAACAAAACTGTTGGCTTTGACAAATCAAAGTCAAGGTGTTTCAACTGTAACAGCTATGGTCATTTCTCGAGGGAATGTAAAGCTCCTAGAAACGAAGGAGGAAATGGTCAAGCAGGTTCTAGCAGTCAAAGATATCATCAGTAGTCTTAGAAGACATTTCAAAAGCCTTATCAGAGTCTTCCTATGCCAGAACTTAAAGGTGAATCAAAAGCATTTGAAGAGCCAAAGAAAGCTCTAGTTGTTAGCATTAAAGATGGATATGACTGGAGTGCTTATGCTGAACAATTTACAACTGATCTAACCTCTAGTTTATCTCTTGTTGCAGAAATCCAAACTGAAGATTTGTCAAAAGACAGTGATCCTAAGGCCGAAGATAACTCAAAAAATGAAGAAGAAGAGTATGGCTGGAGTGATAAATCTGATCCTAAAGAGGATTCAGAAGAAGTTGAACTAATGGCACAGTCAGATCAATCGAAGGTTGAAAATTCATCTTCTGACTCGGAGACTTCTTTCTCAAAATATCCTCAAATTCCAGTTGAAGTAAGAGAAAAAATGTGCACTAAAGCTTGCTTTGTACAAGTAGAGTACTACAGAACTTATTCATATAAAATATGTGACAAACTCAAACAAGAGGAAGTAATGCATAACAAACATAAAAAAATCACAAAATATCGGATGAAAAGATCCTCTCTCTACAAAATCATGGAATAAAACTTTAAAAGAACTGGAAATTGTTACAAAACAACTTGAAGAAATGACAAAGAATTTAGAAGGAGAGAAAATAGCACATGCTACAACACAGGTTGATCTTGCAAAAGTTAAAAGTTCAAAAACACCTGTAGAACAACTGGTAAGTGAGTGAAAAGACAAACAAAAAGCAGGTTTAGGTTTTACACAAGAACCAATGCCTGAATCCATCACAAACACATTACCAGAAAACTTCAACATGCATGATCACTCACCTAAAAACAAAGCTAAGCTAAGAGCATTCCAAAACAAGAAAAGAATTCTGAGAATGATGAAGAGAAAATGAATGTTGAGATATTTAAGGAACATGATTCTGAAAAGATTAAAAATGGTCACCCGGTGAAAGTTAAATCATATGAACCACGACCAAAAACTAAAAAAATGTTTGTTCTAAAGAATCAATTGTCGAAGAAGTGAGTGAAAAGAATGACAATTAAAACTCTAAAAATAAAGAGAAAGCAAAACAAGATGAAGAAACATCTGAAGATTCAATTTCTTATGGATTAAATAATCCAAAGTTTATTAAATGGCAGAAAGAACAGAAAGAAAAAGAAACTAAAAAAGAATCTTCACCTGAAGATGTTCAATTTGAAAGCAAACAAAGATCATCGAGATCTACAAACCAAAGACAAGGAAAGAAAAATACTAAAGCTAAATCTACACAGAATGCCATTCAAAACAGTCAAATCAAAAGAATAAATCAATCAAATCAGCTTAAACCTGTGAAATTTGTATCTGCAGGTATTTTCAACATGAACAAAATTCCTGAAATCAAATCTAATCCTAAGAACAAATCCAACTCTGATCTGAAAACAGGTTCAGATTCTAAGTCTTCAGCTGTCAATAAATAGTTTGCATCTAAGGAGTCGAGAAATGATGTTAATGTTAAAAAATCTGAATTCAAATTTCAAAAGAACAAATTCACAAATCAAAAACAACAGATTAACTTTTCAACTCCTAAATCCAAACAAGGATCAAATGTGGCATCCACATCTAAATTTAATCAACAATTGTTTAAATTTCAAAGGTACTATGAAATATGTGATATGTACAATCATAAGACTGAAGAATGTTTCTTTAACAGGTACTGTCATATATGTGATATGAGAAACCATTCAACAGCTGATTGTTATTTCAACAAATATTGTACCTATAATGATGAAAGAACTCACAAAACTAAGAATTGCTACTTCAGAAAGAACTCGCCGAGGAATGGATATGTAAATTCTCAATTAAGAAATGGATATGTCAATCCACAATTTCAAAGAAATCAAAGTGTTGGTTTTCAATGATTGACAAAACAACCTTCCTTAGGCTTGAGATCTTTTTGAAGAAATGATTTTGTTTATGATAAGTCTTATGCTGCAAAACCAAGGTAGTATAATTAAGGAAAATTCATTCCACGATCTGTGAGAATGAACGGTGGGAAGTTTGGTAATCAAAAATTTTAAAAAAATGTTTCTTCTAATAGTTTGAATTATCTTAATGATGATCTTGAAAAACGTTATCATACTTTAAGGAATAAACAAATCAAAGATAATAAAAAAATTGTCAAGAACGAAATTGGTAAATATGTCATAAATAAGCCTGATCCAAATAAACTTCACTTTAAACAGTTTACCATTGTTGATAAATTTGGCAAGCCCAAGACCATCTCGGCTTGGGTTGATAACTCAACTTAATTCTTTTTGAAATGCAGGTACGCTCGAGAAGACCTATTAACACATGGTATGTTGATAGTGGGTGTAGCCGGCATATGACAGACAACCATGCCTTGCTTCAAGAATTTAAGTTAAAAGATAGTACACATGTTGCATTTGGAGGTTATGCAGGTGGTAAGATTACAGGCGAAGGAACGGTGTCCAATGGGATTATTAGCTTTGATAAAGTCAACTATTGCTCACAGTTGAACTTTAATCTTTTAAGTGTTTCCCAAATTTATTAGAAATCTTACTCAGTTCTTTTTGATGATTAGTTCTGTTATATTTTGAAGCCAGGTTTTCAGATTAGCAAAGAATGGGTAGTTGTTAAAGCTGTTCGAGATCTTGATGTATACATGTTAGATATGTCTCAACTTAATCCTTCTACAGAAACAACATGCCTAATTGCTCAAGCATCAAATGACGAAAGTCAGCTTTGGCATAGACGTCTCGAGCATTCCAATTTCAAGAACATG
Organism: Flaveria sonorensis; assembly: GCA_025506505.1. Lineage (NCBI taxonomy): Eukaryota > Viridiplantae > Streptophyta > Magnoliopsida > Asterales > Asteraceae > Flaveria > Flaveria sonorensis. The sequence goes on from CM046434.1 coordinate 18,557,114, forward strand.
AACAAGCTTGTAGCACGAAATCATATTGTAGGTCTTCCAACAAAGAAGTTTGCCACAACTGATCTCTGCTCAGGATGTTTAAAAGGAAAGCAACACAGAGCGTCTTATAAGCCCACGCAGATAAACTCAAATTCCAAACCTCTCCAGATGTTGCATATGGACCTATTCGGACCAACAAATGTTCGGAGTATTGGAAAGAAATCTTATTGTTTAGTTATTATTGATGATTTTACAAGATTTTCTTGGGTTTTCTTTTTGCATGCTAAATCTGAAGCGGCTGAATTATTAAAAGAATTCATCATTAAAGTAGAAAATCAATTAGATCAAAAGGTCAAAATAATTAGAAGTGATAATGGAATGGAATATAAGAATGCTAATATTGACATGTTTTATGCAGAAAAGGGTATTGCTCGTCAATTCAGTGCTCCTAGAACTCCACAATAAAATGGAGTTGCTGAAAGGAAAAATAGAACTTTGATTGAAGCAGCACGGTCTATGTTAGCAGATGCCAAAATTCCAATCACTTTCTGGGATGAAGCTATATCCACTGCATGTTTTGTGAAGACTCGTTCATTGATTGTGAAAAATAAACAGAAAACTCCTTATGAGTTGATGTTTGGCAGGAAACCTAATATAGATTTTCTTAAATATTTTGGTTGTCCAATTTTGATTTTAAATTCAAGTGATCAGCTAGGAAAATTTGATGCAAAATCTGATGAAGGATTTTTCATTGGATATTCATCGGTTTTAAAAGCTTTTAGAGTTTATAACTCTAGGACAAATGTTATCCTTGAAACTTTCAACGTTAAATTTCTTGAAAACTATTTTCCATCAGTTGCAAATGGTCCAGCTTGGTTATTTGATTTAGATTCTTTTTCAAACTCTTTCAATTCTAACTTGTTTGAATCTACAGGTCAGAAGAAGAAACAAGAAGGAGATCTCGGATCATTCAGCGATGATTCTGATTCTGATGATATTGATGACTCAAGCCCAGATTATCCATCTTTCTCTTTTATGAAAGATCCTATATTTCAGTCTGAAAATCATGATCAATCTCAAGAACATTCATTGTCTTAAAATACAAATGTTTCACAAATGGTCCTGAAATTATACAACCTGAGTCCGGAATGTCATCGATCTCTGATGATGTAGTTATTACAGATAATCTTGATTACTTTATCAACTCACCGACTCAAGTTCCTAATTTCAATCCACATTCTTTGAACTTATTGCATCAGCTTTCCGACTTGAACCAATCTAATCTGGATGTTCATGTTCAAGTGAATGAGATTCCTACATCTCGTGTTCACAAGAACCATCCAACATCTCAGATTATCGGTCCATTGAATGAGGGAACGAAAAGAAGTAAATCAAAACAAGCAAACCTTTGCTTATACTCGTGTTTTCTATCTCAAATTGTTCCTAAAAATGTCACCGAAGTGTTAAAGGACAATAGTTGGATTGAAGCAATGCAAGAAGAGTTATTGCAATTTCATAAACAAGAAGTGTGGAAGCTTAAGGATTTACCAGAAGGAGAAAATGCCATAGGCACAAAATGGTTGTTTAGAAACAAAGCAGATGATCGGGGAATTGTTATTCGCAACAAAGCAAGACTTGTTGCACAAGGCTACACCCAAGAAGAAGGTATAGATTATGATGAAGTATTTGCTCTAGTTGCAAGACTTGAATCAATTCGTGTCTTCCTGGCTTATGCATCATTTATGAAATTCAAGGTGTATCAAATGGACGTGAAAGGTGCTTTCTTATATGGACCAATCACCGATTATGTGTATGTCAAGCAACCTACGGGTTTCGAAGATTCAGAATATCCTCATCGTGTGTACAAGCTTAGCAAAGCACTGTATGGTCTACATAAAGCTCCTAGAATCTGGTATGAAACGTTATCACAACATTTGATCCAACATGGATACACGCGAGGGAAAATCGATACTACTTTGTTTATTAAGAAGGATGCTGATGATCTCTTATGTGTTCAAGTGTATGTTGAAGATATCTTATTTGGTTCTACAAGTCCAAAGTTATGCAATGAATTTGAAGAAATCATGAAGTCTCATTTCCAAATGAGTTTTATGGGAGAAATAAATTTTTTCCTTGGTCTTCAAGTGAAGCAGTCTGCAGATGGAATTTTTATCAATCAAGAGAAATTCATTGAAAAACTCTTGAAGATATTTAAACTGCATGATTGTCAATCCATAAGAACTCCAGCTGACGTAAATTCCAAGATTGAACCTGATCCGAAAGGAAAATCTATCGACCAAACTCTATACAGATCTATGATCAGTTCTTTGATGTATCTTACTACATCTAGACCTGATATAATGTATGCTATTTGTGTCTATGCTAGGTATCAATCTGACCCGAAGGAATCTCACTTAATTGCTATTAAACGAATATTCACATATCTCAAAGGAAAACCGGCTTTAGGGCTATGGTATCCTTATGAAGGAAACTTCGAGTTACATGGATATACAGATAGTGATTATGGGGGATGTTTCCAAGATCGTAAATATACTACGGGTGGTTGTCAGTTTTTAGGTCCCAGATTAGTCTCATGGCAATGTAAGAAACAAACAAATGTCTCTGTTTCTACCGTAGAAGCTGAGTACATAGCTGCTTCTGCAGGATGTTCTCAAATCCTTTGGTTACAAAATTAACTGCTGGATTACGGGTTCAATTTTCTTAAAACTCCTATTTACATTGATAACACTGCTGCTATGTTTATTACAGCTAATCCTGTCCAGCACTCAAAAACAAAACATATCGAGATTCGATACCATTTTCTCAGAGATAACTCTGAAAAAGGTTTAATCATTTTGATTCAAATCGCAACTGAAAAATAGTTGGCTGACCTATTTACAATAGCCTTTTTACCAGGTCGATTTGAATATTTGGTCGAGTCAATTAGACTTATTAATCATGTTTAAAAACTGGTTTTGAGTTTAATTCAGTTGTTTGATTCATTAAAAATGATAAGAACCCTCCCTTAGTCTTGAATATAGAGAAACTATCAAAGTTAACTGCCTAATTGTATATATTGTGTGTGTTTGCTAAATAGAAAATGAAAAAGCAAATACAAAAATAGAAAATTGCAAAATCAAATAGAAAAATATAAAATCAAAACACAAAAATAGAGTTTTTCTTGTTAGTTAAGTGTTTAGGACTGAATCTGTCTTTGCAATTTGTGAGAAATGATAGATATATTAGTTATGATCAGTTGCATACTTCACTCGCTTTTAAAGTCTGACGTGATTAGATATGATGTGTAGGTAAACTCATGCAATTATGCTGAAAAAGTAAATTCTTATGATCAAACTAAATCACTCATGCATTCATGTTTGTCCATTTTAATACCAATGAGTAGTGTTGACTTCTCAAATTGATTGCTTGTTAAGTCAAAATCTCACACCTGGTGGTGATATGAATAACCATTGAGCTCTAATAATTTAAAGCATCTATTCAGTTCTCTGTTATAAGTCATCATAGACCTAAAGTGACGAGATATCCTTTGTTTTAAGTAATTACAGACCTGGATATTCTCACTTGATGCAAAAGATGCCAATGTGCACAATCTTCACATGAGATCTGGTTATAAGTATATGTCAGGTTAACAAGTTAAGAAAGGTGATTTCTTGCAAATCATTATGAGGGTTGAACTCTAAGTCTAAGTGTGACTTACATAATGTCATATCTAATCGTACCTTAATCAATCCAAGAATTGAAAAAGTAAGTGTGCTGAGTATCTTGCCAAAAGCACTCATTTTCTGTCCTTAGATCTCATGTCTCCTTTGCTGTAGAAATGCTGACCTGGAACACACTAGATCAGGATTTAATCACTGTCTATGACTATCCATCATTTTATATTATTTTAATGTGCTTATCTTAACTAATATGATCTCACTGCAAGCATGTGATTCAATTGTATATAGTAGAATTTTTATTCTGCTTTAGTTTTGATTTTTTGCATGATTTTTTATGGCCAGGCATGCTGATAATGATTAGTTTTCTCCTCTTACAAAATTAAAAAAACTTCTAAGTTTGTAAAACTTAAAAGTTTAGGGGGAGTAAAATTGAAAAATAGAAAATAATTGTTTTCAAAAAGTGAAAAATCAAAAATAAAATGTTTGGATGAAAGGATGAAACTGCAATTTCAAGCATATGTGTGTTTGATATGATGTAAAAATGAACCTGAAAAAGAATTCAAATTCAATGGAAAAGCTTCTTGTAAAAAAATGAGATCATTTGTATTTGTAAAAATTAAATAGAGACTAAAATGATGGGAAATTAATTTTTTTGAAAATTTGAAATAAAAACAATGGTCAAAAACAAAAAAAAAAAAAAATTTTGAATGTCAAAAATGTTAAAATTGAAGGTAATTATTGAAAATTTTGAGTGATAGTCAAACAATTTTGAATAAGTGTTGAAAATTGAGTGTGAATGGTGCTAATATGTTTAAATAGTGTTCATATGGATGATGAGAAATATTACAAGTGTCAAGACTTATGGAAGTATCCTCATGCTCCTGAACAGTTCTCACAAGTCCAATTCAGGAGTATGGTGATTTTTCAGAAATTTGCACAAGTGTTGGGCGTTTCAGACAAGCTCATGTGCCTAAACAGTTGTCATGTGTCTGAAAATTGGTTAAGTGTTGGGTGTACGATCTTATGCTCATGCGCCTGAACAGTACCAGGCTTCCAAAGGCCAGACGTTTGAAGTGAAAAATTACCAAGTGTTGGGCGTTTCATCTAGTCACATGCGCCTGAACAATGCCAAAGGGCCTAAATAGTGCTTATGCGCCTGGACAGTGCCCATGCGTCTAACCTTATGCGCACAAATAGTGCTTATGCGCCTGAAAAACTTAGTGAAATTTAGTCTCATGTGACAGAATATTGCTAATGCGCCTGACCTCATGCACATAAACAGTGCTCATGCACCTAAATTTTCATATATATATATATATATTCAACACTCATGATTTTTTCATTTATTCACTCATATTCTCTAATAAACACTCTCGACTCTCATTCACCCTATACACTCAGTTCATAATTTCTGATTGTTTGGTGTAAATACTTGTGATTGATAGGTAGATACACTAAATCTAAACTTCATTTCAAGATTATATTCATCAAATTTCAAGTTTACATTTCGAATTTAAATGGGCGTTTTAGTTCTGTGTAGGCGTATGAACCTTAGTCGAATGAAAAACTAAAATTTGTGAATATAATACGAACAATCAACTGAAATTGGACATTGAATGATGATATACACATGTTTTCGAACATATTGGTGTGATTAAATAAGTATTTCATTAAATTGTGTTCTTGTTGATTATGATCATCAGTCGGGTTTTGAATATGAACAGTCAAATTCATGAAATTGTTAATAAATGTCAAATTAATCACAACAATTCATTCATTAATCTGACTTTTAGAAAAATTTCAATGATTTGGTGTGTTTAAATCATTCAAACATTAACTTGAATGCAATCTGCTCTTGACAGAGTATGTTGAACACTTAGAAATTTTTTAAAAGTTAAGTCTGAAAGTTTAAAAAAAATGCTAATTCAATTGAAATCTAATCAAAGTTCAAGACATTTAATGCATTACTTGATTATTATGAATTGTGTAAATCAAAATTGTAACCAATATACTCTTGTTCATGTAATGAGATATATATAAACACTTAGAAAATTTTTTAAGTGTTTTGGTTCAAAGTTGATAAATCACAATTTGTTTTTAAGTTTTGCAAATTCAAATGTGACTAAATTTCTTTGTTTTATGCATACAGATGGATGAGCTTAAGTTTGAACCAAAGCATAATGTAGCTGCTTTTCTTAATGAAGATGTTCGAGATGCCATTGGATATGAAGAAATGATCAGATTTCTGTTAAGGACGAAGTATGTTTATGCTATGTTTTACCAACCAGTCATCTATGCTAGATCGATTAAGAAGTTTTGGAACATTGCTAATGTGGAGATAGACGAGGAAGGCAGAAAAGTTGTTCGAGGTTTTATTACTAATGAAAGGATGGCAGAAGTATCTAAACAAGCCATTCGAGAAGCTCTAAGGCTGGGAATAAATGACCCATAAGATTTGGCTGAATTAACTTTTGATGAGTGCAGAGAAACTTTTATTGCCATGGGTCATCCAGATAACTTTCCGAGGAAACAATTTTTCCGAGCAAGTGTGTATAATCATTGGAAATTATTATGTTATTTATTCCAACACGGTATGTCCAAACGAAGTGCGGGTTGGAACTCTTTTCCTGTTGATATAGCATCTCCAATTGTTGCCATTGCAACAAACAGAAGATTCAACATGGCTCGTTGTATTATGTATGGATTTGTCTTTAACTTGGAGAAAGGAATCAGAAATAAGTATCTGATGTATCCCATATTCCTGGAGATGATCATAAATGAAGCCAATCCTGATTATCATGCTTATGGAGTTGGTGGTGAAAGATTGATTCTTGAGCATATGACAAAAACTTCATACAAACGACTATTAATGATTACTGGTTCTCCTAATGTACCAATATTTGACTATATGAGGCCTGTGACTCAAGATGAGGTGAACATAAATGAAGATCATTTTCATTTACTTGAGGATGAACCAGTTGATCCAAACGACCTGATTGAAGTAGATCCTCTAGAGTTAGTTGATGAAGATAAAGATGAAGATGAAGATGATGATAATGATGATAATGTTGATGATGATAGTTCGAGTTCCACATCTGATGATGATGATAATGGCAATGATGGTGGAAATGAAGTTAATGAATTCATTAATGAAGTAATTGAAGAAGTTACGAAAGAAGTTGAGCATAAAGATGAACAACAAGAAGAGATTCAAAATGTTGATGATTCTAATGATGACATTTATCAGCTTTTAGATTTTGATGTTCAAAACACAAAGGTTATTGAACATGTTGTGCAAGTGGATGGGGAAAAAGAGAAAGATGATCAAAATTTGATAGAGTCCTTGAAAGAAGAAAATTCAAACAAGGATAAATCATTGAGAATCTAAAAGAAGAAAATAAGAAGTTAAAAGAAGAACTGTTAAAGAAAGATGTTATGATTGCTGACTTGGAAAGAGAAAAAGAAGAGAATGTATAAAATTTTGATGTAATGATGAAAGATTATGACCTAATGGAAGAAAGGTTCAAAGAGTTAAAAGACAGTCATGAGGCATTGAAAGAAGAATTTGAAAAGATGAAGGAAAGCTTGAAATCTCCATCTTCTGGTGTTATGATTGTATCTGAAGTCACACCTATTGATGTTGAAAAGATAGCTAAAGTAAATAAAGGGAAGAGAAAGATTGATGAAGTTGATGTATCAGCTAGAAGATTGAAGCTCTTGAGGATTTAGATTCAAAATATGAAGATGCATGGTATAATGAAGTGTTAGAAGATGAAGATATAGTAGAAGTCAATCATTCTCCTGTTGAGGCTATAACAGATGATATTCCTGTGGATGTTGAGGACAAGTATAACTACTTAGTTAACATGAAATATAGCAGAGTTTTTCTCGATGGGTTGACTGTATCCTAAATTAATGAAGAATATGCAAAGTGCATAACTGCTGAATCCATTGCACCACTAGAACCGAATGAGATTGTTGTAGAACACGATGAATGGAACCCAATTAGTGAAAGTATAAATGTTGAAGAACTTTCATCTTCAGAATTACATCACCCAGATCCAGAAAATATGAATGTTATTGTAATGAGATTACGGTTACAATCAAGAAATTATCTAAGGAAAAAGCTGAACAAACTTCAAGCAGAATCACTAAGAAACTTAGTAAGAAGTTTTCAAGAAACTGAAAAGCAGACAAACAGAATGATATTGCTTGACATGGATAACCCACAATACCTTGAGATTACTAAAATAACAAGGATTCTGAAGCCTCAAGAGATTAAAAATATGGAATTGATAAGGAGCGATCATGAAAGAAGAAAGGAATTAATGAATATGTTTCCTGAAAATGAAAAACAAGCTTATCAGGTGTCAGTTGAACAAAAACAACTTTGGAATAAAGCTCGAACTGCAGGTGATTTGGTTTGAAATGTTTTACAAAAAGGACAATTGATTTTGAATTACTTAACGCAATGATTGTTCTTGATACAACTAAAGAAGTGAAGATAGTAGCTTGGAAGTATGACGAAATCTTTGATGCATTTTGATTAAACGAGTAAATGCTATATGCGATGTCTATCATTTTACTCGAGCATCATTGAACTTCCAGTTCAAGACTTGAAAGAGTTGAACAGATTGTCTTTGATTAAGCCAACCAAAGCCAGTCACGGTGAAAACTTTGTATAGTTACTAAATCGAGGTATATCTAGAATGAGTTCATTTTTGAAGACTCGCTGTGATCAAGAAGACAAAGAATATTTCAATTCATTGAAGAGCAGAAGAAAAGATGTTGAGACAGTTGAAGAACAAGAGAAATATTTGGAAGCATACAGTGATAAATACTTTGAGAAAGTAACCAATCTAGGACTTAAAGTGATTGATGGAACTCAAACTACAAAGACAATTTTAAGATGGTTTTATAATGTTGATACTTTTGAGTTAAAACTTGTCCGAAATCTCAACGATTGGGATAAAGACATGATCCCACTTTTTGGGGTGTTTGAACTTAAATTGCAACATCCAAGTTACATATCATTTTTGTCTATACCAAAGTTTGAACATGATTCTTAGGAAGTTGCTGAAAAAGACAAGAAGTACTTTATGACGATCATCAAAGTTATGGACGCTGCAATGGAACGAATTGCATTACGCAAAGCGTTTGTGTATGCAAACATTGTTAAGAAAGATATCAAGTTGATTGAGTTTATGAAGATATCAAGTAAAGGAGTGCTAGAAGTTTTTTCTTTAGATTATCCAAAACCTTTGGAATTCTATGCAAATATTGACATTGCAGGTTTATCCAAGGAGACACTGGAGAAGATGAACCAGACAGAAATCAAGACTAATGCTTCAAAGCCTGAGCAAGGTATTTTTGTAGGAAAATTCAAGTCCGCGATAGCAAAACCGCTGAAGGAACTTGAGCTTTACAAAGAGAAGCCGATGTTCAAGGTTAAAGAAGAACCATAAGATTATTTTGGAGATTGAAGATTGAAGAATTGAACATTGAAGATTGAAGAATTGAAGATTGAAGATTGAAGAATTGAAGATTGAAGATTGAAGAATTGAAAATTGAAGATCGAAGATTGAAGATTGAAGATGCAAGATCATGAAGACTGAAGATTTTGAAGACAGAAGACAAATGTAATCTTAGGGGGAGTATTGTTAGATTTTTAGAAGATTAACATTTTGTCTTTGTATGTTTTTTTAAGTTTTGAATTAAAAACTATGAAATGAAAATATTTTTGTATTTTAGTTTCTGAAAAAAATTTCTAAGTGTAAATTGACAAGTCTAAAAGCTGATGCGCCTGAATGGTTGACAAGCGCCTGCACAGTAGTGAAACGCCTAAACAGTTCTGAAGCACCTGACTTTGACTTAGAAACGCCTAAGGGAATGCCTTAGAATTCTGAAAAACGCCCAACTTGTAATGCGCCTGAACAGTTGTAAAGCGCCCAAACAGTTATCAAGCGCCTGGGTTATAAAACGCCCAAACTGTTCTAAAGCGCAAAAACAGTTGAAATGCGCCTAGAATTACTTTGTTCCTGAAAAGTCACAAATGTGTCAACAGTGGTCAAACGCCTGATTTGAAACGTCTACACAGTATCAAAACGCCCAAATAGTGGAAATGCGCCTAGATACTTGGACAATTTTCAGCAGTTTTCAACTGTAATGCGCCTAATTCATCAGCTTCAACGAACTCAGATCTTATGAAAATCTTCAAAACTTGATTAATTAATCTAAAAACTTCCAATTTGGCAGAAATTAGGCCGATTAACAATACTTAATCCTCAATTTGCTCAAACAACAACAACAATTCTCTATTCTCATTGAATTTCAGTCCGAATGTGAAGAACAAAGTTCGAACACTAATTCGATCAATTTCTCAGATTTGAACGAATTGAACATAAAATTGTGATTCAAATCATGTTTCTATTGATGAAACACAACTATATCAAAAATTAATTGATCAAATTGCAATCAATCACAGATTTCAAGTGATTCAAAGAGCTCAAAATTGTCGATAGGCTCTGATCACTGAACCGAAGGCTCTGATACCAATTGATCGGTTCAGAAGGATCTAATCTAAGATGATTGGCGATGCAATGATCAATTCAAACACAAGTAATCAATCACAAGCAATTATATCAAAAATTTCATAGATTCATTGATAGTAAATGCATGGATACAATGTGTAAGGTTACAATTCGTTCAACTGATTCTAACAGTTCTAGTCTTTTCTAGTCTGTCTCGTCTCTCTAGTCTTATCTACCCTACACATACATAAACTATCCTATATATACTATCAAGAACTAAGGAACATATATTTACAAATAAGTCTCTATACTATGACAAAAAAAACATACAAAGACAAAATGTTAATCTTCTAAGAATCTAACATTGCTTGAACCAATCTTGTTTGCCTTATTACTTGAATGATGTTTCTGAAGTTCTCTAACTGAGGAGAGTCAGGATTTAAAAAGGCACAGATATTTTGGTCTCTGACAAACACAAGGTTTGCCATATCTCCAAAACATAGAGAAAATGTGTGTTAGCATGTGAGATTGTTAGAATGTATGATTTTGATTTGAATCAAACTTGATTTAGTGTTCATGATTGATCTGGGTAGATATGAAATGAAGAAACATGGCTGGTTAGCATATTACAATGCCAAGACTATTTTGTTTGTTGATTTTGTCCATTGTGAAAAGTTTGACTTTGGTGAAATTGTACAAAAGTTAATTTTAGTCAAATTTGCATTCGCAAATCTAGTTAATTTTAAGTTATTTTGATCAAAACATGTTTTAATCACTTTTGCTTGATGACAAAGAGTTGATTTGTTTCAAAATGATTCATGTTTATATCTAATAACACATTTTTCAATATTTTAAGTTGACTTTTTAGTCAAACTAATTATTTAATGCACATTGAATGTGAACATGGAATGTTATTGTGTTTAATACGAAATCAACTGTCATACTATGTTTGCTAATGCATTTTGAGAATTTTTGATAAATTATATCATTTTTAAAACATTTTCAATATTTCAAAGATCAAACAGTTAACTTTCTATGCATTTTGACATGAAAAGTTTGACTGTTCATATGTCCGATGAACACATAATCAAATTTGATTAAATCAAATGATCTAACACATGCGACAATGATTGTTAATCATGTTTTCAATGATTAATTTTACAAATAACATTCATTAATTTCATTTTGGTTCCGGTTCATTATTTAAGCTAGGGTTTCACAATGTTGAGATTAAAATGATTTTTTTAGAATGATTTGATGATTGTTTGATGATTCAAAACAAGTTCCTATACCTATTTAATCGAATAACATTGATGAAATCAAATAGATATGAATATTGATGATCAAAGGTTGTTTGTAATGTAGCAACGTATAAAAAGTTTGATTTGGCTAGCATGTTCGTGATATGGAAATCAGACAAGTGCAAACTATATATACAACGAACAAAATATGTGTCTACTATGTATATAGTTTGTTCATATTTTGTACAAACATTGTTGAATTAAATTTAATTTAAGTCATACGCTGTAAGTACCATGTGCGTTGTGGCTAATGTGTGTCCGCTGTACATTTTAAGTGTTCATTGTGGACACTTGTTTGATTTAAAACTTTGTTCACATCGGATGCTTGTTAGAAAATGCGCTGTGGACACTTGGTAGTCATTTAAATTTCACAGCAGATGAAAATTTGTCATGTGATGTGCATACTTGCATTGTATCCAGATCGGATGAATATTTGTTCATGCGCTGTGGACACTTGTTGTTTGATGAATATTCACACCGGATGACTAATTGTCATGCCCTGTGAACACTTGTTTGTTTGTGCACAATGTATACTTAACTTTGTTCATACACTGTATACACTTGTACTGTTTCTACAATGGATGACTAACTTTGGTCATACGTTGTGAAATGACACTGTATTTACAGTGGATGTTTACCTAACAACATGCGTGGTGAACACTTTTGATTGTGTTTATTGATGTATAGTGGATGTGCATTTATGTCTCTGTTATATACACTTGGTATTTTTTACATCTTTATGATAGACCGTGGCTATAGCGGATGCATGTTTTTGTGTCCGCTGTGACTACCGTTGACAAAAATTAAAATTTTGTTTGTTTTTTAAAATTTGCTCATCAGCTATGTAACTTGATACATACGCTGTAAAATACTTATTTTTCTTGTTTTTCTTTTATTTGCAACACATATATGTTTGTTCATGCACTACCCATACTTAGCTAAAATAGTGAAATGTTTTTCAAAAATTGTTTGTTTGTTAAAATTTTACAATTTTAACATGATTAATCTATGGATGTTGATTATCACTCACAAGCAATAATGTGCATGTATATGTGTCAACGTGCTATTTTGAAGTGCTTGCTTGACTTAACTGATTTTCCTTGTTTAAAATATGAAATAGCTTAAAATTTTACAATTTTCAAAATTTTAATATTTCAAATTTAAACATGTATGATGGTTGACATATTCTGTTGCCTTTAATGCTCCTCTTAATTTTTTCATATTTATAAAAACCTTTATAAAATGTCAAAATTTTGAATTTTCTTGATGGAAATTATCATAGTCCAATTTGGTTGCTTGCATAATGAATGATAAACGGTAGAAAGATGACACTTCATCTAACTAGAAATGAATGGTTTGAAAATGAATGGTTTGCATGCATAAACATGAATCATTTTCACATGTCATGAGATCATACTAGTCTTAAGTCCTCATAGAGTTGATTTAATGATTTTAAGAATAGACATAGACTAATACAATGTTGATTGTAGATATTATGGTCCATTTAAACTCATGCATGGTATTAATGGTTTGTTTAAACAGTGAGTAATTATCATGTTTTGGGTATATTTAAATGATTGTATGTACCCCACACTTAATTGTATGTTAAGATTAAGCCTCCTCAAGATATACAAGAAATCACTCTCAATACTTTGAACCTAGATACTTAGGAGTATAAATGCTCAATTTGATCCTTTAATTGATTCACATTACTTTAGAAGGTGATCCTCTTTGGGATTCATTTGATTCATTCACATTACTTTGGAAGGTGATCCTCTTTGGGATTCATTAACCACAAGCTTTAGTTGACTCTTAACCAAGCAATCAAACTAGGTCACATAATTAAGACATAGCTGAAGAAGATGATGATTATCATCCACTTCCAGACACACATCATGAAGATGAAATCTTAAGTTCTTTCATGATTCCCCCAAACATTTCATGACAATCCACAGCCAGATGACCCAATCACATCCAATACTCTTGCTCAACCATCAACACCAGACCTAACCATCAATAATCTTGATTCAACAATCCCTATTGATCAGATTGAAACAACCCGAGCTCATAAATATCATCGATTAGAAAAACATCATAGGTGACCACAATGTCAGATTAACAAGAAGTCAATTTGATACAACTAACATTTGCTTGTTCTCCTACTTTTTATCCCTCACTCTACCAAAGAACATCACAGAAGCTCTTAAAGACAACAATTGGATAGAATCCATGCAAGAAGAACTTCAGCAATTCAAAAAGCAAGAGGTATGGCAATTGGTTGATCTTCCTGAAGGTCAATATGTTATTAGCACCCGATGGCTGTATAAAATCAAAGCAGATGACAGAGGGGTTGTCATTAGAAACAAAGCAAGGCACATTGCTCAAGGTTACACTTAAGATGAAGGCATTAACTATGTCGATGTCTTTGCTCCGGTAGCTAGATTGGAAGCAATCAGAGTGTTCCTTGCATATGCTTCATCAAAGAAATTCACTGTTTTCCAAATAGATGTAAAATGTGCATTCTTATATAGGAAGATAGATGAAGAAGTATATGTTGCACAACCACCAGGGTTTGAAGATCAAGAATTCTCTCACAGAGTTTATAAGTTAGATAAAGCTTTGTGTGGTCTTCATCAAGCACCCAGGAAGAGGTATGAAACCTTGTCAAAGTTTCTACTATAGAATAGATACATGAGAGGGAAGATAGATCAAACATTGTTTTTGAAGAAGCAAGGACAAGACTTGTTAGTTGTACAAGTCTATGTGGATTACATAATATTTAGCTCCAGAAACATCCAACTTTGCAAAGATTTTGAAACCCTTATGCAATCCAAATTCCAAATGAGTTCAATGGAAGAACTTACACTCTTCCTTGGGCTTCAAGTACAACAGTATGTAGAAGGGATTTTCATCAATCAAAGAAAATATGTGAACCAGATCATAAAGAAGTACAACATGGCTGATTGCACATCAAGCAAGACACCAATTGCAACTAGATTGAAGTTTGGACCAAATCCAGAAGGAACATCAGTAAATCAAAAGCTGTATAGATCAATGATTGGCTCATTGATGTACCTTACTAAAAGCCGACCAGACAACATGTATGCAGTCTGCATGTCTGCAAGATATCAAGAAGATCCCAAAGAATCACACATCAATACAGTAAAGAGGATCTTCAGATATTAGAAAGGCAAACTAGCACTTGGCCTTTGGTATCCTAAAGATGGAGAAATTAAACCAGTGTACTATAATTTCTCATGATTATGCAATGTGTGATTAAAAATAGTTTGATCTAATGAAAAACAAGAATGTTTTTGTATGATATCTTGATTTTGAAAAGAAAGATTTTTTGGTATAACACTTGGAGTTTAACAAAATCAAGCCTGAACGATGTTAATGTTTTGAAAAACATTACTTGTTTGATTCATGATTGATCATACCAAGTGACTGAACCAAAAGTTCAAATCTAGTTGAATCAAATGGTTTGGTGAAAAGGTCAGCCAATTGATTATTAGTATGCCCTTTGATCAATTTGATCAAACCCTTTTCTGAGCAATCTCTCAAAAAGTGATATCTGATGTCAATATGTTTTGTTTTTGAATGTTGAATAGGATTATCAGTTATAAACATGGCAGTAGAATTATCTATGTGTATGGGTGTTTTTAGAAAGTTATAGCCATAGTCAAGCATTTGGTTTTGAATCCAAAGCACTTGAGAATAGCAAGCAGAAACAACTATGTATTCTCCCTCAGATGTTGACATAGAGACATTTGTTTGTTTCTTGCTCTGCAGGAGATCAATCTTGAACCAAGAAACTGACATCCTCCTGTTGTGGATTTTTTGTTGTTGTTACAGCCACCATAGTAACTGTCAGTGTATGAAAATAAAGAGAAATCTCCATCTTTAGGATACCAAATGCCAAGTGCTAGTTTGCCTTTCTAATATCTGAAGATCCTCTTTACTGTATTGATGTGTGATTCTTTGGGATCTTCTTGATATCTTGCACACATGCAGACTGCATACATCTTATCTGGTCGGCTTGTAGTAAGGTACATCAATGAGCCAATCATTGATCTATACAGCTTTTGATTTACTGATGTTCCTTCTGGATTTGGTCCAAACTTCAATCTAGTTGTAATTGGTGTCTTGCTTGATGTGCAATCAGCCATGTTATACTTCTTTATGATCTGGTTCACATATTTGCTTTGATTGATGAAAATCCCTTCTATATACTGTTGTACTTGAAGCCTAAGGAAGAGTGTAAGTTCTTCCATTGAACTCATTTGGAATTTTGATTGCACAAGGGATTCAAAATCTTTGCAAAGTTGGATGTTTCTAGAGCCAAATATTATGTGATCCATATAGACTTATACAATCAACAAGTCTTGTCCTTGCTTCTTCAAGAACAATGTTTGATCTATCTTCCCTCTCATGTATCCATTCTATAGTAGAAACTTTGACAAGGTTTCATACCTCTTCCTGGATGCTTGATGAAGACCACACAAAGCTTTATCTAACTTATAAACTCTGTGAGAGAATTCATGATCTTCAAACCCTGGTGGTTGTGCAACATATACTTCTTCATCTATCTTCCAATATAAGAATGCACATTTTACATCTATTTGGAAAACAGTGAATTTCTTTGATGAAGCATATGCAAGGAAAGCTCTGATTGCTTCCAATCTAGCTACCGGAGCAAAGACATCGACATAGTTAATGCCTTCATCTTGAGTGTAACCTTGAGCAATGTGCCTTGCTTTGTTTCTAATGACAACTCCTCTGTCATATGCTTTGTTTCTATACAGCCATCGGGTGCTAATAACATATTGACCTTCAGGAAGATCAACCAATTGCCATACCTCTTGCTTTTTGAATTGCTGAAGTTCTTCTTGCATGTATTATATCCAACTGTTGTCTTTAAGAGTTTCTGTGATGTTCTTTGGTAGAGTTTGGGATAAAAAGTAGGAGAACAAGCAAATGTTAGTTGTATCAAATTGACTTCTTGTTAATCTGACATTGTGGTCACCTATGATGTTTTCTAATCGATTATATTTATGAGCTCGTGTTGTTTCAATCTGATCAATAGGGATTGTTGAATCAAGATTGTTGATGGTTAGGTCTGGTGTTGATGGTTGAGCAAGAGTATTGGATGTGATTGGGTCACCTGGCTGTGGATTGTCATGAAATGTTTAGGGAATCATGAAAGAAACTTAAGATTTAATCTTCATGATGTGTGTCTGGAAGTGGATGATAATCATCATCTTTTTCTGCTATGTCTTAATTATGTGACCTAGTTTTATTGCTTCGTTAAGGGTCAACTGAAGCTTGTGGTTAGTTGGTCATAGGTGTTGATGATGATGGGGTGTTTGTTAAAGCTCCTCTAGAAGTGTTTGTTTGATATGGTTGTTCTCCTTGGTGGATCGGTAGTTAACTTAAAATCAATGTTTGTTGGTGGAACCATAGGATATTCAATATCTTCATTGGTACCTGAAACATCAAAATAAGATGTGTCAAATGATTTTGTTAGTAAGTCTATATCTAACAACCAGTCAGATCCAATGACTTTCTTAGTGAAAGAATGTCTATTGAAAACAACATCAGTTGTTTCTTACACTACGTTCATTGTTAGGTTGTGTACTCTATAAGCATTGGAGCTTTGAGAGTATGCAACAAAGAACCCATCATCTGCTTTAGGAGCAAACTTTGATAGATGTTCTCTGGTGTTTAATATAGATATAGAACAACCAAACATCTTATGTTCCTTCTTTTAGCAACTCCATTCTGCTGAGGAGTCCTTGCTACACTGAATTGTTTACTTATTCCTTTCTCTTCACAAATAAAAAGAATTAATATCATTCTTAAATTCAGTGCTATTATCACTCCTTAAAGTTTGGACTTTAAGATCTAATTGATTTTCAATTTTAGTGATAAATGATTTGATGATTTCTAATGTTTCTGACTTATGTAGAAGAAAAATTACCTATGTAAATAGAGAATAATCATCTACTATCACAAGATATTATTGCTTCTTGCCTGTGCTTAAAATGTTTGTTGGTCCAAATAGGTCCATATGAAGCAACTTGAGTGGTTTTGATTAGAGTTTACCAATTTAGACTTATGCGGCACTCTATGCTATTTCCCTTTCAGACATCAGTGTAGTGGCCTGTATAGAAAAACTCTTTCTGTGGGAGACCTATTACTAGATCACCTTTAACCGATTGATTTATTATGTTAAAGTTTGATTGTCCTAATCGTCTATGCCATAATTAGGAAACATCTTCTGATGCTTTTGATAATTAACAAGTTTCAGGAGTTGATGCTGAAACTATATTCTTATCAACAATGTATGTGTTTTTTTGACTGGAATTTTTCAAAAGGATACAATCTTCTAGTATTTGAAAACCCATCTTGAGGATGTAGCAGTTGTTGGAGTCAAAGAGTGTGGCATATCCCTTGTTACATATCTGGGATACACTCAAAAGGTTAAACTGGAGGTTGTAGCAATAGTTGACATTCTCAAAGTTGATCAACCCATTTGATATTGTTTCTTCACCGATAAACTTACCTCTTGTCTTGTCTCCTCCAAACGCTACATTTCTTCCCTATTTGCTTTTAAAATCCTGAAGGAGGGAATAGTTGCTAGTCATATGGTAGGAACACCCACAGTCAACATACCAGATGTTGTCAGGCCTTCTTTGATGTCCCTGCATAGACAATGAAATTAGTTAGATGGTGCAACATAAGCCAAGATAATCTTGATTGTTTTTAGCTCCATCAGGAGAAGTAGTTTAGCATTATTAGCTGGCTTAGGAACTCTAGGCATAGTATACTTCCTTTGATTGTTTTTAGCTCCATCAGGAGAAGTACTTGAGCTCTTCTTCATAGAGTGGTATGGTTTGTTTATTGTCTGTTTTGAGACTTTGTCTCCTATTTATTTGTTCAAAGTTGTCATATATTGATTTGTCATTATTTAAAACAACTTTGGTGTGTGGAGTCTGTCTAGGTACTCCACTCTTGTTCTTATTAGGAACAACTGTTTGTTTCTTAGTTGATTCTCAGCCGGAACTTGTTTGTTTGCTTTTTGCTCTTTTTGTTGAATAAACAATTTGCAGTGTTGTGATTATTTGTATCACAAATTGAATAATAATTATCATAATGGCATGTTTCGGTGCTATGATTGTTCATGTCATAGTATTTGCAATACTTTCCATATTTACATTTTTTTGTGCTATGAGTGTATCAATCACACCATTTACAGTAAGGTAAATTTGAAGTATTTTGATTGTTGAAAATTTTTGGTTTTAGATTTGATTTTGGTGGGATATCAAAAGTTATTATTTGTTGTTTTAGTTGAGTGGGGGTTTTGCCCTTTACTTTGGTTGGTCTTTTGAGAGGGGCAGTGAAAGATTCAACCTTACTTCCACCTTAGCAAATGTCAAACATTTGCTTCAGCTTTGTTTGTTTGGGTGATAGATCAACAATTACTAATACACTTGAAAATTTTGTAGTTTAATGGATGTTTGTTCAGACTCATCATTCAAAAGATCTTCATCAGTTGTGTGAATATCAAATTCATTATTTTCTCCTTAATAAAAATCAGTTGATTTAATTTGTGGTGGATTTTGACTCTTAAAAAATTTAACCAATGGTGACTTTGATAATAATGATGACTTTGATGATGATGATGATGATGGGTTTGAGTTATCTGTTCTTTCATGAAGATCAAGTGAATCCCCATGCTTGTTTGTCATGGATTCAATTAATGGGATATAATTATCATTATTTAGTGGGTTAACTTGTTATACCCAAGGCCTGAAAGATCTTTAAAGGCCCTTTGCTGAGCAAGAAGTTTGAAGAACTTCTTGTTGCTAACTTGAAACTTTTCAAGTTTAACCTTAGTTTCGGCTTGCAATATTTTGGACAAGGTTAAGGATTCAGTGAGCTGCTCAACTTGTGCTGTTAGTGTTAATTTTCATACAAAAGTTTGTCTAAATCATTCATAAGTGTCAAAATCTTGATTTCATATTGTTTTTGTTCAGATTTAAGACTGTCATTTAAGATGTTTCTTTCAATCACTTTCTTGGAATGTTGATCGTCATGCTCTCTGTATTGATTAACCTCATTAATGTATGCTTGGGTGCAGAGATTTTCTTTCACCTCTTCCAGGATTTCAGTCAATTTCTCCTTAACCTATGCCATGAGGGCATTGTCTGGAGATTTTATCTCTGCCTCACACATACTCCAGTCACATTTTCCATGTTGTTTAATTATCATTCCTGAAGATTTAGAGTGCTGATCGGGGCTGTATTATGTGATTTATGGTGGTGTTGGAGCTGATGGAATGCTGATAGGTGGTGGAACTTGTCTATTTTTTAATAACCACTTGATGTTATGGTTGTTGATTGTTTCTATTAGCTCTTGGTTGTTGACACTCTCTGGAGAAGTGTCCACACATCTGACAGTTATAGCATCTCACCTTTGTTTGTCAAAACCAATCATGGTCTTTTTGTCCATGTTTAAACCTCTGTTCCTTTGAATAAATCTTTTTGATCTATATGCAATCCTTGCCATAGACCATTAAAGATCCATCTCTTCAATCATGTCTGGTGGTAACTCATCCAAATCCTATTGATGATTTGTGATGGTGTGAGATTGGCATCTAGGTATGCCTCAAAACTTGTTAAAAAGGCTGCCTTTTGCTCTTTACTTTGAAGAATGATTGTTATGGCATCCATGGGTTTGTCAAATTTATATAGATTTGGCTCTTTGAGTGATGCTACTAGCTTGAGCTTGATGCATGTTGATGTTGTTGTTTGCTTTATGGTATTGCTTCATGGGAACCATGTACACCAATCTTTTTAGACTTACGTTTTTGTTTTAGTGATTCAAGTGTAAAGAAGAATGACGTGTCACTAGAATCAAGAAATTCTTCTTCTTCATCTTCTCCGGTGCATGTCAAGAATGCACTACCTGTTTTTTGCATTTCTTTAAACTTGTATGATTCCACATGCCTCATTGAGTTGTTATTTCTTGATCTTTCATTAAGCTCTAGTGCCTCTACCTTGGCAACTAGTGCATCTAATGACAATGCTTCAAGATCCAATGTTATATTCATCAGAGAGATAGACTGAGTCCAACTCTCTGGAAGAGTGTGAAGCATATTTTTATTGATCTCCACAGATTCATACTTGAGACCATATACAATCATCTCATTTAGAAGTTGCACGAATCTGTGAAGCTGCTGTGGTATGGATTCACCCTAGACGTGATGGAAGGTTTCATATTGAGTTCTTAGTTTTTCCTTTATGATCTCCCTGATCTCACCACTTCCTTCACACATTGTGTGAAGAACTTTCCAAAGTTCATGTGTTGTTTTGAAATTTTCGACCCTGATTAAGATCTCGAATGGTAGAGTCATGGCCAAGATACTGTATGCTTTTTAGTCAGTCTTGACTTTCTTTAAGTCATCACCAGCTATACTTTTTAAGCTTACTGGCTTCTTTATGTTGTAATCTAGACCTAAAGTAATAGGAATGTATGGTCCTTTAGTTATGGAAGTCCATAAGTTAGGGTCTTGAAAGATGATCCAGTTTCGGAACATGATTTTCCATTGTTTGAAATCAGCCTTGTTCTTCAACCTTGGTAGTTTGAGACCATTGTTGGATACAGATACTTTGTCTAGCATGTTTGTTAACTATTTAACTTAATGGTTTAAGTTAAATTGTCTGAATATTTAGCTCAGTGCTAAATTTGTTTTTATCCTAAGGTGATTATTTGTCCAATGTCCAATTAGTCATTAGGATTTGTTTAATTTTAAAATTGAATTTTAATTACCAAACAAAGGAATTTAATCAAATTGAATTTAATTAAATTGCTCCTGGATAATGTTAGTAACATAATATTGTTGATATTTTAATGATGATGGTAAATTACATTAAAGTCAACGAAAAGTCAATGCCCTAAAAATAATTAATATGTTTTAAATGAGGCGGCTGATGAACCAAAAAGTAAAAACTTAATGATTTTTTAAAAGCTCAAATGAAAAATAGTTTATTCAATTGTTTTGATGATTAAATCAACAAAATCACCGTGATTTTGAAGATTTGAAGATGATGATGAACTAGGGTTTATACCTAGAACAGTTGCGGCTAAGCAACTTGAATGAACAACAAATGGTTTTGTTGTTTTGATGAAGATTAATGACTGATTCGAGTATAGAAAAACTTGAAAATGATGTTTAAACACAATGTATGGATTGGAATCACCCAAAAACAATGTTTATGTGATGAAAATTGATAGAACAGTACCCGTGTACTGTTTTATCCAAAAATCTCTTAAAACCGATTTGGATTTGTGATTTTGTGATGATTCTGTTTGAAAACAATCTGTGGATGATTGTAGAAGCTTTGCTACCAACAAAAACACAGATTCATCTTTAAAATCAACCAAAACAGATTGTTAAATCATGTTTTCAAACTTTTGATGATTGGATGGTGTAGAAGAATGTTTTATGTGGTTTTTACTTGATGTGTATGATTTGAAGCTAATGAGCAGTAGAGATCATTGTATTGTTTGAGAGGATTAAAAATCAGTGTATGATTTAAGCCAAAGCTCTGATACCACCTGATGGATTCAACTTTCCTAATGAAATCAGCTTTGTTCTTAAGAACAATGTTGAATCCCTCAAGGACCTTTTTAATCTCTCAAACAACAAATGTATAAATCAATACTCAAACAATCATGGTGCGGAAACACATGATGTATGATATGATCTCTATTATTGTGTGTTTGTGTGATTGCTAGTGATTGAATGCTCAGAGTGTATGAAAATGCTTGTTTGATTAATAATCTATTCAAAAGCTTACAAAGGATTAGTGTATATAACTATTTATAACCTATACAAAGATCTATCTATAGATACAAAAATACCCTTATGTAAAAACAAATTAAATAATTAATCCTAAGACTAAGTGTTATCCGCTGTGGATGATAACATGTCCGTTGTGGATGATTGTTTGTCCACTGTGGATGTTGAACGAGTTATCCACTGTGAAATTGTTGTTTGCTGTGAACACTTAGCTATCTGCTGTGAACACTTGGACGTTTGCTTTGTTGTTATCCGCTGTGGAGTGTTCATCCATTGTGGATATTGAACATCTGCTGTGAACTTGTTCATCAGCTGTGAGTTGTTTGTTCATCCGTTGTGAATCTGTTCATCCGCTGTCTACACTTGGACATCTTCATACTTCATCTGCTGCTGTCAGTTGGTCATCCGCTATAGGCTTGGCTTCATCTGCTGCCAACACTTAGCAAAATTTCTTTTTCTACAAAATATGCGAAACAAATTAAGACAATAATTATTGTTTGATTTGAATGTAACTATAATTGTATGTTAATAAATGGTTGTTTGAATGATAGAACATGTTTGATTGATTATGACAGGCATTATCCTTCAATGAGCTTGTTGAGTCCAAGAAACACTTTCTACACTTTCATAAAAACGAATATACAAGGGGATCCATAGATAAAACTCTCATTATCAAAAAGATTGATTTGGATATTATCTTAGTGCAAGTGTATGTCGATGATATCATCTTAGGTCTAAAAATGAGAACTTGTGCAAAGTGTTTGAAAGTCTCAAGAAATCAAAATTGAGATGAGTTCAATGGGAGAACTCACGTTCTTTCTAGGGCTACAAGTGCAACACCCCAAAATTTATTAAAAAGAAGAGAAAATAAAAGTATAAAGAAAGAAATGAGGAATAACTCAAGTTGAAGGACCAAAGTTTTGCAAGATTCAAACTTAAATATAATTATGTTTAAAAAGAAGGCCATGGCCGCCCGTGCCCCCACTACCCACCATTGTTCTCTGTTGAAAAGGAAGAAAGAAGAAAAGTTCACGGTTTTAGAGAGAGAAGAAGCTGAAATCTTCTTGAAGGTGAGTTTTCTTGGGTTAATGTTCGGTTTCAATCGAATTTTCAGCTTCTAGGTCGAGATTTGTGGTGCTAAGTGCTTGATTTCGTGGGTTTTAGGAGCTGAATTTGCAGGTAGAGGTGTGATGTTCGAAGGTTTCTTCAGGTGAGTTTCTAGATCCCCTCTTTTTACTGATTTTCGAAGTGTTTGGGGCTATTATGCATACCGAGCAAAAGATTTTTAACTAACCATGAGTTTTTCAGCATGTTATTCGATGGTGCTCTGTTGTTGTATGTTTTTAAGGTTGTTTTTGAGGTTATGTTTGATGTTAAGCATGTTTTAGTGTTGGTAGCTTGGTAGATTTATGTTAAGATGTGCGAGACCGATGTACGGGGGTTGTTTGTAGAATTTGTTATATTTCAGATTGTTGGTCATATGCCTAGAATGTTCCCATGCGCTTGAAATTGTTGTCATGCGCCCAAGTGACCTCATGCGCCCAAATAGTAGTCATGCGCCCAGCATGATGCCCATGCGCCTAAGTGTAGGCCATGCGCCCAAATAGTTGTCCATGCGCCCAGAAGAATGCCCATGCGCCTAAGTGTTGGCCATGCGCCCCAGCAGTGCCGATGCACCCAGAGTTGCTCATACGCCTTAGTGTTCATGCGCCCCAGCAGTGCCCATGCGTCTAAGTAGGGCTCATGCGCCTGCATAGTGGTAATACGCCTAGGTTGTTTTCCTTAGAATTTTTATGCTCATGCGCTTGAGATGACCAACTGCTCTCGAATTTGGACTTAGGGATTTCTGAGGATTTATATGAGGTAGTTGGTTGAGATAGGTTCTGTTGTGATGTGATTGCTTGGTCTTGGTGTGTTGTGCATGTTTGTGTGATGTGTTATCTTTCCATGTTTAACGGTTTTCAAAATGTATGTATTATGGTATGTAAGACGTTATGTATGATGTTATGACTTTACGTGGTATGATGTATGAATGTACGTAAAGTATTATGTAACGAAAGTGGAAGATACCGAATGATGAGAATGGAAGTAACGGATAATGAGATCCTTGTCGCATACCCCGGTACTGTGTCAGTCTTCGGACAAGAGTCGGGGGTTTGTTTTCAGGCCTCGGCATAGTATCAGTCTTCGAACATGAGTCGGGGGTATTGCATGAGACAGGATGGCATGTGAAAGAGATGAGATCCTTGTCGCGTACCCCGGTACTGTGTCATTCTTCGGACATGAGTCGGGGGTTTGTTCATAGGCCCCGACACAGTATCAGTCTTCGGACATGAGTCGGGGGTATTGCATGAGACAGGATGGCATGTGAAAGATATGAGGTCTTGTTGCTCGCCCCGGTACTATGTCAGTCTTTGGACATGAGTCGGGGGTTTGTTTACAAGCCCCGACATAGTATCAGTCTTCAGACATGTGTAGGGGGTGTTGCATTCGAGATGGGATCCTTGTTGCGTACCCCGATACTGTGTCAGTCTTTGGATATGAGTCGGGGGTTTGTTTACAAGCCCTGGCATAGTATCAGTCTTGAGACATGTGTAGGGGGTGTTGCATACGAGATGGGATACTTGTTGCGTACCCCGGTACTGTGTCAGTCTTCGAACATGAGTCGGGGTTATTGCATGAGGCAGGATTCGGATGATAGTAAGTATGTATTGTTTGATGATAAATGATGACGAAGATAATTAATTATTATCAATGTGTATGTATGATGTGTGATCGCGATCAAAAGTAAAAAGGTTGTTTCACTAAAGTAAAGTATTTTATTTATAAAACTAGAACTCACTCAGCATCGCTGACTTTTGTATGCATAATAGTTGGCAGGTATTTTGTTGATGCTGAGGAGTTGTAGGCATGGATGCATAAGCTACTGTGGACGTTTTGAGGCTGGCATCCACATTTTTAATATGATGTAGTATTTCGAAATGTAAACGAATGATGCAACGTAATGATATGTTTTAAATTATTAATGAACGTTTTAAATTCCACTGCAAAAGAAATGTATGTTGTAAATATTTTATGCGATGACGGTCCAGCTGTAAGCGTCCCAGGAACGGGGCCTTACAAGTTGGTATCAGAGCCAAAGTTTAAGAGAATTGGGTAATATTTTCAAAACCTAAACTTAAACTGAGAATGGGACGAAAGGAAAGGGATGCCAATCCTAGTAGCTATGTGCCTGCAGGTAAAGGTTTTACGTAAACATTTTATGTAAGTTAATAAAAAGGGGAGTTATGTGCGCGTGTTATGTGGTTTATGTGCTTTTGTGTTGATTTAGATACTGGTGTAGTCAGGATAGGCAATGCTTGAGGGATGAAGAGTAAACTAAGTGGCTAATCAGAACTGGCCACTATACTTAGGGACTTACTATACTTGACATCAACTAAGCTATTACCTTGAATGATCGTGTTGGTATTTGAATCTTGTAGTGTTTAGATGGCTGGCGGTAGGTCTTCTGAGGCTTCGCGAGGTGGAGGTCGGGGTGGACGTGGTGTTAGACCGCGTGTCACGAAGAGCAGAGCTAAGATTGTTGAGACGCCTCTTGAAGGGCCAGAGCTCCATCACTAGGAGGGTGAGGATGAGAGTGCTAATCTGAGAGCCTCAATGAAGGAGGCGGTGGTTGAGGAGGTTCATCAGGTCATGCAGATGATTCTGCCGACTGTAGTGACCGAGGTTATTAGAGCTATGAAGGAGGATGAGAAGAAGGAGGTTGAGAAGAGGAACACCGCTAGACAAGGAGGTGAGGAAGAAGGTGTAAGGGGAATGGAGCAACCAGAGATTGATATGGCTGTCTCCAGTGACGATGAGGAGAAGGAGGAAGCTGTGTAGAAAACTATGAGGGGATGCAGCTATGGGGCATTCCAGAGATGTAAGCCCCCAACGTTTGATGGGAATGGGAGTGCGGCTGCTGCTCATTGTTGGGTGAGGGAGATGAAGGCGGTACTAGACATTAGAGAGTGCCGCGAGGATCAGAAGGTAAAGTTCGCTACCCACTCATTTGTGGATTCAGCCTTGTGCTGGTGGAACAACATTGTTTAAGCCGAGGGTCCCAGGGCAATCGGGAGGATGAGATTGAATGGGCTGAAGAGGTTCATAATTAAGGAGTTTTGCCCTCATAAAGAGCTTGACAAATTTAAGAGAGAGTTCCTATAGTTGGAGGCTGGAACGATGATGCACCAACAGTATACAACGAAGTTCAACGAGATGGCAAGGCTGGTGCCAGATCAGGTGACGCCTGTGTCACGAAAGATCAAGAGGTACATTCAAGGTCTGCCGGCAGATATTCTCAGACAACTGATCGCTGCCCGACCAGGTACGTTTAGGTTGGTGGTCGACCTAGCGGGTAGGCTGTATGACGAGCGAGAGGCGGTGGCGATAGTGGATGAAGAGAAGGAGCGGGGCTATGTTAGGAATGGGAATGGAAGGCGGGGTAACAATGGTGGATTTGTGGCTGGAGGTAAGACATTGAGGGTTTATGATCAGAGGATGGTAATAGGGAGGAAAGAAGCATGCAAGAAGTGTGGTAGAGGCCATGAGGGGGAGTGCAGGTGGGGATCAAACGTCTGCTTCTAGTGTGGGAAAGAGGGCCACAGGGTGAGGGATTGTCACATGGCTAAATATTACAACTGGCGAGACTGGACATATGAGCAGAGATTGCAAGAAGTCGAGGGCAGGAAGCTCTTGTGCAAGGAAGGGGAGCAGAGGATGAAGGTTAGAGCATTCGCTATGACCTGGAAGAGGCTAGAGTGGACTCCGACGTGATGTAAGTTTCTAGTAAATTAAATTGTGCATCTATGCTTTGATTGTGGTGCTAGTAGTAGTTTCATTCCTGCTGCCTTCTGTGATAAGTTGCACGTTAGGAGTAGGAAGGTCGGTGAGCCCTTCGATGTAGATATTGCTATTTGTAAGTCCACTAGGATACCTGATGCCATAGAGGATTGATCGATAGAATTTAAAGAGCGCGTGTTTCCTGCTAGACTGTTCAGGACAGGCTTGGGTGGGTAGGTGTACGCCTTCGGATAAATTGGCTAGTAGCCTATGAGGCAAACACCAAGTGTTGCAAGAAGGTGGTTTGATCAACCGCGCCCGACAAGAGTTCGGTGCTGACCTACGGCGATGGAGTAATGATGAATGCTCGTCTGGGAAAGGGGATCATCCGATTCCGAAAGCTAGGAAAGCTAATACCAAGATGTATAGGGCTTTTCCGAATCATCGCTCGAACAGGAGGGGTGGTCTACAGGTTGGAGCTACCCGATAAGTTAAGTGGAATTCATCTGACGTTCCATGTATCTCATCTGAGGAAGTGCTCAATCGAGGAGGATATGATTATGCCACTAGGGGATACCGAGGTGGACGAACGACTCAACCACGTGGAACAACCGGTGGCCATTGCTCATAGAAGGGAGAGACGGGATAAAGAGAAGGGTGGTTTCATTTGTGCGAGAACAGGGGAGCCCAGAAGGGGTCTAAGCCTACGTATAAGATCAAGGAAGGGATGAGACAACATTACTCGCAATTGTTCAAGAAGCGTCAGGTTTCGGGGATGAAACCCATATAAGGGGGTGGACTTGTAACACCCTGAAATTTATTAAAAAGAAGAGAAAATAAAAGTATAAAGAAAAAAATGAGGAATAACTAAAGTTGAAGGACCAAAGTTGTGCAAGATGCAAACTCAAATGTAATTATGTTTAAAAAGAAGGGCATGGCCGCCCGTGCCCCACTACCCACCATTGTTCTCGGTTGAAAAAGGAAGAAAGAAGAAAAGTTCACGGTTTTAGAGAGAGAAGAAGCTGAAATCTTTTTGAGGGTGAGTTTTCTTGGGTTAATGTTCAGTTTCAACCGAATTTTCAGCTTCTAGGCCAAGATTTGTGGTGCTAAGTGCTTGATTCGTGGGTTTTAGGAGCTGAATTTGCAGGTGGAGGTGTGTTGCTCGAAGGTTGCTTCAGGTGAGTTTCTAGATCCCCTCTTTTTACTAATTTTCGAAGTTTTTGGGGCTATTATACATACCGAGTAAAAGATTTTTAAGTAACCATGAGTTTTTCAGCCTGTTGTTCGATGGTGCTCTGTTGTTGTATGTTTTTAAGGTTGTTTTTGAGGTTATGTTTGATGTTAAGCATGTTTTAGTGTTGGTAGCTTGGTAGATTTATGTTAAGATGTGCTAGACCGATGTTTGGGGGCTGTTTGTAGAATTTGTTATTTTTCAGATTGTTGGTCATGCGCCCAGAATGTTCCCATGCGCTTGAAATCATTGTCATGCGCCCAAGTGACCTCATGCGTCCAAACAGTTGTCCATGTGCCCAGCATGATGCCCATGCGCCTAAGTGTAGGCCATGCGCCCAAACAGTTGTCCATGCGCCTAGAAGAATACCCATGCACCTAAGTGTTGGCCATGCGCCCTAGCATTGCCCATGCGCCCCAGCATTGCCCATGCGCCCCAGCATTGCCCATGCACCCCAGCAGTGCCCATGCACCCAGAGTTGCTAATGCGCCTAAGTGTTCATGCGCCCTAGCAGTGCCCATGCGCCTAAGAAGGGCTCATGCGCCTGCATAGTGGTAATACTCCTGCATAGTGGTATTGCGCCTAGGCTGTTTTCCTTAGAATTTATATGCTCATGCGCCTGAGATGTCCGTGCACCCCAGCAGTGCCCATGCACCCAGAGTTGCCCATGCACCCAGAGTTGCTAATGCGCCTAAGTGTTCATGCGCCCTAGCAGTGCCCATGCGCCTAAGGGATTTCTGAGGATTTATAATAGGTAGTTGGTTGAGATAGGTTCTGTTGTGATATGATGGCTTGCTCTTGGGGTGCTGTGCATGGTTGTCTGATGTGTTATCTTTCCATGTTTAACGGTTTTCAAAATGTATGTATTATGGTATGTAATACGTTATGTATGATGTTACGACTTTACGTGGTATTATGTATGACTGTACGTAAAGTATTATGTAACGAAAGTGGAAGATAACGAATGATGAGAATGGAAGTAACGGATGATGAGATCCTTGTCGTGTACCCCTGTACTGTGTCAGTCTTCAGACATGAGTCAGGGTTTGTTTACAGGCCTCGGCACAGTATCAGTCTTCGAACATGAGTCGGGGGTATTGCATGAGACAGGATGGCATGTGAAAGAGATGAGATCGTTGTCACATACCCCGGTACAGTGTCAGTCTTCGAACATGATCAGGGGTTTGTTTACAGGCCCCCGCACAGTATCAGTCTTCGGACATGAGTCAGGCGTATTGCTTGAGATAGGATAGCATGTTAAAGATATGAGGTCTTGTTGCTTGCCCTGGTACTGTGTCAGTCTTCGGACATGAGTCTGGGGTTTGTTTATAGGCCCTGGCATAGTATCAGTTTTCGGACATGAGTTGGGGTGTTGCATACGAGATGGGATCCTTGTTGCGTACCCCGGTACTGTGTCAGTCTTCGGACATGAGTCAGGGATTTGTTTACAGGCCCCGGCACAGTATCAGTCTTCGGACATGTGTTGGGGGTATTGCATGAGGCAAGATTCGGATTATAGTAAGTATGTATTGTTTGATGATAAACGATGACGAAGATAATTAATTATTATCAATGTGTACGTATGATGTGTGATCGCGATCGAAAGTAAAAAGGTTGTTTTAACGAAAGTAAAGTATTTTATTTATAAAACTAGAACTCACTCAGCGTCGCTGACTTTTGTATGCATAATAGTTGGCAGGTATTTTGTTGATGCTGAGGAGTTGCAGGCATGGATGCATAAGCTACTGGGGACGTTT
The DNA here is from genome assembly GCA_025506505.1 of Flaveria sonorensis. Classification (NCBI taxonomy): domain Eukaryota; kingdom Viridiplantae; phylum Streptophyta; class Magnoliopsida; order Asterales; family Asteraceae; genus Flaveria; species Flaveria sonorensis. The sequence goes on from CM046434.1 coordinate 18,587,280, forward strand.
TGAGGCTGGCATTCACATTTTTAATATGATGTTGTATTTCGAAATGTAAACAAATGATGTAACGTAATGATATGTTTTAAATTATTAATGAAAGTTTTAAATTCCGCTCCAAAAGAAATGTACGTTTTAAATATTTTATGCGATGACGGTCCAGCTGTAAGCATCCCGGGAACGCGGCCTTACAACAAGTGAAACAAACCTCTGATGGCATCTTCATAAATCAATCTAAGTATGTTCAGCACATCTTTATAAGATTTCAAGCTATTGATGTTAAGGCTGCCAAAACCCCAATGTAAAAAACATGTTCATTAACTTTAGATCTTGAGGGCGAAGTATTTGATTAGTAGCAATACAGAGCCATCATTGCATATCTCATGTATCTCACAGACTTTAGACCAAATATCATCTTTGCCACATGCCTATGCTCAAGATTCCAAGCTGCTCCAAAGGTTTCACATGTGATGGCTGGCAATAGAATTCAGAAGTATCTGAAAGGAAGAACCTACGTTAGGACTATGGTATCCTAAGAGTGCTGATTTCAATCTCTATAGATATACAAATATTGACTATGGAGGATGCAACATCAGCAAAAAATCCACCTCAGGAGGATGTCAATTTCTAGGAGGAAGACTAGTTTCATGGCAATTCAAGAAGCAAACCTGTGTCTCTATATCAACAGCTGAAGCAAAATACATTGTTGCATCAAGTTGTTGTGCTCAGGTGCTATGGATCCAGACTCAACTTATAGATTATGGAGTAACTTTCATGAACACTCCAAATCACATTGACAACAATAGCGCCATCTCAATCACCAACAATCCCGTTCAGCATTCAAAGACAAAAAACATTGACATCAGCTATCATTTCATTAGAGACTGTGCAGAAAAAAATTTATTAAATTAATTAAGGTCCATGAACAATATGCAGACTTAATCACAAAAGCCTTTGATGAATCTAGATTTAAATATCTGGTATCTACTATTAGAATAATGAACTTTGAATAATTAAATGATTTAAATAAATGATAGTTAAAATTTTTATAAAGAATTGAATTTCTGATAAAGTGGGAACAAACGCATATCTGCCAAATTAAGCAATTCAGCAGATAAATAGGTATCTGCTGAATATTAGTAGATATCTGTGTATCTGCAGAATTAAGCAATTCAGCAGATAACTCGACAAAATGGTTATCTGCCGAACAGGAAATTTCGGCAGATAGGATGAAATCAGCACATGATTTTAAAAAGGATCTGGTAGGTCCCACTATCATCTTCCAATACGTAGTGGCACCGGATTAGTAACATGAAAAGTCTGTTTCATCATCTAATGCTATTGATTTAACTATTACAGTAGTAAAAATATTTTAGAATTCACATTTTTATATATTATCCATAACTGTTAAAATCAAAGGTTTCTCACCATTGTCATCTTTAATCTTCCTCACAAAGCAAACTCTCAAACCTTCAATCTCTCAACATCCTACCAAATTTAACAAACTTTCAGTGGCCATTCAAACCCAAGAATTTTGTTCGGATCACAACATCAACAAATCACTTGAACCCATAGGTGATGAGGTCTATGATCTCGTTCTTAAATCCTTAAGGAATAGCAATTACTCCTTTGCCATCACCATAGACCCAGTGATTTATGTTTTTAACAAAGAGAACATGGAGTAAAGGTCCTCATGGCGACAATACAAGGGATGAAGATCACCGTATTGTGCGCCAAAATTCTTTAATATTTAAGGCTAAACGATGCAGATAGTGATCTTCTTTCTTTAAGGAAGTGGTCAATATTTGAGGCTAAACGATGCAGATGGTGAATCTTCTTTCTCTAAAGAAGTGGTCAGTGCCACCTTCAAGAAGATGGGATATGAAGAACCCCTTTCGACATCTACCTTCTCTAAATCACTGGTGCATCACAACTGGATAATTATCCTTCATATTTTCCTACACTATTTGTCTAATAAGTTGGGAGGATGGGACCAGGTACCATTAGATTTAGCAGGGGCTATTCGTCAACATTTGTTGCTAAACGATGTAGATAGTGAATCTTATTTCTCTAAAGAAGTGGTCAGTGCTACCTTCAGGAAGATGGGATATGAAGAACCCCTTCTGATGTCTACCTTCTCTAAATCACTGGTGTATCACAACTGGATAATTATCCTTCATATCTTCCTACACTGTTTATCCAATAAGTTAGGAGGATAGGACCAGGTACCATTAGATTTAGTAGGGGCTATCCTTGGTCTGGTCAAACAACAAAAGTATGATTTTTCAAACTTCTTTATTCAACATCTTTGAAAAAAAATAACTGCTATTGTAAAATATAAGTTTTAATGTACCCTAAATTCTTACAACTAATTTTACAAGAAGAATTAGGGGATAAACTAAAACTTAGTGGAGCTGTTAATGTTCTATACTTTAAATAAAGTAATATTTTCAAAGTTTAGAACAACTCCAATGTCTTTTTCAGGGAAGGTGACTCCTTTGTTTGGGCATATGCTTGAGGTCACTAAGCCTTAGGGTGGCAACATGGATACACCGACCATCACTGATCCCATACCCTCCACATCAAAGCTAAAATTCTAAAAGCACAAGCAAATCCCTACACCTTCTATTGAGAAGATGCAGGCACCCAAATCACCGCCTCTTAAGTAAACAAGACTGAAAACTAGGGTCCTAATCATGTCAAAGGTGTCAACCACACCTAAACAAATCTCAAAGAATAAGGTTTTTATCTTCCTTATTCTGGGCAGACCCATACCCAACCTGCAAGCACTCAATCAGAGTCCCAACACTTCATCGAGAAAACCAAAAGCGATATCTACATTACTGAGATAACTTTTGATGTTCATGTGACTGAGACAACTTCTCATTAGGATCCGGTTCACATCCTAGGTCATTAGTCACATCTCCAATATCTCCAAGACACATCTTTACTACTTAAGATGATGATGTTCTTGTTTTATATCAGCATGAACCATAGTCTTTCCCTTCCCATATAACACAGACAGTGGGGACTAATATGTTTACAGCAACATCTGATCCACTTCTTATATCTCAAGAGAATGATCCTAGGGAGGAAAGGATCAATGTGAACAAGGCTATCTCTACTTCTAATCCATCAATGGATTAGCAGGACAGGGATAACCATAAGTATGACCTGAACCATGAAAAATCACCTTAAGAATGTCTCTTTGGAGTCATTCTTTCAGGAGAGGAATCCAAGGAGCCAAGAAACCATATCTGGTGGTGAGGTTGTAGAGGCTAGGCCTAATACCTCATCTCCTAAGGATTCCACACCTACGGATGAGGGAAGTATGAAACACATAGATGAATTGATGGCCCAAAACCTTAATATTACACAAAGACTGATGGTCTTACAAGAAGAAAATGCAAGACTTCAAGGTTATGCTGAAGAAGCTAAAGTTCTTGAATTCTAGAACTGTCTACTGAAGTCTTTAGCAGATTGAGTATCTGAGTTAGAAACTCATCTCAGAACTCTACAACAACAAGCTGCAAGAGTTGTCAGCCTTGAAGAACAACTCATAACTCTTCAGCAAGCTGTTGCAAATGCAATAGATCTTGAGAACAAAGTTCAACACCTACAAGAGACCATTGACCTTCAAAAATCCATCATCCCGAGCCTTCACCTCTCATCACCACAAGAACTTTTGGATGTGCCTTTGTCCATAAACCTAGTGTCATATGGAATCTTAGATGGTGCTACCAAAAATAGGGAAGATGAGCACAAAGAAGCTGAAGATATTCTTTAGAGTTTGGTTGTTCAAGTTATATAAGTAACACAGCCAATCTCCTTGTCTTCACAATGGACTAAGAAGCTGTATGAGCCTCTATCAGAAGTTGAAGTAAACTTGAGTAAACTTCTTGATAGGTATGGCTATGATAGTGAAGAAGAAAAAGAAATTGAAGCCAAGAGGGTAATAAGGAGAATGAACCAAAAGGTTTTGCTTGGGAAGAGGAAGATGGCCATGATAAAAAAATATAACACTTCCTCCTTACTCTCTCTAAAAAGAAAAAGAACTGACGAGGAATCATCAAATAGAGAGCTAGTGCTAGGACTGGAAGACTCTCCCAAGCCATCTGCTAAAGAAAAAGCACCATTTCTAAAAATTCTTTTGGAAGCTGCTGAAGTACTGAACAAATCAAGTACTGATGCATCTGCTAAAAAAGCCATGCTAAAGACTCCTTTGGTAGATAAGTCCTAACACAAGATGGTGGTTTACACAAGAGGCACCCAGACGATGGATGATGATACGGAAAGGCTTGGGGTGACTCTTGAGGATGAACCTACCTAAATTCATATGGATGCACCTGATTTTGAACTAAGAAAATCATCTGAGGTGATATTTGGTCAACTGGAAGTTGAAACTGAAGCCATAGTTAACTCTAAGGTGAACGTGAATACAAATGGCCTAGAAGTCACTAATGATGCTAAAAGAGCTCATACTATTGCTTATGACCCTAAGACAGCTAGTGAGGCATAAGGTGTAACTCTCAGATCTTCAGTAGTCAGACTTATTGAAGTCTCTACCTCTGACAAAGGTAAGAGACCTACTACTAAAGAAGAAATACAGATCAAATCACATAAATCAAAGGCCAGACTTATGATGACTAAGAAAGTGGAGTTATTCACACAAAAGGCAGAAGAAGAAGTTGTAGTTTTGAAGACAGGTAGATATCAAGAATCCTCAGTGAAAAAGAACATCATTGCACTAATCTATAGTGCAAAGTATTCAAGAGCTACATGAACTGCAACCAGAGACTTCAACCATGATGGTGAACCCAACTAACAACCTTAAAAGCTCCACCTAGATCAAAGGCAAAAGCTGTCAAGAAAGTGCTATCTAAGTCATCCAGGCAATCTACCGTAAGCACTCAAAAATCAGCTACTCAGCAGGCTTAAACAGCTACAAATGCCAAACCCAGACTCATGATCTCTTCTATAAAGAAAGAAAAGAAACATGAAGAGAAATGCCTCCTAGAAGCTCAACTAGAGTTGAAAGGATTCAATTTTGATAAGATTATGGAGTGAAACATTGCTAAGATTAAGGCCAAATTAATAGCTGCAACTCATGTTGAGATGGAGAAAGTAGCTGAGTCAGCTAGAAGAAACAGTGCTGAATCAGAGATAAAGAAAATTTTTTAAATACTTTGGTTTCTCTGGTAGACAAGTAGGACCAATAAGTATGTCAACTTTTGATTTGAACATTAGAGGAATCAAGAAAAAGGTTGTTGCTAGAGAGCTTCCAATGTTTGAACAAACCAGGGAGCAATAGGAAAGACAACAGGCCAAGTCATAAAAAGATACTCAGACGTCCTTCCATCTTCCGACTAGGCCTCCAACATCCTCTAACTCTGCATCAATAGTCTCTGATGACATTCAGCCCATCTCTTCAATAATTGCCAAGACGATAAAAACTCCAAAGAAAGTTGTAAAAGCAAGGATTGTTGATCCGGAAGCAGAGGAGAAGATACATTAGTAAACCAAAGTGTCGGTAATTGGGTATCTCGCTCAGATGAAGAAATTTGCTCTCAAGAAGGCTAATGGAGAGATAGTTTACTATGACCATGAGAATGAGGTACTTGATCTGCCCTTTGACATCTTAGAGCAAATTGCTAAGTACTTTAGCATCTTTGGGTATAAGAATGACAAGGCCAAGATGTTGATGCATAAAGTACTCACCTTAGTCAAATCTGATACCGGTGAAGAAGTCCCAGAAACTCCACTATTAGCACATGATCCAATAGTGGAATGGGAATATGATCAAAAGAAAAACACCTACTTAATAACCAAATCAACAGCTAGAAGAGTAGCCTTCTCAAGGAACCAAACACCTACTTAATAACCAGATCAGCAGCTTGAAGAGTAGCCTTCCCAAGGAACAAACTAGTTTACTTCAACCAGTTTGATAGAGCTGACTTAACCAGACTAAGACTAACGAACCCAAGCAATAATTCTAAGGCAAAGGAAGTGGAAAAGGTTTTGTGTGAGGCACTGTTCCAGGAAACCTCACGGGTGGATTTGGACATCAAAAATACAAGTTCTTGAACATCGAATTTCATTAATATAAGCAGCGGAACATAGAAAATTTCATCGTTAAACATTTAAATCAAAAAATCACTTTAGCTATCTATCTAAAATTTTATGCCAGGATGCCAGTCTTGACCAAATACCAAGTAGCTTCTCAATCCATGCCAAGCTCTCCTCTTACTTGTATAGCATACCTGTCAATCTAATATGCATAGAAAAGTTAGCAACACTAAGTGAGCTCTAGGTTTACTTTAGTTAATTACTTTAATGAAACTTTATCTTGAACATACACTTTAGCATACTTAACCATACATATACTTATTTAGCTTTACTTTATCATTTCATTATCAGTTAATTTATATATACTTTATCTGTACTTTAGCTTTATTCTTTTACTATATCTTTGAGCTTAGCACAAATGCTTAGCTCCTTTATCAGGCGAGAATGCAACAAATGCCAGTCTCCTTTAGCAGATGAGCATAACCAAGGTATAGCTCATATGTAAGAATGCACCAAGCATAACTCCTTTAGCAGCTGAGCACACCCAAAGTATAGCTCCTATGTAAGAATGCACCAAGCACAACTCCTTTAGCAGGTGAGCACACACAAAGTGTAGCTTCTATGCGAGAATGCACCGAATACAATTATCCTTTAGCAGTGCTTGCAAAACTTCTTTAGTGCACTTTAACGTTTCCATAGTTGTGCTTTAGCGGGTAATTATTATTCAAGTTCTTTAATGTTTAACATGTGATTTTACTATCTTTCTTTAACCTTTACTGTAATAATATATATAAATACATTATTTCTTTAGCATATTAGCCCCAAACCATGACAAACACATAAAAAGGGGTCTAGAACCCACCTTATGATATCTTTGCCCACAAACAACACTAAACCAAGAGTGTTTCGATCAAATCTACATAATCATGCACAATATCATTACATACAATTCATACATGCATAAACACATTGAATATCGATGAATACATACCTTGGACACTACCTATGCAGGACTGTTAAAAAGGGACTTTGCACTTAGTTAACACACTTAGGAGGATCTTTTGGATCACTTAACAATTCAAATGGGGAACTTATAACTTTAAACAGATGATACAATGCACAACACAAGTAAAGTAAGAGCAAGAACACAAGAAGTAATTTTCAAGGAAGTAGTATATTGCTTCTTAGGTTCTATTATAGGTGTTTGCACTGATTTTTGAAATACAAGAACCTTTGACTCTTTATACTAAACCTACAACCATCAATATGCAAAAAGATAGCTAGATGTGACTAATCTAGACAACAAGATCAGCCTAAAGTCAAAAGGCAGATTGCCTTTTGACTAGTGACTATGACAGGCCATAGCTCATGACTTTCCTATTACAAAAAGCCAAAAAAGAAACAAATACAGAAACTTGCAAACAAAGACCTTATCTACTTTATCATAAAGCATGGATGTTTCACCAACTTATGATAGTTGGTGAACCACCAGAGCATGCAGCGGATAGGAGGTTGCTTTATGATAAGTTGATAGAAAAAGTGTCTTTTCTCTCTCTTCTAAAGTAATCAGTCTTATCTTTATTCAGCTTTGGAAGACTTTGTCTTGAGAGCTTCGAAAGACTTCATCTTTAACCTTTGGAAGAGTTGAGTCTTTGCTTGGAAGACTTGACACTTAGTGTAAAGTTTCCTCAGTAGTTTCTTCTGAACATTGGCTTCAGAAGATTTTACACTTAGCATTTTACTTGAGTGTGTAAAACTTCCAAAGCTAGTTCTTCTTTGTTCCTTATTGCATGTTGGAAGACTTGGTTGTTTTGGTATCCATTGGTTGCATCAGCTCATAACCTCAGAGGTTCCTACAAACTCCCCTTAGGCTGATACTACCAAAACAGAGAGGTCTTCAGACTGGGATAGTCCATATGAGAATCTTAGAATCCCTTTCTTTATTAGCAGATTAGGATTCTTCAGACCCATGAAGTACCTTCTCATGTCATAAGATCATGCAGAGGGAGTTCAAGCATGTCACTAGTGAAGTAGACATGTTGTTCTCCCTGATCTCTAGTGACATACCATCTATCAGGATCTTCAGCAAATGTCCATGATAGAATTGGTCTTCCAATAGAGAGAGGCTCTACTATGATAGGAGTTGGTTGAGAGCCCTCTTCATGCACTTCCTTAGGATTTTCTGACTCATCCTGAGTTTGGGAGGTGGATGCCTTTCATCTTTTCTTCTTCTTAGAGGATCTTCTTTTGGCCATCCTCTTTTTCTCCCAGATGATTTTAACTGAGAGGGTTGGTCTTCAGTACCAGGTTCTTCAGTGATTCCTCTCAGTTGGGATCTCCTCTTCCCAGGTTCAGAAGGAGAGGGAGGAGAACCCTGCTGTGGATCAGAAGATGAAGTTGGCTGTTGTGTAGCTTCAGGTGCAGGTTGTGTTGTCTCTGTAGGTTCAACCTTTACCTCAACTTTAGGTTGAGCTTGTTCTGATGGTGAGTGGAGATCCACAAGCTCTCCCCTTTTAATCTTCTGCTTGATCACCCTTATGTGCTCATCCATTATGGACAGAGACATGGGACCAAGCCTCCTTCCAGAGAACCCATACAGCTTCAAGAAGCTCATCATCTTCTGCCTATCTGCAGACTTTTTCTGACTTTTCTTGATGATGGCTCTTGACTTGGCAGCTTCTTCCCTTTCCCTTTTTCTAGCAGCTTGCCTATTTCTTTTGGCTTGCTCTTCCAGCTGCTTGTTGTATTCAAACAGTATGTAATCATATGGCAAGGGAAGAAGTGCATGTGCCTGGTAGAGGCCTGTGGCTCTCAGGTAGTTGATCATCTTTGTCTTTTCTTCTTCATTAACTACCTGAGGTTGATCAGCAGCCACAGCCTCTGACTCAGGGCTTTCTTGAACTGGGTAGAGGACAGGAATATTCTTGTATATTCTTTTTCTTCTCATTTCCTCTTTTGCTTGAGGGTCAAGGCTGCATCCTCAGCTTCCTTCCTCTCCTTTGACAACTCAGTGTCAGCCAGTTCATTTAATTCCTCTAAGGGGAGAGAGATGAGTTCATCTATGTTGTAGTTCCTGGTCCCTAGATAATTAAGTCTGGCTGCCCTTAACTCATCTTCTTGAGTGTTTGGAACATGGGCAGTCAGAATTGCAGCTTGCATGAATCCTGGGGAACCACTTGAACTCTCTCCCCTCAGCTTCCTCTTCCTCTCTCTTTTCTCTTCTTCAATCTCCTCAGCAGTTAGTTTTCTTTTGCCTTTGTCAAGTACTGATCTTGATGACTCAGGCTGAGGAGAGCTTTGGCCTTCATTGCTGGATTCAGCAGTCAAGCTCTGGCCAGAGAGAGGTTGTGATGCACCATCACCAGCTGGTGCCTCACTGAGGGTATGGGGTGCTGAGGAGATATTGTCTTAAGGTTCACAGTCTCAGCCTCTGGGCCTTCAGTCAAGGCTTTCCCTTTGAAAGCTAATCTTAGGGTCCACCTCAACATCCAGTTGACCAAAGGCTTAACTGCTAGCCTCTGTCTATATAGTTCTGATCTCCTTTTGAATTCTTCCAGCACCCAATCTTGAATTCTACTGGCTAGTCTGGCAGCTTGTCTGTTGTTGCTTGGGTTGACAAGTGCTAGATTTAATGTGTTAAAATTTCTAGTTGACCCTAAGCTCTAGAGAGTACAAGAGTTTTCTTTTCACTGTCATACCCCCAACCCCAGATTGGGTTCTCAGAAGGGGCAGACATTGCTCTTGGTATTCCCTCCTCAAACAGTTGTTGTATTAACAAATGTAGATCACTGTCTAGAGGAGGTTGCTTAGTATGGACAACTGCAAGAGAGGATGGTGAGTCCTTTATGTCCATACTCTGAGAGGAACTCCCAGGTTCTATGATTGTTAGGATTTTCTCCCCCTTTTTGGTAGCATCACCCTCTTGCATAGGTGAGCTGGGAGATTGATCCATGACATCCACAGGTTCTTGTGGACCTGGATGAGTTGATCTCATTGGTCTCTCAGCTAGCTTACCCTTGAGATCGGTGATCTCAAGTTGCTGGTCATTGACCCTTTTCTGCAAGATAGTCACCTGAGATTCCAGGTGAGCTATCTTGGACACAAAGTAGGTGCACATGTTTGAAGTTTGTGCACCTTTTGTTGCAGACTCCCCTCATCTTCAGATGAAGAATCATAGGGGGATGAGAGGATTGGACCTGAGTCTTCTCCCTCATCACCAGCATAGGTTTCTTGGCTGCTGGATTTCCCCTGCTCTATTTCAAGAGGCTGGGTTGCCGTGGTTGAGGTCTTAGAGATGTAATCACTGCCAACAGTGAAAGCCTCTGCCACATGGATCTCCTGGACAATCTGAAGGAGATCCACCTCAGTTTGTGGTGTCTGATGTGGGCTAGAAGTGGGTGAGGCAGGAGTACTCATCTCACCTTGAGTGTGGGTGGAGAGGAGAGATTCATGGTACTCACTGAAACCCAAATCTTCATCAGAGTAAAAGTCAAGGCTGGGCATGGGTTGATTAAGATCAAGAGGCTGGGGATGGTAGCTTTCCCCTGAAGGTTGATCACCAGAGTGTTGAGACTCAGAGTGATGGCTTAAGGCTATTTGAGGAGGTGTGAGCTCATCAGGCTGAGCATGAGGAACCTCAGCACTGATTGTGTCAAGAATGGGAGTGGTTTGCTCCTCAGGGGAAGTGGGAGCTCTAGTGTCCACTTCCTCCTGTGTGGGTTGTGATATGGGGGCCTGCATATGCTCAATAGCAGGTGCAGGGGTTCGTTTGGATTTTCTTTGGTAAGTGAGGGTAATGGTAGGCCTTGATGGTGGTTGAGAGGTAGAGGGTGTTGGTTCATCACTAGCTGGTGCTGCTAGGATGTCACCCTGAGCAATGAGCTCAAACATTTTTGGGACAAGGGCTGTTTCTACCCCTGAGAACCCAACAGTTGGCTTTTTCAATATTTTGAAAATGCCGGGTCTCATATGTGCAAGTTTAAGAACATTACCTGTTCCCCTCAACTGTGGTCCCATTTCACAGTTGAGAATGTGTTGAACATACCGGGGAAACATGTAATATTCTAGGGAGTCCAAATTTGCAAGTAAATTTGTGAAAACAAACTGAGAATACCTGAATTTGACCCCTTGAACCATCCCATGGACAATGAAGGAGAGGTCTTCTGGAATCTGGTCCCATCCTCCATGTTTGTTAGACAAGCTGTGGATGACAACATGGAGGAGGTACTTCCACTGGTATGAGACCTTCCCCTTCCTGAAGGTCTTGACTGTGAAGTCACCTTCATATCCCATCTGCTCAAAGGAATGGTTGACAGCAGCTTTTGGGAAGGACATTTCACCTTCTTCATCATCCAGCTGAAGATGGGTGTTGATGATGGCTGGAGTGATGAACAGTGTCCTCCCTTGCACTGTGGCAGACAGTGCCTTCTCCCCGTCCAAAGTGACCTCTTGACAGGTCCGCCAGAACTTAAACAACTGATCCTCATAGAGGGGAGGATCAATCGTAAGGGAGGTGAGATAATGAGACGAAGAAAGATACCTACAAACATCGGAGAAGCTTGGATCCTTCTCAGAGTTTAACAGAGCAACCTGGTTGTGTTGCCTGTGTAGATGCATGGTGAAATCTGGGTCGTTTCGGCGATCAAGATTTGCCATTTGCAGAAGCTTTGCAGAGAAGGAAGGTAGAAGAAGATGAATTTGGGGTAATTTTAGGTTAAGGAAAAATGAGAGTAGAGAGATGAAGATAGGACCGTTTGGGGAGATATACTCAGGATTTGAAACAAAGTTAAAGCAAAAGATAAACTTTGAAATCCGTAAGTGGGTCCTACTTCAGAAAAAGGCGCCCAAAAAGGTAGTTTTCTTGGAAGTTGCAAAACTTCCGAAGGTTATTTTAGCTTCGGAAGCTTTTCAGAAAAAGCTTCCGAAGGCAATTTTGCTTCGGAAGATATTTCAAAGAGTTTTGAAAGTTTTGGCTTCGGAAGAGATAAACAAGTCTTCCGAGACTTAATTGCCTTCGGAAGAGATTTATTCTAAAATATATTTAGGAGCTTATATTTAACTTAAGCTTCGGAAGATGCTTCATGAATTTTTCCGAAGATAATTGGCAGATAAGCTGTAAATTTCTTCCGAGGGCAATTTTATTTCTTCCGAAGGTAAATTTTCATAACTCTAAAAATATCATTTTGAAAATTTGTTTTCCTCCAAAGAGAACTGGGCTTATGAAGTGATCTAATAGACAACCTAGGACACACAATTTTAGGTAGTAAGATTGATGAAGTTATTTAGAAAAACCTATTCAAGGTTAATCATCCCAATGGCTGATACAAGATACTTAAATCTCTACTCATCAAAAGCTTTTGTGAACAGATCAGCATATTGTTCATTTGTGTTAACCTTGATTAGTTTTATCAAGCCCTTTTCAAAAGTATCCCTAATCAGATGATACCTAATGTTGATGTGTTTGGTCCTTGAGTGCTGCACAGGATTCTCTGTTATAGAGATGGCACTGTTGTTGTCTATATGGATGGGAGTCTCTTTGAAATTGAATCCATAGTCTAGCATCTGATTTTGAATCCAAAGCACTTGAGCAGAGCAGCTGGCAGCAGCAATGTATTCAACTTCAGCAGTTGATGCAGACACACAGGATTGCTTCTTGCATTGCCAAGAGACTATCCTTCCACCAGGGAACTGACACCCCCTAGATGTGGACTTTGCAGTCATGTTGCAGCCACCATAGTCACTATCTGTATAAGCATACAGATTAAAGTCAGAATTCTTTGGATACAAAAGGCCTAGATTTGGAGCACCTTTGAGATATCTAAGAATCCTTTTGATAGTGAATAGGTGTGACATCTTGGGTTTTGCTTGATATCTTGCACATATGCATGTGGCAAACATGATATCAGGCCTGCTAGCAGTAAGATACATAAGTGACCCAATTATAGCCCTGTATAGATGTTCATCAACACACTCCCCCTCAAGGTCAGGACCAAGGGAATGGTTTCTGGCTATGGGTGTCTTAGCAACTTTACAATCAGTCATCTTGAACCTTGTAAGTATGTCCTGTACATACTTTGACTGACTAATGAAGATGCCATCTTCAACCTGCTTCACTTGAATTCCTAGAAAGAAATTGAGTTCCCCCATGGCACTCATTTCAAATCTATTCTTCATCAGCATCTCAAAGTCTTTGCAGAGCATTGGATTAGTTGAACCAAAGATGATGTCATCTACATATATCTGAACTAGCAATGTGTATTCCCTGTATCTTTGATGAAGAGAGTCCCATTAATAGTATCTCTTTTGTATCCATGATTGTAGAGGTATGTTGATAGTGTCTCATACCACTTTCTTGGAGCTTGATGTAGTCCATAAAGGGCTTTATCAAGTTTGCAGACATAATCAGGATGATCTGGGTCTGCAAAGCCAGGTGGTTGTTTAATATAAACTTCTTCATCAATCACCCCATAAAGAAAGGCACACTTCACATCAAGCTGGTAGACCTTGAAATCCTTGGATGCAGCATAAGCCAGGAATATCCTTACAGCTTCAAGTCTTGCTACAGGAGCAAAGACATCAGTATAATCAATTCCTTCTTCTTGTGTGTATCCTTGGACAACCAGTCTAGCCTTTTTTGATGATGATCCCTCTATCATCCTTCTTGTTCCTAAATACCCACTTGGTACCTATGACAGTCTTCCCTTGAGGAAGAGGGCACAAGTTCCACACCTTCTGTCTTTTGATTTGAAGCAACTCTTCTTGCATTGCTTCAATCCAGCTTCCATCCTTTAGAGCCTCATCAACTTTCTTAGGCTCAATTTGGGATAAGAAACAAGAATGTAGACAAACATGGCTATCATGAGTTTGTCCTCTTGTTCTCACCCCTGAGTCAACATTTCCAATGATGTTTGTGGTGGGATGTGACTTGTGGATCCTGAGTTGAGGAATCATAGCAAGTTGGTTGGACAGATCAAGATTAGAGAAATTTTGATCTGGCAAAGAAGAGTCCCCCACCACATCAGCACACTTATCAAGAGAAACTTGATCCAATGAGTGTGTGACATCATTGATGTTGTCTTCAATGGAGTGGTTATCAGCATCAAGAAATTCTTGATCACTGTCACCACCACCATTCCTCCTGCATTGGAGGTTCCTTCACCTGAATTCTGAGCCTCTGAACTGGACTTTGAGGGTAATTCAGTTGAATCAGCAGTATTTGTCATGCTTGTGCTGATTGGAGCCTCAATGACAGGGTTAGTCACCATTGGAGCTGAAGTAGTCTTCTTGTTTGGTCTTCTCAGCTCAAATCTTGGGTCAGGATCCTCTGTTGACCTGTTATCCATAGATCCTGAAACATTCTCACAAGATTTGTTAAAACAGTTGGTAACTAAATCAAGATCAAATAGCCAATCCGGACCAGAACCTTTCACACAGGGTGTGTGTTCATTGAAAGTCACATTGGCTGACTCCTCAATGATTCTAGTTCTGAGATTGTATACTCTATAAGCCTTGGCTTGAGAAGAGTATCCAACAAATGTCCATCATCTGATTTCTCAGCAAACTTAGCTATTTGATCTTTGGTATTCAAGATGGTGCAAGGACATCCAAATGTTCTGAGAAAACCAATAAATGGTCTCCTTTTGTGCCACAGTTCATAAGGAGTCTTACCATGTGTCTTAACTACTAAAACTCTGTTCTGCACATAGCAGGCTGTGTTGACAGCCTCTGCCCAGAAGGTGATGGGCAGCTTAGAGTCAGACAACATAGTTCTTGCAGCTTCAATAAGTGTCCTGTTTCTCCTCTCAGCAACACCATTTTGCTGAGGAGTCCTGGGAGCACTATATTGTCTTGAAATACCCTTCTCATCACAAAATGTATCAAGGATTTGGTTTTTAAATTCGGTTCCCTGATCACATCTTATGATTTTGACCTTGTGATCAGATTGATTCTCAATTTTCAGAATGAAATTCTTCAAGATTTCAGAGGTTTCATCCTTAGTTCTAAGGAAAAACACCCAAGTGAATCTTGTGAAATCATCTGTGATCACTAAACAGTATGAGGTCCTTCCTAGACTCATTACACTGGTAGGGCCAAACAGATCCATATGTAACAAGTGTAGGGGAGTAGTGATAGAGTTCATTTCCTTTGGCTTGTGAGACACTTTGTGTTGCTTCCCTTTCAGGCATGCAACACAGTGGTCATCACTTATAAACTCTTTCTTTGGTATTCCAGTTACCAAATCATTCTTAATCAGTTTATTCATGTTTTTAAAGTTTACATGGCACATTCTCTTATGCCAAAGAAAAGACTCATCACTATTTGCTTTAGATAGAAAGCAAGAAACCTCTCCAGATGGAGATGCTTCCTGCAAGTCCATCTTGTACATGTTTCCTCTCCTGGGGGCTTTAAGCAAAATATGCTCAGGAGGAATGTCAACCCCGGGCTTGAGAACAATGCACTCATGCTCAGTAAAGAGCATGTGATGTTTTTAGTCATAAAATTAGGACACACTCAGAAGATTGTATCCAAGCTCTTTGATAAAGTTTACCTTCTCAATGCTGAGCTACCATTTGTAACCTTGGCCCTGCCAGTAATGTACCCTCCTGCATCTCCCCAAAAGCAACTGGTCCTCCATCAGTCCTTTCAAAGTTTTGAAGCAAGGACTCATTGCCAGTCATGTGCCTGGAGCAGCCACTATCAACAATCCAGATATTTTTGTTGGACTTTAGCTGTCCCTACACAAAAAGAGATGATTTAGTTACATTTGGAAACCCAAGCCTCATTGGTCTTAGGCTTATTAGAATGAGTTAAAGGCAATGAAACAATAATAGATCCTATGCTCAGGCTTTGGGGATCATTTGCTATTTCTGATGATGAACTTTTAGCCGCATGGTCTTCTTTCATCTTCCACACCACCTTTGAAAGATTGGGCTTGACCTTCAATGCTTCGGAAGCTTTGGAGACTGATCCTTCGAAAGATCTTGCTTTCACTGTAGCAGGCCTCATACTTCAGAAGCATTCCTTTCTTCGAGATCAATTTCCTTCCGAAGACAATGGTTCATTTGCCTTGAACCCTAGGGTGAAGATTGCTTTTAGAAATGGATGGTTCAAGCTGTGTAGCAGTGACACACAACTTATCAATCTTCTTGTTGTTGCTGGAGTGAGTTGAAGCTAAAGTAGACTCTTGGTACTAGAATTCTTGGCAGGATCTTCAGCTTTTATCACCTTGAACCCTACAGAGACAAATACTTGTTTCTGTTTAGGATCAAAGGTGGTCTTGACCTCTTGAGCTTTTCTTGATCTTGTCTTTGCTCTTCTGATCAAGTTCTTCCTTTTGGTTTTGCTCAAACCAGCTTCTTTTTCCTCCTTAGGCG
This sequence comes from Flaveria sonorensis, assembly GCA_025506505.1. Lineage (NCBI taxonomy): Eukaryota > Viridiplantae > Streptophyta > Magnoliopsida > Asterales > Asteraceae > Flaveria > Flaveria sonorensis. The sequence continues at coordinate 18,603,710 of CM046434.1, forward strand.
CATGGTGACCCTTTTTGGATTTACTCTCTTCACTCACCTCAGAGTCATCCCTCACCTTCTCCTCTTCATCCTCTTCATCACTGGGGTCTATGGATGGAAGCTCATCTTGACCAGTTCCACACCTTGGAGATCTAACTGATAGTAGAGAGTGTGGAGGAGCTATCTCACTAGATCCCAGTCCCTGCTTGTTCTGATAACACACTTTTGCATGCAGAGATGAGGATATCATGTTCTTGAAGGTTTCCTCTTCAAGAACACATTTTTCTGCTCTGGCTTTGCTGATCACAAGCTCAGCCTGGCATTCAGTCAACTTGGTAATGAGATCCTTAATTTGAGTCCTGTAATTTGTTTGCTCATGTTTAAGAGTTGAAACTATTTTTTCTAGATCTTCTATCTTAAGTTTATAGTCATTTTCAGCTCTTTTAAAATCAGCTTTTAAAATATTTAAGGACTCAATGTCAGATCTCATTTCCAAGTTGTAGGACCTATATCTGTTTACTTTAGCAATACAATTAGGAGAGCAAAGATGTTCAAGTACCTTGGCTTCATCGTGGTCAGCCATGAGTGCTTGGTTTGGAGATGTATCTTCAGCTTAAAAGCTCCAGTCAAAGCCTCCTTCTTCAACAGCAACTGCAGCTTACTGTCTTGGCTTCTCATTCTAGTGCCCTCCTTCAGTGTAGACTGGCCTGGATGAGGCTTGACCACCATTTGATTTGGGTGCCTTTCATTCTCTAGCAAAGTGTCCCATCTGGTTACAGTTCTAACACTTGACTTTGCTCTTGTCCAGCCCAAACTTGCCACTAGCAGCATTGCTAGGAAACCTTCTCCCAGTCCTCTTGTAGAATTTCTGGGCTCTGTGAGTGAGAAGAGCCATCTGCTGGACTATCTCCATATATTCCAGATCATCTGGATGGATACAGTCCAGGTCTTCAAGAGTAAAGAGAAAGTTGCCTGAACTTTCATCAGTGGAAACAAAGGCTTGAGAGGAGTTTGTCTCTTGGAAGGGACTTCCTTGGATGTAGCTCTCTCTTGGTGTCTTCGGGAAGGTGATGAAAGGACCCTTTTATGAAGTCTCAGGGTAGCAGATGAGATGATGTTGTGGTTCTCTGCTATCCCTTTCAACCATATGAAGGGCTGAACTCTGGTGAGTGTTGGAGTTACTAGATGAATTTTGCATGTTCATCTCCATCTGGTATCTACTGAGTATCCCATACAGCTCAGTGAGAGTGATGGTCTTGAGGTTTTCAGTCCTCTTAATGACCACACAATAGTGTGTCCATTGTCTTGGAAGAGAGGACATGAACTTCCTTACAATATCCCTGTTCTCAATGGTCACCCCAACATCAGCCAGAGTATCCACAATCTCAACATACCTGAAGTATTGTTGAGTCATGGTTTCACCTATTTTGAAGGTGAAGTTTTCAAGCTACTGCTTTAGGAGATCTTTCTTGTTCTCCTTGGCTTCATTTGAACCCTCATACATAAGCTTCAGTGCATCCCATAGCTGTTTGGCGGTCTTGCACTTCTTGAAACCTCTGTAGATGGAGTTTGGAAGAGCAGTTTGGAGGGCTGTCATGGCTTTCTGATCAATATCAATTCTTTTCCAATCTTCATCAGAAAAGTCAGCCTCTCCTTTGGTATCATGCCACCACCAGCAGCAGCTGAAGTGGTGCATGGTACATGAGGTCCATGGACAACAGACTCCCACATCCTGGAATCTTGAGACTTGATAAAGCCTTCATTCTTTGACACCAAGTGTCAAAATCCTCAGGAGTGATCAGTGGGGACTTTGTCATTGTTCCAGTTTCCATATCAGCTTTGGAGATAGCTGCCATTTGAAGAGTTAAGTGATGTGTGTTACTAAGAGGTTTTGAAGATGGTGAGATCTTGCAAACAAGAGCCTGGAATGCTCTGATACCAAATGCAGGACCGTTAAAAAGGGACTTTGCACTTAGTTAACACACTTAGGAGGATCTTTAGGATCACTTAACAATTCAAATGGGGAACTTAGAACTTTAAACAGATGATACAATGCACAACACAAGTAAAGTAAGAGCAAGAACACAAGAAATAATTTTCAAGGAAGTAGTATATTGCTTCTTAGGTTCTATTACAGGTGTTTGCACTGATATTTGAAATACAAGAACCTTTGACTCTATACTAAACCTACAACCGTCAATATGCAAAAAGACAGTTGGATGTGACTAATCTAGACAACAAGATCAGCCTAAAGTCAAAAGGCAGATTGCCTTTTGACTAGTGACTATGACAGGCCAAGCTCACTGACTTTCCTATTACAAAAAGCCAAAAAAGAAACAAATACAGAAACTTGCAGACAAAGACCTTATCTACTTTATCATAAAGCATGGAAGTTTCACCAACTTATGATAGTTGGTGAACCACCAGAGCATGCAGCGACAGGAGGTTGCTTTATGATAAAGTTGACAGAAAAAGTGTTTTTTCTCTCTCTTCTAAAGTAATCAGTCTTATCTTTATTCAGCTTCGGAAGACTTTGTCTTGAGAGCTTCGGAAGACTTCATCTTTAACCTTTGGAAGAGTTGAGTCTTTGGCTTCGGAAGACTTGACACTTAGTGTAAAGTTTCCTTAGTAGTTTCTTCTAAACATTGGCTTCGGAAGATTTTACACTTAGCATTTTACTTGAGTGTGTAAAACTTCCGAAGCTAGTTCTTCTTTGTTCCTTAGTGCATGTTGGAAGACTTGGTTGTTTTGGTATCCTTTGGTTGCATCAGCCTCATAACCTCAGAGTTCCTACAACTTAGCACGATTTCTGTCTTCTCAAGACAACTAAGGAGTTTTCCACAGTTAGTAGAGAAGATTGGGTGGCCTGGTGGCCTATTTATAGGGTCTCTCTCTCTTAGGCAGATGTTCTGCATGAGAACCTCAGTCAAGTGAGAACTTACTAATGCACGAGCAACTCTCCTTTGACGCGAGGACTTTACTTTTTGTTTGAAAATTCAGGGGTTACATGTTATCCTCTTATTGGGTTCATCCCCGAAACCCGCTATGACAAACAATTGAGGGTAATGCTGTCTCATTTCATCTGGCTTCCCATGTGGATTTAGACCCTTTTCTATGCTTCATGTACTTCGAACAAGGGAAATACTTTATTTCCTCAATTATTTCTTTTCCTGTCTTATTATAGCTACAGGATGTTCCATATAGTTCAGTCTGTCATCAATCTACACATCCTTAGTGGAACATGAGCATCTTTGTGTGCTAGAGCTTAGCAGATGGATACGTGGAAGGTAGAATGAATTCCACTTACTCATCTAGAATTCCAGCCTATATGCCACTTCCCCCACTAAGGTGCTTACTATTTGAAAGGCCCAATATTCGAGGGCTTAACTTTCTCTCTTTCTGATCAACGATATCCTGTCCAAGGATAAACCTTTAGCATCACTTTATCACTGACGTTAAACTCCAATCGGTCTTGGTATTGTTGGCATAGGATTCTGCCTTTCTTTAGCGCTTTCATGTCAAGCTTTGATTTTTCCTAGCTTCTCATTTGGTAGTCTCTTTAACTTGATAATCCCTAACCCTTTTATCCTTTCTCTCCCCAATAGATGCGGGGTCTACCCTTCGACCATAAAGCATCTCATACAGGGGCAAACGAATACTAGCATGGTAGCTGTTATTGATTATAAGAACTCTTCCAATGGTAGGGACTATCCCAGCTCCCACAAAGTTTATGATACATGCCCGAAGCTTGTCTTCTAATGTCTGTATAGTCCTTTAGGATTGGCCATCCATCTGTGGGTGTATGTGTACTGATATGCAGTCTAGTTCCCATAGCATCATTAAACTTCAGCCAAATTTTGATGTAAACGTGTATCTCTGTCTGAGAAAATCGACCCTGGTACACCATGATGGAAAACTATCTTATTGATGAACAATTCAGCTAGGCGCATCCTAGTTATACGTCTCTCGAATAGGTAGAAAGTGAGCACTTTTCGTCAGTCTGTCTACTATGACCCATATGGCATCATAACCTTTAGCTGTATGATGTAGCTTCGTTAGAAATCCATAAAATGGCTCACACTTCCATTCAGGAATCTCCAAGGGTTGGATTTTCTATATGGTTTTGATGCTCAGGCTTAACCTGGAGACAGTTCAAGCACCTTTCTATATACCTCACATATCGGCTTTCATCCCCAGCCACCAATAGTTCTTCTTTAGGTCTTGGTACATTTTGCTGGTTCCCAATGAATTGAGTAGTGAGTCTTGTGGGCTTCATCTAACACACTCTCTCACAGACCTCCACGACTAGTGATCCCATACGCCCGAATCTAGTTTTGACACCATTGTTTTTCTTCCAGATTCGCGGCCTGCCCTTTCATCCTCTCCTCACTATTTTTTCGGGTTCTCAAGCTTCTTTCTGAGCTTCACAGATTGCTTTATCATATTAGAAGTCACAATCAACTGGTAAGATCTCACACGAATGGTTCACGGTTTTCCTTACGGCTTAGGGCATAAGTTACCACGTTATCTTTACCTCGGTTATAATGAATCTCACAGTCGTAGTCTTTTATGAGCTCCAACCATCGTCTCTGTCTCATATTGAAATCTTTCTGTTCGAAGAAATACTTTAAGCTTTTATGGTTCGTGGAATCATACATTTGACGCCATATAAGTAGTGTCTCCATATTTTTAACGCAAATACCACAACAGCCAGTTCCAGATCGTGGGTAGTGTAGTTCACTTCATGAATCTTTAACTGTCGGGACACGTAAGCTATGACTTTACCTTGTTGCATTAGTACGCACCCTAACCGTTAATAAGAAGCATCAGAATAGACAACCAGGTCCTTATCCCCTTCTAGCAGTGTTAACACTAGAGCATGTGTCAATCTTCTCTTTAACTCCATGAAGCATTCTCTTAACTATCGCCCCATTGAAACTTCACATCTTTCCTTGTCAGCTTTGTCAGCGGTGAGGCAATCTTGGTAAAATCTTGAATGAACCTCCTGTAGTAACGCGCCAATCCGAGGAAGATTCGGATTTCAGTTGGTGTTTTTGGCAAACTCCACTACATCACAGCTTCCACTTTAGCAGGATCAACCATGATCCTTCTGGGTTGATCTAATGACCCTGGAATTGTACCTCGCGTAACCAAAACATGCATTTAGAGAATTTTGCATACAACTTCTCCCTTCGTAGACTTTCCAACACCTCTCGGATGTGACAGGCGTGGTCTCCCTCATTCTTTGAATACATTAGGATATCGTCTATGAACACTATCACTGATTTTTCGAGCATCAGTCGACAAACCCTAATCATCAAGTCCATGAATACTGCAAGAGCATTGGTTAGACCAAACAACATCATGAGAAATTCATAATGCCTATATCTCGTTCGGAATTTAGTCATTAGGATATCTTGTTCCTTAACCTTTAGCCGAGGATAACCCAATCGAAGATCAATCCTTGAGAACCAACTTGCACCTTGCAACTGGTCAAACAGATCCTCTATCCGAGGTAATGGGTATCTATTCTTTACCGTGAGCTTATTCAGCTCCCTATAGTCTATACACATTTGCATGCTACCATCTTTCATCTTTATGAATAGCACCGGAGCACCCCAAGAAGAAATGCTCGGTTGATGAAACCTTTATCGAGAAGGTCTTGTAGTTGGGCTAGCAATTCATTCAGCTCTGACAGAGCTAGACGATACGGCGCTTTAGCAACGGGCAGAGCTCCTGGCACAAGGTTGATCTGAAACTCTATCTCCCGATCGGGGGTACCTCCGTCAAGACCTTGGTGAACATGTCCAGGAAGGCAAACACCATGAGAACATCTGTTAACTTTACTGTTTTAGCTTTAGAATCTTTAACATATGCCAAGAATGCTCCACACCCTCGATTCATAAACTTTTCTACCTTTATCATGGATATGATCTTTGGAACATCGCATACTTTATCACCGTAAATCGTGACTATGCTACCATCAGTCGCTTTCATTTGAATCATCTTCCTCTGGCAAACTATATTAGCCTCGTAGGCGGCAAACCAATCCATACTCAACACAACATCAAATCCTCCTAGGGTCATAACAAACAATCTAGTGGGGAATCTATGACCTTCCAATTCTATGCTACAATCCTCTAAGGCCTCAGTTATCTTAGTAGTCTTTCCAATCATAGTTTCTACTTCAAACACATGATTTCTTTAGCCTTAACACTCAGCATATCACAGAAAGTAGCAACTACGAAACTCTTAGTTGCACCAGAATCAAAAAGAATAGAAGCAAGTATGTTGTTAACCAGAAACATACCTGACACAACATCAGGTTCCGCTCTGGCTTCCTCCCTTGTCATCATGCCCTAGCCTTGGCCCTTGGCTTGTCACTAGCTTTCTTCTCTTTCTTTGTCTCCTTCCCATTAGCCAAGTCAACCACTTTTTCCTCTATGACTCTTGGTTGTAATGCCCCAACTTGCCACAGTTGTAGCACTTCATCAGATTAAGGCAATCCTTGGAGAAATGCCCCATCTTCCCGCATCTGAAACAAAGGCTTGAACCAAGCCTGCATTCACTAGCATGCTTTCTCCCATATTTCCTGCACTTACCAAACAATTCCACCTTCATCTTTTTGGTCTGAATAGCAGACCTCTCATTTCTTTCTCGTTTCACACTCCCCAACCAACTCTTCTTCCTCACCTCCTTAACTGCTTGTCAGCCACCACTTCGTCATAAACTATCCCACTTAGCTCCACCATAGACTCAAAGGTCTTCGAACTGCTTGCCTCTATATATGTCCTGACTTTCGAAGGCAAACCCTACATATAACACTTCATCCTTCTATCCTTAGTACTCACCAAGTGAGGCACCAACCTGGCCATCTCATTGAAGAGAGATGTGTACTGTCTGTGGGTCATACTTCTTGCTTTAAATCCCAAGAATTTTCTTTCCACTTGGTCATTCTCATTTTGAGGTAGAACTTCTTTATTACCAGCTCTTTCAAGTCATCCCACTTCAAGTTCCTGAACTCACGAGGGTCTTTAGTATGCTTGATGGTGTTCCACCAATGAATAGCTTCCTCAATAAATGAGTGGGTTGCAAACTTCACAGCTTGGTTAGCTTTATATTCACTTATCTCGATCACTGCCTCCATCTCAGACACCCACTGGAGAGTGGTAATAGCACCACCCTTGCCATCCAGGGATGGAGTATTGCACCCCTTGAAGATGTGATATGAACACCCTTTAGATAATTCCCCCTTAGTTTCATCCCTTTCATCTTTCCCATACTTCCCCGAGCCTTCCCAAGTACCCTTACTGTCTTTCTTTCTAGCTTTGTTCTTGCCTCCAACGTCCACTCCTTGGTTACCTTCTTCATTGCCTCAGTCATGATCGAAGGCCTGATGTCCTAAAGAATCTTATGGACCTCTTCGACGACAGCCTCCCTTACAACATGTTCCAAGGTAATACTCTCTTCAGAATGATGAGAGTTTTCCTTTCTAGCAGTGTGAACAGAGTCCACATGCACCTCTTCCGTTGTCTGCTTTCGATTCTGGTGACTGGTGGTATACCCCAACCACCACGAGCACCTCCTCGAGTAGCTTTTCTTCCAGCCATGAGTTTCTATAAGATATGAGAAACCAATGTTATCATTCCAGGTAATAGTTCAGATCATGTCAAGTAATGTAAGTTTCTAATGATAGTGACCAGTTGTAATTAACTACTTATTTTAATTTCATGTCCTAAATGTTTCCTATCCCGAGTCACATTAGTTTTCAATCTTACTATGAGCACTATAACCTCAAGGAACCTTTATCAGTTATAATCATTTACTTAACCATCCTAGCATGGAGCTACTGGCACTGGCATCCCTTAATCGATCCCATTCTCAGTTTGAGTTTAGACACCTGAGTGTTTGAATCTCTCAAACTATGGCTCTGATACCACTTGTATGGCCCTGTTCCAGGAACCTCACGGTTGGATTTGGACATTAGAAACACAAGTTATCAAACATCAAATTTCATTAACATAAGCAGCGAAACATACAAAATTTCCATCGTTAACATTTACATCAAAAGATCACTTTAGCTATCTATCTAAAAATCTATGCCAAGATGCTAGTCTTGACCAAATTCCAGGTAGCTTCCCAATCCATGCCAAGCTCACCTCTTATTTTGTAGCATACCTATCAATCTAATATGCATACAAAAGTCAGTGATGCTAAGTGAGCTCTAGGTTTACTTTAGCAAATTACTTTAAGGAAAATTTATCATGAACATATACTTTAACATACTTTAACCATACATATACTTGTTAGGACTAGATTCAATGTATAGGTTTAGCTGACTTAGTCAACTCTTTGTAATAAATCATTGTAAATCTCTTTTTGATAATGTAATGCATGATTTATAAGTTAACCCAAATTATTATTTGTGTTGATTTCATGTAATTGTAGGAAAACATCATACTTGGTCAATTTGGAAAATTGTCCAAGTGCAAAAACTTCTGCAGATGGACAAGTTTGTTCTTCCATAAATGTTCAGCGGAACACAAACGAACCATATCAACATGCATCTGTAGATCTCCTATGTAAGCACAACAACATCTGCTGAACAAGTCCAAACATCAAGTGCTGCTGCTGAAGAAGAGCTTGCTCTTGAGGATGAAGTTCAAGATGATCAGAGATTCCTACGGAAGACCAATTCCTACAGAAGACCAACTTCCTACGGAAGAACATCTTGCATGAGCACTCATCAAGTACAACACATAAAGTCCACAAGTCAAGCTGACTAAAGTGATGTCATCAGTTAACATCTATGGAAGACTCACTCTGTCAGAGGACTTAGGATGTAACATCAGGAATGTTACAGCTGTAAGTTTCTTACCACAACAAGGAAAGTTACAGTTTCCATTGTAAAAGGTGAATCCCTCTGCCTATAAATATAAGGCATGGATGCACTGAATTATATTGGTGATTGAGTAGGCGATTGAGCGATATCGATACAAAAATAAAGTTTCTCATATTCATAGAAATGATATCAATCAATCAATCACTCAAAATATCAAAACATAGCAAAACATCAAGAACAACAAGAACGTCATTGGAGATCACCAGATCATCCAAGTATCAATAGTCATTATAATCGATTTATATCAATGAAAACAATTGAAACAATCTTTTTGTTGCATTATATTGTTCTATTTTCAATTTGCTTCATCTGTTCTTAGTCGATTTCAATTTCATAAACAATTAATTAGAAATCAAATATTGATAATTCCATGATCTTTATTTGCTAAAATCAAACTGATAATTCCTATTTCGATCCTTGGAATCACAGGTGGTATCAGAGCCTCGTGCTCATTGATATAGATCAATTGATCTATCAGTTTGAATATTTTAATTGGTCGTTTATTTCATTAAATCATCAAAACCTTGTAATATCGAACATTATTCACATTTCCATTGCTCGATTAATTTTGATTTGCATCAGAATCGCTTTTAATTCGTGGATTTCTGTTATTGTTTGATTTCGCAAGGCTGTTCAATCAAGTTTGAACAAAACTCATCATCATATAACATCTTAATTTCAAATTTATTGAGAATATATAAGAGCGATTTGACTAATTTTGACCACAACTTCATATTTAATTAAGAGTGTGTTATTAATTAGTTCATTCACAACAGAAGTCATTAATTCCAAGGAATTGTTTTCATAGTTGATTTGAAATCAATATTATCAGTGATTTGTTATTGCTGTGTTAGTGTGTTTGTATTGTTTTTACACATTCATAGGATACTAGATCAACTGATAATTTTGATAATTATCACAAACAATCAACATGAGCAATTCTATGGTTGGAGCTTATCAACCTCCAAAGTTGAAGAACAAATCTGATTTCAAAACATGGAAAATCATATTCAGGAACCACATCAACTATACATGAATTATAGTTGGAGCTTATCAACCTCCAAAGTTGGAGAACAACCTCCAAGGATCGAAACAGGAATTATCAGTTTGATTTTAGCAAATAAAGATCATAAAATTATCAATATTTGTTTTCCTAATTAATTGTTTATGAAATTGAAATCAACTAAGAACAGATGAAGCAAATTGAAAACAAAACAATGTAATGCAACATAAAGATTGTTTCAATTTGTTTTCATTAATAATAAATCGATTACAATGACTATTGATACTTGGATGATCTGGTAATCTCCAATGATGTTCTTGGTGTTCTTGATGTTTTGCTATGTTTTGCTATTTTGAGTGATTGGTTGATTAATATCGTTTCTATGAATATGAGAAACTTTATTTTTGTATCTATATCGCTCAATCGCCTACTCAATCACCTATATAATTGAGTGCATCCATGCCGTATATTTATAGACAGAGGGATTCACCTTTTACAATGGAAACTGTAACTTTCCTTATTGTGGTAAGAAATTACAGCTGTAACATTCCTGATGTTACATCCTAAGTCCTCTGACAGAGTGAGTCTTCCATAGATGTTAACTGATGACATCACTTCACTCAGCTATGTGTTGTACTTGATGAGTGCTCATGCAAGATGTTCTTCCGTAGGAAGTTGTTCTTCTGTAGGAAGTTGGTCTTCCATAGGAAATTGGTCTTCCGTAGGAATCTCTGATCATCTTGAACTTCATCCTCAGGAGCAAGCTCTTCTTCAGCAGCAGCACTTGATCTTTGGACTTGTTCAGCAAATGTTGTTGTGCTTCCGCAGGAGATCTACGGATGCATGTTGACTTGGTTCTTTTGTGTTCCACAGAACATCTACGGAAGAACAAACTTGTTCATCCGTAGAAGTTTTTGCACTTAGTCAATTTTCCAAATTGACCAAGTATGATGTTTTCCTGCAATTACATGAAATCAACACAAATAATAATTTGGGTTAACTTATAAATCATGCATTAGATTACCAAAAAGAGATTTACAATAATTTATTACAGGAGTTGACTAAGTCAGCTAAACCTATACATTGAATCTAGTCCTAACAATACTTCCCCTAAATTTTGATTAATCATGAAATTATGCATTTATCAGAAATTTATATACAGAATAGCATGAAAAGCAATTATCTGTCCAACTTATTATCAAAGAAAAGAACAAAACAAAATCTATTTACAAGTAGAAACTTAAATGTATTTACAATCATTTACATCATACAATGGGATCATACTATGACACTAAGTAACTTCCTGATGATAGTTTTATTTGATGGTAGACATAGATCTAATGGTGATTGCAAGTATTATGATCAACATAAATTCAAGCAAGAATATAGTTTCAACTTGTCATGCTGTTTATCATGTTTTGGTATTGATTAAAGATAGACAAATATGGACTCCACGTTCAATTCACATTAGAGTTTGTCCTTCGTTTATGAGTCAATTTATCACTTTTTCACACATAAAACAATGTTTTGTAAGTTATAAGCTCTATCTTAAGATTTCTTTGAAATCTCATTAATGCTGATATGATTTTTTAGCTTTGAATTAATATACAGTTGATCATAATAGATTCTTTTAGAGCTGTTCCTTTTTGGAACCTTTTGATGATCAGCATCAGGACACCGGGTCTTTACTCACGTAAAACAGAGGTGCCTAAGAACTCAGGTTTTTGCTTACGCAAAACAGAGAGTTCATGATACGCAAAGATGGAGGTTATAAAATGTTACAACATAGTGTGCTTAGGTGAGTAAGTTGATCATAGCAGGATAAGACTTACTTGCTTGCTCCTTAAAATGGAATTGGCCATAATTTGTCACCTTGTCATTATCTTATGCATGAACTTGTTTATTTTCAACTCAAGCTGAACTTACTCGCATATCAAATCACATCTGATCAGTCTGTATTGATTGTGTTAAAAACTGGAAAGTAAACAAAGGTATAGTGTACTATCATTTCCCGTAATATGAACTGCTTATTCAAGAAATCATGAAAATAAGACTATATTTTTTTTTTTGGAATTTTATTTGTTTTATGTATGTTTTTGGCTTTTTCATAGTAAGAAATTTGAAGGACAGATCATGAGTTTCTTTGTGTTGATTATTTAATCTAAATTGATCATGCCTAAGGACTAAATTAAGAAATTAATCTTACTGAGTCAAAAGCTTTAGTGAATAAATCAGCAAGCTGATTTGTTGTATCCACTTTGATCAACTTGATTAAACCTTTTTCTGAGCAGTCTCTCAGAAAATGGTATCTGATTTCAATATGTTTTGTTTTACTATGTTGCACTGGATTAGCAGTGATAAACATATCAGCTGAGTTATCAATATGTATTGGTGTATGAAGAAAATTGTAACCATAATCAAGTAGTTGGTTTTGCAACCACAAAACTTGAGAGCAACCAGCTGAAGCAGCAATGCACTCAGCCTCAGCTGTGGATACTGAAACATTTTTTGCTTTTTGCACTGCAATGAAACTAGTCTTTGTCCTATGAATTGACAACCTCCAGTGGTTGATTTTCTATTATTGTTACAGCCTCTAAAGTCACTATTAAAATATGAGTAGAGGTTGAAGTCTCCTTCTTTGGATACCAAAGTCCAAGAGCTGGCTTCCCTTTAGGGTATCTGAATACCCTCTTAACTACATTCAGATGTGACTCCTTTGGATCTGATTAGTACCTAGCACACACAAACACACAGCAAACATTATTTCAGGTCTGCCGGCAGTTAAGTACATTAAATATCATATCATAGATCTATATAATCTTTGATCAACAGACTTCCTTTTAGGATCAGGTATAATCTTATCTATTGTTGACTCTAGTGTTTTGCATGAAGAAGACTCAGTAAGGTTGTACTTCTTCAAGATTTGATTCACATACTTTTCCTGATTGATAAAAATGCCATCTGGTTTCTGATGAACTTGCAAACCAAGGGAGAATGTTAATTCTCCTATGGAACTCATTTGAAACTCAAATTTCATCAAAGATTCAAAGTCTTGACACAATCTTTTGTTTGTTGACCCAAAGATGATATCATCCATATAGACTTGGACAACTAAGAGGTCTTAATGATCATGCTTGAGAAAGAGAGTCTGATCAATTGTTCCCCTGTTATAACCATGCTTGAGCAAGAAGGATGACAATGTTTCATAATATATTCTTGGTGCCTGATGAAGACCATACAAAGCTTTGTCAAGCTTGTATACTCTATGTGGGTAATCAGGATCTTCAAAGCCTGGTGGTTAGGCAACATAGACCTCTTCATCAATTTTAGCATATAAGAAAACACATTTTACATCCATTTGGTAAACAATGAACTTCTTATGTGAAGCATAGGCTAGAAATACTCTAATGGCTTCAATCCTTGTAACTGGGGTAAAGATTTCATCATAGTCTATTCCTTCTTTTGAGCATAGCCTTGTTCTATCAGCCTTGCTTTGTTTCTGATGATGATACCTCTATCATCTAGTTTGTTCTTGAAAAGCCATCTTGTACCAATTGGATATTAGTCTTCGGGAAGATCAACTAGATGCCAAACTTTCTACTTTCTAAATAGCTGAAGCTCTTCTTGCATTGTTTCAATCCAGCTGTTGTCTTTCAATGCTGCAGATATGTTGGCTAGAACCACTTATGAAAGAAAACAGGAGAACAGACAAATATTGGCAGCTCCCCCTTTACTTCTTGTGGTTCTTTCATTAAGATCACCAATAATGTTTTCTATAGGATGATAGTTATGGATTCTTGTTGTTGGTATGGATTCAATTGGAATAGATGATCCCAAGTTGGTGATATTGGTTGATGGAGATGGATCCAGCTGAGATGGGGAATCCTCAAAGTGGTCAAAATCCTTATCATTTTGGTCTTCTGATGCTGAATGAATTCCATTTTCATGATTTTGTGTTTCTGTAGATGTAGGTATAACTTCCGCAATAGTTACAGGAACAACTACGGATGTTGTAGTTTGTTGATCTGCAGATGTGAATGTGTTGGAATGTTTTCTGATGTATTAGGAACTCCAGATGAAGGAAAAAAATCATCTCTGGAAGCAGGAACATCTACGGATGTAGAAGGAACTTTTTCGGAAGCATTGTTAACTTCTGCTGAAGTTGAATTTCCATTTCCATCAGTATTGTCATTGCTTGTTTGAGATGAAAGGCCTGAATCAGCAACATTTGAAGTATGTGTCTGGGTTATTCTTGGAGGATCAGCTGTTAATGACACTTCACTCAAAGTTGGAGGTATATAAGGATAATAAGTATCCGTAGGATCTCTCTGGCCATTGGTGGAACTTTGTTCTCCAGGTTTGCCATCAATGCTTGATTCTCCTCCTGGACTTCCTTCTCATACATGCTCCAGTCACAAGTACCATCCTGCAAAATAATCAAACCAGTTTTTTTAGAATTACTGGTACCTGTTGCAGAACTTGTGGCTGGTGGGGATGAGTTTGTAAGCTGAGGTTGCTTGAAGGTTCTCTGATGTGCTAGTCTTGTGTCTGTTGTTGATTGCTGATTGTTATTGCATTCCCTTAGGAAGTGACCGTACAACTTACATTTGTAACACCTCACCTTTGATTTATCAACATCATTTTTTGTTGTTCTTCCGAGAACAGATTGTCCCTTGTTTCTTCTCATACACATCTTGGCCCTGTAAGCAATCATGGACATTTGCCATTGTAGATTCATCTCTTCCACTTCATCAGGATGAAGTTCTTCCAGGTCTTGTTGGCAGATGTAAGCAGGAGTCAGAGTACTACCCAAGTAAGCTTGAAAGCTTGAACTGAATGCTACAAATGCTGCTGTCTGTTCTTCTGATTCTAGAACCACAGTGATTGGTTCAAATTTGGTGTTGCTTTTGCTGGGTGATGATCCCTTTGCTGCTAAACCTTTAAAATAATCAGATTTCCCTTTCTTCTTATTGTTAGAACTGCTTTGAAAATTAGATTTAGAAGACTTTGTTTCATAGAAACTAGTTTCTTCTTCATCATCACTCTAAACACAAGAGCTTCCTTCATCACCATTGGAAATCAAAGCACTTCCAGCACCCTTTGTTTCTTTGAATTGGTATGGTGCTATTGATGCTTTTACACTCTTTTTCCTTGTTTTCTCATCCAACTCCAATGCTTCTACCTTGGCTACCAAAGTATCTAATCCAATTGCCTTTAGATCAATGGTATTTTTGAACATAGACACAGTTTGAGTCCAACTTTTAGGCAAGGTATGTAGCATCTTTTTGTTTAGTTCCTCATTACTGTACTTCAACTCAAGAATATTCATCTCAATAACAAGTTGCATAAATCTATGGAGTTGTTGAGGAATAGATTCACCCTGAATATGATGGAATGTCTCATACTGTGAACCCAGGGTATCCTTCCTGATGCTTCTAATCTCATCACTTCCCTCACACAAAGTGTGAAGAATTTTCCACAGTGAGTTGGTTGTTTGTATGCTTCACACCTGATCAAGAGGTCTTCAGGTAGAGCCATAATAAGCATACTATATGCCTTGATGTTGACTTTTACTTTTTTTGCATCATCAGGAGACAGATTTTTCAAACTTATGGGCTGATTGTTGTCATTATAATCAGGCCCTAAAGCAGGTGGAATGTAAGAACCTTCAGTAAGTGACACCCATAAATCAAAATCTGTATAGCTGACATGGTTCCTGAATCTGATTTTCCATGTTTTGAAATCAGAATTGTTCTCCAACTTTGGAGGTTGATAAGCTCCAACCATAGAATTGCTCATGTTTATTATTTGAGTTAATTATCAAAATTATCAACTAATCTAGTATCCAATGAATGTGTAGAAATAATGCAAACACATTAACACAGAATAACAAATCACTGATAATATTGATATCAAATCAACTAAGATAAAAATTCCTTGGATTTAAGGACTTCTATTGTGAATGAACTAATTAATATCACACTCTTAATTAAATAAGAAGTAGTGGTCAAAATTAGTCAAATCACTCAATATATTCTCGGTAAATTTGAAATTAAGATGTTATATGATGATGAGTTTTGTTCAAACTTGTTTGAACAGGCTTGCGAAATCAAACAATAACACAAATCCACGAATCAAAAGCGATTCTAATGCAAATCAAAATTAATCGGGAAATGGAAAAGTGAATAATGATTGATATAACAAGGTTTTGATGATTTAATGAAATAAAAAACCAATTAAAATATTCAAACTGATAGGTCAATTGATCTAGATCAATGAGCACGAGGCTCTGATACCACCTGTGAATCCAAGGATCAAAACATGAATTATCAGTTTGATTTTAGCAAATAAAGATAGCAGAATTATCAATATTTGTTTTCCTAATTAATTGTTTATGAAGTTGAAATCGACTAAGAACAGATGAAGCAAATTGAAAACAAAACAATGTAATGCAACATAAAGATTGTTTTAATTTGTTTTCATTGATAATAAATCGATTACAATGACTATTGATACTTGGATGATCTGGAGATCTCCAATGATGTTCTTGGTGTTCTTGATGTTTTGCTATGTTTTGCTATTTTGAGTGATTGACTGATTGATATTGTTTCTATGAATATGAGAAACTTTATTTTTGTATCGATATTGCTCAATCACCTACTCAATCACCTATATAATTGAGTGCATCCATGCCGTATATTTATAGGCAGAGGGATTCACCTTTTATAATGGAAACTGTAACTTTCCTTATTGTGGTAAGAAAATTACAGCTGTAACATTCCTGATGTTACATCCTAAGTCCTCTGACAGAGTGACTCTTCCGTAGATGTTAACCGATGACATCACTTCAGTTAGCTTGACTTGTTGACTTTATGTGTGATGAGTGCTCATGAAGATGTTCTTCCGTAGGAAGTTGTTCTTCCATAGGTAGTTGGTCTCCCGTAGGAAACTGGTCTTTCGTAGGAATCGCTGATCATCTTGAACTTCATCCTCAAGAGCAAGCTCTTCTTCAGCAACAACACTTGATCTTTGGACTTGTTTAGCAGATGTTGTTATGCTTCCACAGGAGATCTAAGGATGCAAGTTAACTTGGTTCTTTTGTGTTCCGTAGAACATCTACGGAAGAACAAACTTGTTCATCCACAGAAGTTTGGTCAATTTTCCAAATAAACCAAGTATGATGTTTTCCTGCAATTACATGAAATCAACACAAATAATAATTTGGGTTAACTTATAAACCATGCATTACATTATCAAAAAGAGATTTACAATGATTTATTACAAGAGTTGACAAAGTCAGCTAAACCTATACATTGAATCTAGTCCTAACACAAAAACTTCAGTAAAGCATAAATTCAATCATTCCAATCCAATATTCATGTTCAAATCGAATTTATAGCTCAAAACTTATTAAAATTGCTTCAAGTTCAATCCAAATCGATCAAGAGCACACAAGGCTCTTATACCAATTGTAAAGATCGTGAAAACTTCAATAGATCAACCTCGTGATAGAATCACAGAATGATTCAATCACGGAACTTAGAATGAACGAGAAGTAGAACGAGATCATGTAATTATAATCTCAATGTGAATAAACTATAAGTGTATTACTCTCTAATAACTATTAAAAGAGTATGAAGTTTCAATACATATCAAGATACTAAACAAAAAGAACAATACTAACTAAGCAGTATCGCGGGAAAAGCTTTTTCTCGTGCAGATCAAAGTTCTCGCATGGTAGCTTTATCTTGATTAACTTGTTTTTGATTTCTTAAGTCTCTAGATTTAATCCCTACAATAGTTATATCATGCAGATAAACACACAACAAACCCAAGTTCTATTCTTATTAAGCAAAACCCAAGTGCTATTCTCATCAAGCAATCATACTCCTTACTGGTAAGCATTAGGTGTCAGAGGTTCTTCTTAAGTATTTCTTATAGGTATTTATCATAGTCAAAATCTTAATCATGTCGAAGCCTTATTTGTCAAGTGCGTAGGGTGTTTAGGTTAAAGCTTTGGATTCCTTAGGACACCTAATTTCCTAAAACCTTTAGCTCCGATATCAATATGTTACACCCCGACAAAGGAGGCTGATTGGGTCGATTGAATATCAACAAACATAGTAAAAACCATGCAAATAATAAAAGTGAGTCATTGACTTACATGAATAATATCAAAATAAACATATTCAAATACAACTTGCTATATATATAGCTATATCATTGGCAAAGGCCATAGGGCTATTTTTTACTATTCCTTAAAGTAGTCTTCTTATATTGTCTGCCTAGGTTTATGTATAATTCTTCAAGAGTGAGTCTTCTAAGGGCAATCAACCAAGTTTTCAAAGTTGTAAATCCAGTACTTGGTAAGTCTAATCACGACATCCTATTTTGGTAAATTATGATATACATACTCAAAATGTGCCAACATAAAGTTAGTGAGCTCATGTTTTCTTGGTGTTAAGATTCATAGTCATACATAAATATTAGTTAATCAAACCTAGACTCGGGCTACCCACCCAAGTATTAAAATATACCCTAACCCATACCCTTATTGTTATAGGTTTAAGTGTCCCCTGCCAAGCATGGTCAAGCTACACTAATTTAGGACATAGAGATTATTAATCTCAATGGGGAGTTTCATAAAGGTCACTATGTGTGGGGGAGATCTCAAATAGTATTATCCACAAAATACGTGGCTCCTACTATAGTTAATGATTATGCTAACATTTAGGAACATTAGCATGAACTATTGCACCATAAAATAAAATTAAAGAGTGTATTTCATCCCATTCGTGCCTCAAACATGCCCATTTGCGAGCTCGCTTCTCCGTCTCGGCTCGACACACGTGTGGACTTAGCTCTTCTCTTGGCCCAACTACCATTTTGGTGAACCATACGGCAAAGCCCCTTATAAGTCACAAAATGTTTTCTCCCCCACCAATGTGGGAAAAGAAGAAACATGCCAACTTGAACATTTACAACTTGTAAATTTCCAACAACCCCCCACCAAGTTGGAATGTTTCCTTTCACTAGGACAGATGATGTCACTCGGGTTTCTTGGAGATCAAACCTAGTTTATGTTGATAAACAAGACAAGACAGATTCACTGGTGTCCAATGGAATTAAACCATGAACCTGAGGACCCCCTTCAGTTTACCCCACACATCAGTAGCCGACTTTACATTCTCACTGAGCGCGAATATGGCCGTGCGCTATAAATCCTTTTCATGACCCTCTACAAGATAAACCACAGATCTTCATTTAAGGCGTCACCACCTCTAGATCACATAGGCCAAGTTTTACAACATCCTCGTTGCATAGAAGCCTCCAAAGCTTTGTTAAGAGCCTTAGCTCAACCTCATTCTCAGTAATGATGTACTATCTTATCTCACATGGATCTATTAAATTAATTGATAGTACCTTCTATCATTAAGTGACTTGGTTGTTACCCATTAAACATGAGAAATAGGAGCACTAAATTCAAGTTGGGTTTCCATCACTAACGATTCTATTATGGCTTCAAACCCATGGCTCTCGTGGTATTTACTACAAAATCTCTCATCAAAGGGTTAGTAAGAGATCAGCCAAGTTCTTACACATCTTGACATAGAGAACCTTGATGGTACCCCTTTCAAGTAGTTGTCTCATAAAATTCTACCGAAGACCTATATGTCTTGACTTCTATTATACACCAGGTTGTATATTCTAAATAGTGGGTCTCACTATCACAATAGATAGGAATTGACGGCATTGGTACATCCAAAAGACAGATGTCCATAAGCAGATCTCTAATCCACTCTATTTCCTTACCGACAGTAGCTAATTCTATGAATTCAGCTTCCATAGTCGAGTGTGTAATACATATTTATTTCTTGCTCGCCCAAGATATCACTCCTCCAACTAGAGTGTAGATCCACCCACTAGTGGATTTTGAATCAATTTTTTGATCAATCCATCTAGCATTAGAATAACTTTTGAGTATTCTTGATGATGACGTATACGTCAATTCAAAATTACTTGTCCTTTTCAGGTATCCGAATACTCTACTCACTGCATTCTAGTATTCAGTACCTGGGTTTGCAGTGTTGATGATCTAGTATAGGTTGGACTCACCATAGTTGTTAGGATTATTTTGTTATGTATGTAATAGGTTGTATGTTAGTTTGTTTCCTTGTAATTTGCATTTTTATAGTTTCTATGACCCAGCGAAACTACGGGTGAAACTACAGTTTCGCTCGTAGTCAGCTGTCCTAGGTCACCTGGCGAAACTATAGTTCGCTGCCGGGTGAATCTAGTTGATGGTCAAGACAGTTTCGCTAGCCTGCGAATCTAGCATTGCTTATATATTGTTATGTTTTTATCTTTGTAAGCAAGTTTTTGCAAAACCCTAATACTGAAATATATTTGTTGCAACTATGTGTGTCGGCTGAAAGTTCATTTATCCTTATTTTTGAGCCATTGATCGATTATTATTGCTTAGATTCTCAAATTGTTCATTATGTTCTTGATATTGTGGTTTTGATTCAGTGGGAATTCCTTGTTTATCAATTGCACTGTTATATAGATCAGAAAGACCAACAATATGGTACCATTGTGCTCTTGATTGATTGATTTTTTGAGTATTTTCGAACAAGGTTACTGTTCCATCACTTATTGATCTGTTTTGCTTGTTTCTAACATGGATATTGATTGAGGCTTGTGCGTTTTGGGTATGGAAAGCTATATAAATCATCAGATCTCAAATCCATTGAGATTTGGATGAGTTTGGATTGATTTTGTACTGAAAAAAAGGTTTTTAGATTCGTCGGGCGAATTTAGATATCTTCAAGCGAAACTGCCACTTGTTTCTGCGAATTTACAAAATTCGTGGAGTTTGGTTCTGGTTTCTTTGTTTCAGCGAAAGTAGCTCTTTTGATCGAAAGTTCAACATCCTTGATTGCCATAACAAGCGAAAGTGCTGCCAAAAGTGTCTTAGAACAAAACTTCTACTAGTCTCAGCGAAACTATCGCCGAAACTAGAGTCTCCGAGCACTAATTCGGGCGAAACTGGTGTTTGCTTGCAAGCAAATCTAACAGCAAAGTTGTTAGCGAATTTAGCAGCGAACTTACCAGCAAATCTAGATTCTTCAGGGAAATCAATACGGTATAATGAATGACATCCACCAATATCACCATTTCTAACTTGGAGAGTGTTGCTCCTAATAGGCCACCAAGGCTTATAAATGGTGATAATTTTGAGGACTGGAAACAATGTTTAAGAGCCTTCTTTTACTACACTGATCATAATCAATGGGAATCAATAGTAAATGGTCCACACACTCCAACTATCACTGTTGGTCAAGATACCTCACCAAACACTGATCTATCTACCTTTACCCAAAAAGACCTCAAGCTAATTGATTGTGATCAGAAAGCTTTTTGAGCTTTAACTTTATGTTTATCTCAGGACATCTACAACCGCTTTGCTGAACACAAGAATGCAAAATGTTTATATGATTCTCTGTGTGAATTTTATGATGGAAATGAGGATTTTAAGAAGGACAAGAAAGCTCAAGCTGAAAAGGAGTTCAATTCTTTCATAGGACACAAGAATGAAAGCCTTATTGATATTACAAATTGATTTTTGTCTATTACAAGCACCTTAAAGAAGTATGATGAACACCAGGGTAACCATGAACAAGTTACTAAGCTCTTTGACTCACTCCTATCGCAATGGAGCTTGCAAGTTAGAATGTTGAAGCAGGAAAGAAACTTCGCTGATTACAAACTTATGGATGTATCAACAAATTGAAATATTTTGATTTGGATTTGAAAAAGAGGAAATACAATAAATCCATGATGCCGGCCACAGTATATCCACAAAATGTTGCATTAATGTCATCCGCTGCAAACTCGTCTATGTATGGTTCAGCTTATGGTGGTTCTACAGGATATGGCGTATCAAACAAGTCCAGTGGTGGATCTACAAGTGTTGGTTCAAGCTTAAAGCCATCCATCACTGCTCAAATTCCATCTGACACAATGGCATTATTCGGAATGTTTGTACACAGCTATGAAGCTCTGGTTGCGGGGGAGTTGAAGGAAAAGGAATGACTGTTGAAGACATGTATTAGGTAGATCCTGATGATTTAGAGGAAACTGATATCCAGTGGCAGATGGCCATGCTCATAATGCACGCAAGAAGATTCATAAAATGAACTGGTAGGAGGAGCTTTGGAAGTCAAACCAGAACTCTAAGCTTGGCTTTGATAAGTCAAAATTGAGATGCTTTAATTGCAAACAGCTGGGGCACTTTAAAAGAGAATGTTCATCTCCTGTCATCACTGAACCAGGAACTTCTAGAACTTCTAAAGTTATCCCGATCACCAACAAGGAAGAAGCTAAGCCCAAGAAGGAAACATCATTCATTTTAAACTTTGATTGGAGTGCTGAGATTAAGGAAACTGAAGGAGAAATCAATCATGCGCTAGTGGCTGAGATGGTGAATAGTGATGTGGATTCTGTTGAGGACTATGATCCTTTTAGGGAGTTCAAGAGTGAGATTCAAGAAGAAGCTATTGGTGAAAGTGGTTAGCAACAAGTTCAAGTTGAAGAGGTGAAGGCTAGGAAAGTTAAAGAAGAAAAGGTGATTATGAGAATGTTGAAGAGAAAGTGATAGTTTGTGAAGTAAGTGAAGGGAAGAAGGATGTCTGTAAAGAAGAAAAGAAGGAGGAAAGTAAAGCTGAGGAGATTAGGAAGAAAGCAGTAGAGGAAGAAGAATGCAGGAAGAACACTCCGGTTTGTCAGTGTGAAAAGGCCCTGGCTGCTGAAAAGGTAGTTATGGGTCTCCCTTACGAGGTAATTCAAGACATGTGTTCTCCTCCATACAAAATCCATTTATTTGGGGTACATAAAGCTAACAGATTATTATTAGAAAATGTAAAAGAATTAAAACAAATAAATAAGGAACTTGAAACAAATAAGTCTAAATTTTTTGTCTAGTTAAACGAAGCTTTAAAACAAAATAAGCATTTAAAAAGAAATCTTTTGGAAAGAAACGTTGAAATAAATGCTTTAACTAAACGCGTAGCACTTGCTGAATTTGAAACATGCAAATTAAAAACTAAACTTGAAAAATGGACAATTTCTGGGATGAAACATGAGGAGCTATGGGGTACATAAAGCTAACAGATTATTATTAGAAAATGTAAAAGAATTAAAACAAATAAATAAGGAACTTGAAACAAATAGGTCTAAATTTTTGTCTAGTTAAACGAAGCTTTAAAACAAAATAAGCATTTAAAAAGAAATCTTTTGGAAAGAAACGTTGAAATAAATGCTTTAACTAAACGCGTAGCACTTGCTGAATTTGAAACATGCAAATTAAAAACTAAACTTGAAAAATGGACAATTTCTGGGATGAAACATGAGGAGCTTTGCAAGAAACAACAGGGGGCAAGAATTAAGACTGGTTTGGGAAGCGAATAAACCACTCATGTTTAACCTCCTCCAAGTACTTATTGTTATTCTCCTATGCCTATACCTCATCCAACTAATGAATTAATTCAGAAAAATAATAACAGTTTGTATGCAGGTTTAGAAGGCGTGAATCATAAGGAGATTCGGGAGGTATATGATTATGGTGTAAGTAGTGGTCTGGGCAGCTCTAGTCTTAACATTTTGGATTCCAAAAGTCTTTAATAGACAATAGTTACGTCTATTATAGACAATAGCATTTGTAGTTCTAGTTCTAACCCAGCTTGTTTGTCTTCAGATGTCTATGAATCAAATCATGATGTTTCAAATGCTCGTGTTAATAGAAATGATGGTTGTTTAGGTAAGCATTAGATAGACATACTGACTCAAGTTGCTTTGAAAAGTTTCTTTCTCATCCTATCCCATCTTTTACACTAATTCGGATCTCTAAACCTAAAGGGACAGAAACAACTTTCTCAAACGTTAGAAACATTAATGTAAATGAATCAGAATCTACTAAAATTAACGTCACAAAGGAAATATTAAAAGAATCATATGACTCTTGTAGCAATTCTGATTCACACAAATCTGAATGTGAGGAAGAAATATTAACTGATCAAGTGTCTGTTTCAAAATGTAATAAGAAAGGTTTAAAGTCCCGGTGTTTTAGATGTGGGAAGGATGATCATGTTATTAAAACTTCCCCTGCGTTTGTTAGTAGAAATGTAAATAGTAGTTCCTTAGGAAGTAGATTAAATCATTTTGTAAATAATTTTTCTGTAAAAGATCCTCTATTCCGAGACCTAAGATAGTCAAGACTTGGGTCTCAATTTCCAAATCTTAACAATTTTTTTGTTTATATGCTAGGAACATTCAAGAAGAGCTGTCAACAGCTTCTGGCACGTTGATAGTGGATGTTCAAGGCATATGACCGAGTTGAAGGACCTACTCACAAATTATCGCTTAATAAATGGAGGATATGTCGCTTTTGCTGGAGACAAGAAAGGTTGAAAGATGATTGGTCAGGGAGAAGTCTCAAATGGTTCCTTGACTCTAGAGAAAGTGAACTACGTTCCTGAAATGGCATTCAATCTGTTAAGTGTATCACAAATCTGTGATAAATATATACCAGTGCTGTTTATGTCAAATGAATGCATGTTTCTCAAACCAGAGTTTATTATTCCAGAAAACTTAGTGATCATGCGTTCTCCAAGAAAGAATTATACTTATCTCTGGATATGGGAACACAAGAATCTACCTCCACTATGACATGTTTCCTGTCCAAAGCTTCATCTTCTGAATCCTTTCTGTGGCATAGACGATTAGAACATGTTAATTTCAAAAATATAAATAAATTTGTTAAAAATAATCTTATGAGGGGGCTACACTTAAAGATTTTTCAATGGTAGAAAAAGGTATGGCGTGTGCTCAAGGAAAATAGCACAAAAAGCCACACAAGCTTAAGCTTGAAAACACAATTTCAAAACCCCTTGAATTGTTACATACTGATTTATTTGTCCTATTAGTGTTAAATCTATCGCTAAAAAATCTTATTGTTTGGTTGTGACAAATGATTATTCAAGATACACTTGGGTAAGATTTCTAGCAAACAAGGGAGATACTGTAAAAGAGCTTTAGAAGCTGATCCTCTCAATTGAAACCGTCAGCAAAAGGAATGTAATGGCCATCCAAAATAATAATGGTACCGAATTCAGGAACCATATCTTTGACTCCATCTGTGCGAGCAAAGGGATTCTCAGACAGTTCAGTGCTGCCAGGACACCTCAATAAAATGGTGTTGCTGAAAGAAAGAATTGAACCCTTATTGAAGCAGCAAGAACTATGCTGATTGAGTCAAAGCTTCTAATTATTTTCTTGGCAGAAGCTGTCAATTGTGCTTCCTATGTACTTAACAGGGATCTCATTGTGAAAGACAAAATGAAGACTCCGTATGAGCTTTTTCATAAACGAAAACCCTTGATTAACTTCTCATTGGTGTAGTTTCTGATGAATGTTTCTTTGTTGGCTATTCTTCCTCATAAAAGACGTATAGTGTCTACAACAAAAGAACACGTATTGTGCAGGAATCATTTTATGTTGATTGGCAGGAGTCTAATTTTCCATACATGGGATCAGACCCAGCATGGTTTTATGACTCAAATACTATCTTCAAATCTTTCAACATTCCAGTTTTTGATGATGATGTTGTTCCTCAAATCAATGTGCAAATCATTCCTCCAACCGAACCTCTTCCACCCGAACCTCATCCACAACCACCAATTGACCCTCCACCTAAACCTCCACTTGATGTTCAACCGATTCCTCTATCCCAACACACTTCTCCTTCACAACCATCACAAACCACTTCCTCATCTTATTCCAATTCATTAACCCTTAACACTAACTTCAAAACCTTAAAAGACCATCCACATGATCACATCATTGGTTCCATTACAGATGAAGTGAGGACACGGAGTCAATTTGGTTCTATAAATGAATGACTCTAAGCATGTTTCTTGTCTCAAATCGTTCCCAAAAACATCTCAGCAGCACTTCTAGACCCAAGTTGGGTTGAATCAATGCAGATGGAGCTTTAGCAGTTCAGGAAACTAAAAGTTTGGCAATTAGTTGATCTTCCTCCAAACAAGTTCCCCATTGGTACTAAATGGGTATACCGGAACAAACCAGATGATCGAGGAGTTATAATAAGAAACAAATCCAAGTTAGTTGTTCAGGGATTTGCTCAGGAGGAGGGCATTGACTATACTAAAGTGTTTGCTCTAGTTGCTCGCATTGAAGCCATTAGAATCTTTCTTGCACAAGCGGCTCACAAAAATTTTAAAGTTTTTTAGATGGACCTGAAGTGTGCATTTCTCTATGGGAACATTGATGAGGAGATTTATGTTTGTCAATCTCCAGGTTTTGAGGATTCAGATTTTCTTGACAAAGTATATAAACTTGATAAATCCTATATGGATTACATCAAGCACCTCGCATCTGGTATGAAACTTTAACACAATATCTGCTCAGCAAGGGTTTCTCTCGTGGAACTATAGACATGACTCTATTCAAGAAGGAAGTTGAAGGTGAAATGCTGATTGTTCAAGTGTATGTTGATGACATCATTTTCGGGTCAACGAATGAGAAACTATGCAGAGAGTTTGAAGAAGTAATGAAGGATGGCTTCGAAATAAGCATGATGGTGGAGCTGTGCTTTTTCTTAGGGTTGCAGGTTGAAGAAAAGCCTGCTGGTATTCTGATTCACTAAGAGAAGTACGTTTTGGAGATTCTCTAAAAGTTCAAAATGGATGATTCTCCTCTTGAACTTACTCCATTCACTACTCAAACCTGTTTAACTCCAGATAATAATGGGAAATCCATGGATGCTCATCGCTATCGTTCTATGATCGGATCTCTCATGTATCTCACAGCTAACCGTCCAGATATTACATACGCAGTGTGCTATTGTGCTCGTTTTCAAGCCAACTCAAAAAAATCACATCAAAAAGCTGTTAAACACATCCTTCGTTACTTAAAGGGTTCCTCTCGGTTGGGTCTTTGGTACCCAAAAGGAGGTAACTTTAATTTACATGCGTATTCTAACAGTGATCATGGTGGTTGCAGGATCAACAAGAAATCTGTCACTTGCGGATGTCAATATCTCGGAGATTGTCTTGTTTCATGGTAAAGCAAGAAGCAAACAACAGTATCTCTATCTACAGGAGAAGCTGAATATGTTGCTGCATCCAGTTGCTGCTGCCAAGTGCTTTGGATACAACATCAGATGATGGATTACGGAATCAATTTTCTTCATACACCACTTTTCTGTGATAATGAAGCTGCTATTGAGATTGCCAAAAATCCAATTCATCATACTCGTACCAAGCACATTGAAACAAGAATTCATGCCATACGGGACACTCAGGAAAAGGGTTTTATAGATATTATTCCAATTGACACAAAAAAATCAAAGAGCCCATCTTTTCACAAAAACATTTGATAAACCTTATTTTTATGAATTGATCTCAATGTTGGGTTTAATATCTTTTTAAAACCTCGCTTCTTAACAAAGTGTGTAAATATCTATAAATAACTCCATTTTGTTCCTCCTTTATATACATATAAACTTTTACTAATAAACTTCTGAGTCCCATATGTCTTCACATCTTTGATCTTTTACAAAACTTAATTTCTATTGCATGGCAGCTAAATAGAAATTTCGGGAGAGAATAAAGATTAAATTCTTAGGTTCTTTAATTTTGTCTATTCAGGAACTTTATGAAAAATAAGTTTGAAGGAGGTCAACAGCCTTGTGTTGGGATATGCATGGTAGGCTCAGCCTGAAAATGAAGTAACAGTGATCGTGTAGCTTAATTAAAGTTTAAGAACTCGGTGATAAGGATTATCCTCCTAATATTTCAGCCTGCACAAAGTTACAAGACCTGTCAAAAATGGGTTGAGAGTTTCAAATCTCTGCTTTGATTGTTTCAATATCTCCCCATCACCTTGTCTCTAAATTGATGCTTCTCGTTAGCTCTTCAGAGATGTATCTCGTGCTTATCTCCTCTGTTATGTGTGAACATTGATCTGGAGTGATGATCTCCTCTGTTATACGTGAGTATAGACCTAGAGCTCTCATCAGCATGTTTAGATGATCTTCTCTGTTATATGTAACTATAGACCTGAAGCTCTCATCAGCAAGTTAAGATGGCCATCTCCTCTGTTATACGTAAGTATAGACCTGGAGCTCTCATCATTTGTTCCCAAATAAAAGCACAGTGATTCTTAAATTAAGAATCATTGTTGAAAACTCAAAAGAAACTCAAGCAGAGTTAATCATATTGCTCAATAAACTATGAGGACAGGATAAGTACCTTGTCGAATGTCTGTGGGAACCAAATCATCAGAGTCTTTGAAAATAAACCAAAACATGATAAAGACAGTTGCATATTACACATTGAAAAGAATAAGGCATGGGCTTAAAAGGACAAACATATTAGCAATCCCGTCAATCTTTGACTCTCTGGATCAAATTCTTGAAAAAGAAGTGTCTATATCCTTCTATTCTTGTCTTTTTCTTTTACCTTGTGCTTTATGTCATTTTATTTTATTTTAATTTTAATCTTCTATTATTCTTTATTTTGTTTGTGTTGATGTTATGGGGTGAAGAATGTTTTTCCTAAAAATTTCTGTAAATATAAGAATTTATTTTTCAAAAATTTACAAAGTGTTAGGTTCCAGCGAAACTAAATTTCACTGGTTGTTTCGCTAAGCAAATCTATAGATTCTCCCGCAAACTCGTTGTTCACTGGGATACATGACTTCGTTTATGATACCGAGCGAAACTATAGTTTCGCTGCCAGCGAAACTAAGTCCTATATATTGCACAATGTGAAATGTGTTTCACATATTCAGTAGTGAACATTAACCCTAGTTTCTCTGCAATTTTATACCCACACTCTTCAATATCGATTTCCGTAGTGATTGTCTGGTTCTGAGTGCTTAGGTGGGTGTTTTAAACATGTTCTTAAGCATTGATTGAGGTTTTATACACTAGACAATAGTTCTAGATTAATTCGCTAGATCAGGAGGTTCGCTGATTCGTTCAGCGAAACTGCGAAACCAACCAGCGAATCTGGATGAAAATTCAATGTCCGAGCGAAACTATCTCGTTATGCTGACTGCGTGTACTTGACAGTTTCGCCAGGACAATTTCAGCGAAACTATAGATTCGCTCAGGCACACAATTTTTGTCAGGGTTTCAGCAAACTTACATCTTCACTGTTGTAAGAACAACAATTTCGCCCTTAGCGAAACTATAAAATCGCTTAGACACATGAGTTTATGCCTGTGTCACAACGAATCTATACTTTTGCTTGGACAAAACTAAAAGTTCAAATCACAGCAAAACTATAAACATGTGCCTATTTCGAAACTACAACTTCGCTTGTCAGCGAAACTACAGTTTCGCTTGTCAGCGAAATTGTTGAATTTTTTTTCTGAATTTTTTTGAATTTTGTCTATTTCATTTTTATCCTTTTTTTATTTTTTATATTTTAACTAACTTACTTTTGCTTAATTTTCAGTAAAGATGGCAAATCTGAAGTTCGACGAGAAGACAAACATTGTTGCACTATTGGATGATAGTAACCCTAAAACCATTGGATTCAGAGATTGCATTAAGTGGTTGAAGCAGTTACCAATCAGTTATGCTATTTCTCATATGCCTATGATCTATGATCTCCACATAAGAGACTTTTGGAGAACGGCAGAGTATGACCTTGGGACTAATCCATATCGGATTACTGCTAGAGTCCTTGAGCATGACTTTGTTATTAATGTTGAGACTGTGGCAAGGGTATTAAAGCTAAAGGAAGATTGTTATGATGAGGTGATAATGTCTAATGCAGAGGTACTAAATCCCTTTAGAAGCATTGGGTATAAAGGACCCTCTTTTGGCTCAAAGGAAGAAATAAAGAAGTCCTTCCTATCTAAGGAATGGAGATACATCACCCATGTATTTATTATGTGCCTAGATCATAGGAAAGGAGGGTCAGATGGTCTAAATCAGCACTGGGCAAAGGTTATGATTTTATTTTGCCGGGGACAGAAAGTCAATATTGCAAAGTTGATTTTTGATTGCATGACTGAGAATATAATGGCGTTAAAAAAGGATAAGTGGCTACTATATCCAAGATTTGTACAGATGCTAATTAATGTTTCGAAGCCAGATCTGCCTAGACATGGAGAAATTAAAAGACTGGTGCAAATGAACACTAGAATGTTTGCAGATTGCTCAGCTGTGAGACATGACTTCAGCAGAAAGATAACATATCTTTTGAAGAATATGTACTTTGCTAAAAGATGGAGTTACATAAGGAAGTTGATTGAAAATGAGAACAAAAATGCAGAAGATAATCAAGAAAAGCAAGCTAAGGCCATAAAGAAGCGAAAAAGGTACGCGAAGGAGAAGGATTATGACTTAGAAGCTGAGATTGATGAAGTGGAGGAGGAGTTGAGAATTCAAAAGGAGAGGAGAACGAAAAAGAAATTTGATCAAGGAGAACCAGCACATGTAACTAAAAGGGGATCTAAGCAAAAGCACCCAGTTTTTGAAGAAAGAAGGGATCCTGGATCTGAATTAGATCAAGATGTTATTTGAAATCTGAATACATCTTTGGCCAATGCATTGGGGATGATAAAAACAAAGCTGGTGAATCAGGAACTGAGAGAAAAAGAGAAGGATAAAGAACTGAAGAGCATGAAGAGAATGAAGGTAGATCAACAGGAATTGATTAAGAGATTACTCAAAAAGGTAAATGAGCTTAAAGCTAATGCTGGCCTGCCCAACCAATTATCTCAAGCAGAGCTAGATGATCTTACAGATACATCCAGGTATTCATTTTTGAAGGTGGGGAGTTCAACATTGATTGGAGGAGACGCCAGTGGAGCAGGAGCAGGTGCTAGTGGTAGTGGTAGTGGTGATGGTGGCTCTGATGTTAGAATTGATAAAGTTATTAGAACTGAAGCTGAGAAGAGAAATGATGTGGAAGGTTCTATAGGACATGAGCCTAGGGTTGTAAAGGATGGGTTCGTAGATTTGGGGCTGAACATAGACACTGATTTGACTGGGGCTGAGGTATTCAGAGAAGGAGCGATTGAAGGACGCAAGAAAGGAGCTAAGATGAATCTTATAGACGAAGAAGAGGAGTATGAAGAACAATTGGTTGATTATGATTTTGAACCTGAGTATTATGAAATAGATGAGCACCCAATGACTTATATGGCTCAAAAGGGTTCTGATGAAGGAGATGTAGTCGAGCTTAGTAAGGAAGATTGGTTCGTCAAAGAGAAAGAACAAGAACAACTGACTCCATTGTTTCAAAACATAAGTGAACCAAGTAGGAAGAAATCAGATAAGAAGATAGTGAGTTGGAAGTACAACCATGAGTTAAAGATGTTTATGATTAAAATAAGGGGAGGGGACATTTCTTACATGTATAAAAGGAAGGCATTATCTTGCCTAAATAGGATTTGAGGAGACTGTCTGAAATTCCCCTACTAGAGGCCCATGTGAGTGAGAGAGCAATGCTGTTGGAGTAGGAGATTAAGATGGGGATAAATGATAATTTTGAAGCGTTTGGATACATGAAAACAGAAAGGAGGAGATCCAAGAAGGATTTGGATTGGACAACAGGAAAGGGGAAGATAGTGTTGAAGCTCAAGCTAGCCAAATCAGTTAATAGAGTGAGAGTGCCCAATCCACTTCCCCAAAGACTACAAAAGTTTGAGAAGTGGTTCTATGACAACAATACTGGGGAAGCTGTGATTATATTGAAAGGTGGTGAAGAGATTAAACTATTTGACCCGATGGAAGTGTTCTCATTCTGTGATGAAGACTTGTTGGTGCTATGCGAGAACCACATCAAACCTGGAGCTGGAGCTGAAACAAGATCTGAAGCCAGTCTATTCATGAATATGTCTAACAAGGCTCGTGGTATGAAGGCTAAGATCAGGAGCTTACTGAGAAAGTATTACAAGCTGATGAATTAAGGATGGATGTACAGAAGCTAACAAGAAATTTGAAAAGGCCAGTGCAAGTGGAGAAGAAGCTGCTTTGGAAGTGGGAGATGAAGAAGAAGATCAAAGGTGAGATCTAACCTAGGGGGAGTATTGATGATCTAGTATAGGTTGGACTCACCATAGTTGTTAGGATTATTTTGTTATGTATGTAATAGGTTGGATGTTAGTTTCTTTCCTTGTAATTTGCATTTTTATAGTTTCTATGACCCAGCGAAACTGCGGGTAAAACTACAGTTTCGCTCGTAGTCAGCTGTCCTAGGTCACCCGGCGAAACTGTAGTTCACTGCCGGGTGAATCTAGTTGATGGTCAAGACACTTTCACTGGCTAGCGAAACTGTCAGCGAATCTAGCATTGCTTATATATTGTCATGTTTTTATCTTTGTAAGCAAGTTTTTGCAAAACCCTAATACTGAAATATCTTTGTTGCAACTGTGTGTGTCGGCTGGAAGTTCATTTATCATTATTTTTGAGCCATTGATTGATTATTATTGCTTAGATTCTCAAATTGTTCATTATGTTATTGATATTATGGTGTTGATTCAGTAGGAATTCCTTGTTTACACATCAATTGCACTGTTATATCAATCAGAAGGACCAACAATTGTACTGACTTAGTTTGCTAACAATAAAGGCAATGTTAGGGTGAGTGCAATGTGTGACATACATCATGCTACCAATTGCACATGCATACTTTAGTTGAGCCACAACTCTGCTAGAGTTCACTTTTAGTTTCATACTTGGATCAAATAGTGTATTAAACTCTTTTATGTTCAAGTGTTGAAACTTTGTCAAAATTTTCTCAATATAATGAGATTAACTTGGAGAATCTGACCATCTGTTCTTTTTACCTTGATCCTAAGAATAGTATTAACTTCTCCCAAATCTTTCATCTTAATGCTAGAAGATAGATATTTCTTAGTTTCAGAAATACCCTCTAGGTGAGTGCTAATGACCAGCATATCATCAATATAAAGTGAGATCACGACTGTGTATTCAGGTTTACATTTTGTATAGCTACATTTATCAGCCACTGTTTAGGAGCTTTTTTCAAACAATATTGAGATTTAATAAGTCTACACACTTTATTCTCTTGTTCAGATATCACAAACCCTTCTGGTTGCTCCAAATATATTTCTTCTTTCAAGTAAAGATTTAGGAATGTTGTCTTCACATCCATTTGATGGATATACAAACCTTTCACTGCAGAAATTGTTATAAGAGCTCTAATAGAACTAATTCTAGCAACTAGAGCGTAGGTATCAAAGTAATATATTCCTTCTCTCTGTCAATAACCTTTAGTAACAAATCTTGCTTTATAGGCAAAGATGGAACCATCTGGACGATACTTTTTCTTGAAAATCTATTTGGATCCAATAGGTTTCTTTCCCTTGGGTAGATTAGCTAACTCCAAAGTTCCATTTCCCATAATTGAATCCATTTCATCATTGATGGCTTCCTTCCACAAAGGAGCATCTGTCAACGACATGGCTTCACTGAACATTTTTGGATCATCATCCAAATTAATGGCGAAAATGACCTCTCTCATCACTTTCCTTTGTGTTCCTTCAACTAGATAAGAGATGAAATCATTTAATTCTTCTCTTTTCTAACTGTAGTACTTCTCCTTGGTTCTTCAATAATTTATGAAGGATGGACACTCATTCGAGAAGTACAAGGAGTTATGGTAGGGCTTAAGTTTTCATTATCTTTGAAAAGTTGTCCTCAAAGAATTCCATGTCTTTGGATTCTACAACTGTTCCTATTCATCATCCAACAGTCGGTAAGCCTTGCTATTTTGAGCATATCCAATGAGCACGCTTTTCATAGCTCATGCTTCGAGTTTGGATCTCTTAGGATTAGGTTTCCGATAATAAGCGACACATCCCCTAACTTTTAAGTGCTCTAAGTTTGGTTTCCTTCCTTTCCAAGACTCATATGGGCTAGTAGAAATCAGACGACTAGTAATCCTATTGTGAACATTGCAAGTGGTCAATAAAGCTTCTCCCCATAATTTACTTGGTAAACCTGATTGGTTTAACATACAGTTAACCATCTCTACCAAGGTACGGTTCTTTCTCTCAGCCAAACCATTTTGTCGCGGAGTGAACGGTGAAGTTCTTTCATGTATGATGCCATTTTCTTCACAGAATGAATCAAATTTTTGGTTAAAATATTCTCCTACTCTATCCGAGCGAAGAATTTTTATGTGTTTCTCTTGTTGGTTTTCAACCTCGGCCTTATATGTTTTAAATGCGTCAAATGCTTCTTCTTTTGTATGCAATAAATAAACAGGTAAATAATGGCTCGAGTCATCGTAGAAAGTGATTAAATATCTCTTACCACCGCGGGTAAGGATTCCATTCAGTTCACAAATATCTGAATGGATTAGTTCTAGTAGTGATGTAATGTATTGCTGAACACTCGGAAAAGGTTTCTTTGTAAATTTTGATTTTACACAAGTTTTGCATTTTTCAAGATCTTTATCGTTTAACTTTATTAAACCTTTAGTTTGTATTTTTTCAATATTTTTAATATTTGTGTGAGCCAACATTTAAGCCATAAAGAAATTGAACAAGTGATATAATCAAAAGACATAATCACATTCAATTCATAACCAATAACATTACAATCAGAAACATCACTAGCAAAAGTACTAACACTACCACTACTAAAACCGCTATCATTATCACTTTCACTACCAAAACCGTCAAGCACAGAGATGCCAGTATTCTCAATCCCTTCCTCTTCATTCCCATCTTTAGCTAGGTTAAGACGATATATTTCACCCGTGTTTTTAGTTTGACCCACATAAAGGTTATTTAGAGAAAACTTCACACGCAAATCCTTAAGCACCTGCTTGTAACTATTCGATAAAACTTATCTGCTAAAACAAGACCCTTTGATATCCCGAGAACATGCAACACATCCTGAAGGGTCACATCCTGACCGTTTCTGAAGTTTAGCCACACCATGCCTTTCCCAGAACTCCTACA
Source organism: Flaveria sonorensis (assembly GCA_025506505.1). Lineage (NCBI taxonomy): Eukaryota > Viridiplantae > Streptophyta > Magnoliopsida > Asterales > Asteraceae > Flaveria > Flaveria sonorensis. The sequence goes on from CM046434.1 coordinate 18,638,629, forward strand.
TGATGTCCGTTGGCACATACAACCACAGTTCCCTCAGGTACAGGACAGTAGTTCTGAAACACACATTGGTTCCCACAGACATGAACAATAGCTCCAGAATCCATAAACCATCCCCTACACGCCAACATGCGTGTAGGTTGAGCAAGCATATTAACATCACCAATTCTCACATTTGCTACTAGGTTGGTAAGATTATCAACCGCATTTGTGGAGCCAGTCGTAGGACCAGATTTTCTGTGAGGGCACTCTCTTGCATAATGTTTAGTTTCTCCACAAACATGACATTTTCTAGATCTTGTAGGCTGTTGGTTATTGTTTTTGTCACACCCTCAAATTCCACGTGCGAGGTTTTACCGCAAGGCGTTTAAACAAACCAGGATCTCACTCATTAGTTACTCAGAATGACTCTATATGCAACATTTAAACAAATCAGAGTTTAAAACTATAAAATATTTGCGAAAGCATATTGTAAATAACCCAAACACAAGGTACTAAAAGTAAACCGCGCAAAGAACACGCCCAAACCAAAATACGTAAGTAAATGCTAAATTAAAAGTAAACAATGTTTGAACAAAGCATGCTTGACATGTGCTCCTAAGGGCGGCTGCTAGAAACGACCTGAGAAAAGCATACTAAAAGGGTCAACACGATGGTTGGTGAGTTCAAGAGTATATATCAACCATAAGTAACTGCGTTAGTAAAAACATAACAAATGCATTGAAATAGATAGCTAGTCTAATTTCAATAGTAAAGAACAATAGTGATTTCACGATCGAAGCTGACTATGTTTGTCTGTTTGACTCCCGCCATGACATACCAGGTCGTGACGCTGTTAGTAGTTTAGGACAATATTGCACCCGTTGACTTCCGGTCACCCGGTGGGGCTTGTCAGACCCAGTAGTACTACCCAAGATTTTCCGCTAGATTCCTTAATTAATGATTCGAAAGTGTGAGGACTTTCTATGGTATAACCAACTATGTCTTACCAAACACATGTTATAGAAGTAAAGTGTTTTAAAAACAAGTATGCTTTCTCCCTAAAAAAGAGAAGTAGTAAAAGTGGGGCATTGAACTCACCTGGTGCCCAACGAACGATAATAAAAGCTAACAGTGAGCGGAAAGTCAACCTTCAGAGGTTACCTAGAACACGCAAGTACATAAGTACATGTACGCAAAAAACTTAACAACCCTAAATGCTCAATAACCACATTGACCCAAGGTTTTGGAAAACAAGACTCATTTGACCAAGTTGACCCGTTGACCCGTTGGTGACATTTCAAGTTAAATTCTTGTTTAATCAAGTATAGCAATCCATCATACATGGTTATCACACCAGTTATTCATGTATGCCACGTTACAAACCCTTAAGTGCTATAAAGCTCATCATACATCATCCATTATCATGTATATTCCATAAGAGTCTAAATTTCCAAAGTTGTGCATCAAGCATTCATACAACCCAAATAACACAATCTACCACCATAGACATCAACAACAAACATTCTAACATGATCCTAACATCTTAAACATGCTCAATTAACAATATCTAATGATCTACATAAATAAAGTTTCCCTTTCGGGAAAGTAACACCCAAAATCAATCTAACACCCAATTCATTCATGAATTCATCAACATCATCCCTAATCAAGTCCATAACTATCATCTAGACATGACCAACATCATCAAATCATCATAATTCACAAGCCTCATATCCAAAAGTTTCTACTTATAGCAAGGTATGAACAACCACTAGATTTCAAGATTTTTCTTGCACAATCCATGTAAACTAACATTAACACAATACAACTAACATCATATAATCATCAAATCATGAATTCCAAGAAGACAATGTTTCTACTTTAGGCAATGTATGAACTACATGATCAATTCATGGATTTCTTGCATAATTATCATAATCCAACATTCATACAACATAACCAACAACATATCATCATCAAACAATCATCAATTTAAACTTTCATTCACAATTTTCGAACTGGGGTTCATCAACATCAAAAACCATGAAAAACTTGTTAAAATCTAACCTTTAAACGCATAATTGGCCAAGAATTGATGCTTGCTACACGTTGGAAACACTTGGAACTAGCCAAAATCGATGCTTGCTTGTTATTTTGATCAAAAATCGATGTGTATGTGTGTGTTAGGAGACTCGGCCGCAATGGGGGGGTTTGGGGAAGGGATTAGGGTTTGATTTTAATTATATTTGGTAATATTGTGTTTTGTGATAATTACAAACTTAACCCTTCTTGATTAAGTTTTATAAAAACTAATCTTTTTAACACTTTGTAAATAAGTTCTTGACTACAAAACACAAGCATTATATACAATTTCCACTAGCTACAAAACACATAAAATAAATATAACACGTTTTCACGTTACAAGGTAAAATTCACAAATAATATTTAAATTCACAAATCACGTAACTACAAATTAATAATCAACATTATTAATCAAGTTAGTATTAGATAATCACTGTTAATTATTATTAAGTCACCAACGTTCAACGACAACTAGTGTGTGCTCACGACACGTGTATGCAAGATCTAACGGAACTAACGGAGTTTGGTAACGGAAAATTATCGGATGTCACATTATCCCCATGTTGAAAGAATTTTCGTCCCGAAAATTGCGTTACATGGTTGAGTTACATCACTGGTCTACTGCATTGGCACAAAGAAATCTAGTGAGTTTCGAGTGGGTTGTCACATCATCCCCATGTTGAAAGAAATATTGTCCCGAAATTTAATCAATACCTTCACCGGCAGGCATCGTCGTTTCAAACAAATAAGGATACTTGAGCTTCATGTGATCCTCACATTCCCACGTGAACTCCGGTTCACGTTTTGAGTTCCAACGAACTTTGACTATGGGTATCTTGCTTTCCTTATGAGTTTTGACCTCTCGGTCCATCACCTCCACTGGTTCTTTAACGAACCATAGTTGTTCATCTACTTGCACTTCCTCAAGAGGTACAAAAAAAGTCTCATCAGATAAACACTTTTTCAGATTTGAAACATTGAATACATTATGAATTCCACTCAATGAGTCAGGTAAGTTCAATTGATACGCCACTGGACCTATTTTTTCCAGAATCTCAAATGGTCCAACGTATCTCGGGTTAAGCTTGCTTCTTTTGCCAAATCGAATCACACCTTTCCACGGTGAGACTTTCAGTAAAACTTTTTCGTCGACCTGAAACTCCAAAGGTTTCCGTTGCTTGTCTGCATAGCTTTTCTGTTGGTTACATGCTGCAGCCATATGGTTCCTTATTTGTACGATCTTCTCAGTAGTCTCGTGCACCAACTCGGGGCCTGTTAGTTGACTATCACCAATTTCTGCCCAGCAAACTGGTGATCTACACTTTCATCCATACAAGGCCTCAAATGGTGCTTCCTTAATGCTGGTGTGATAACTATTGTTGTAAGAAAATTCCACCAATGGTAGGTGAACTTCCCAGTTATTCCTGAAATCAATCACACAAGCACATAGCATGTCCTCCAATGTTTGAATAGTATGTTCGCTTTGCCCATGTCTCGGTCAGAAATAATTGAGATCAGTACACCATGTCTCGAAACTATCTCCTTTAGATAAATTTGAGTTAACTTGTCCATTTTATCCGTTTCCTTAATTTCTAAGAAGTGAGCAGACTTTGTTAACCGATCTACAATAAACCATATCGTGCCACAACCAGTAATGCACCTTCAGATCATGATACATCTTGTCAGAACCAGGATGTATAGAGTACTTAGACTTGTGTGCTTCACTCATAACCAAGTCTTTTAGGTTTCCATACAAAGGTACCCAAAGTCTATCCACGAAATAATGAATCCCGTCCGTTTTCACTTCAAACTGTTTGTCCATACCACATAAAGATTCAGACCTAATATTTTCCTCTTTCAAGGCTTCTGTCTGAGCTTCTCGGATTTGTTCAAGCAAGTGAGTGCTAAACGTAAGCTGCAAAGCTCGCACTCGTCGGGGCTTAGAAGTTTCCTTCCTACTCAACGCATCAGCAACTACATTCGCCTTTCCCGGGTGGTATTTGATAGAGAAATCATAATCGTTCAACAATTCCACCCAGCGTCGCTACCTCATACTCAACTCCTTCTGCTCAAAGATATGCTGAAGACTCTTGTGATCGGTGTATATAGTGCACTTGGTACCGTACAAGTAATGTCTCTGGATCTTCAAGGCAAAAACTACCGCACCTAGCTCCAAGTCATGAGTGGTGTAGTTTTTCTCGTGTACTTTTAGTTGTCTCGAGGCGTAGGCTATCACCTTATCATGTTGCATCAAGACACAACCAAGTTTGTAGATAGAAGCATCACAATAAACCACAAAGTCATCACTTCCCTTCGGTAATGCATTGATCGGTGTGCTACACAATTTATGTTTCAATAATTGAAAAGCAGAGTCTTGACTATCACCTCATTTATAAGTTGTTCCTTTATGAGTCAAGGCTGTAAGAGGTTAAGCGATGTTAAAGAATCCCTCAATGAATCACCGATAATATCCTGCCAGTCCAAGAAACTATCGTATCTCACTAGGCGTCTTGGGAACCGACCAATTCTTTATTGCCTCAATCTTTGCTGGATCAACATGTATTCCTTTCTCGTTAACAATGTGACCCAAAAGTTGTACTTCACGCATCCAGAAATCACCTTTGGAAAACTTGGCGTACAGTTGTTCCTTTCTAAGTAATTCCAAGATTAGACGTAAGTGCTCTTCATGTTCCTCCTTGGTCCTCGAATAGATCAATATGTCATTGATAAACATGATAACAAACTGATCAAGATAAGGTTTGCACACTCGATTCATGAGATCCATGAACACTACAGGTGCATTTGTCAACCCAAATGGCATGACTAAGAACTCATAATTACCATAACGTGTACGGAATGTAGTCTTCAAGATGTCTTCCTCTCGGACTCTCAGTTGATAATACCCAAACCTCAAATCAATCTTAGAGTAGTAGCTTGATCCTTGAAGTTGATCAAACAAATCATCTATACGAGGTAAGGGATATCGATTTTTGACTGTAACATTGTTCAATTCTCTATAGTCGATACACATTCAAAATGTGCCATTCTTTTTCTTGATGAAGAGAACAGGTGCTCCCCAAGGTGATGAGCTCGGTCGAATAAACCCTTTATCCAATAGCTCCTGTAGTTGTGCAGATAGTTCCTGCAGTTCGTTCGGAGCTAACCGGTAAGGTGCTCTAGCAATCGGAGAAGCTCGAAGAGTCAAATCAATCTGGAACTCAACTTGACGATGAGGTGGTAGTCCAGGCAGATCCTCTGGAAACAGCTCTGGAAAGTCACGCACTACCGGAATATTCTCTATCTTCTTTTCCTCCGTTTGCTTGTCAGTCACAAGGGCTAATATGGCTAAGCGACCTTTACGTAACAACTTCTGTGCTTTCATGTATGATATGATGCCCATCACTGCACCACACCTATCACCTCTGACCGAGAGAATTTCTTCACCAATGGGAATTCGTATAATCTTCTCGTGACATATGACTTCCGCTTGCTTGTCGGAAAGCCAATCCATGCCTACTACTACATCGAAAATCCGAAGTGTAACAGGCATGAGGTCTATGTCAAATGTATGACTAGCAAGTTCTATCTTGCAACCCCTAAGGATATGTGTCACATGGATTTATTTACCATCAGCTAATTCTACGATGTAACTAGATTTCAACGCATAAGGAATATAACTTAAGAGGCTACTAAACTTAGTAGAGATAAAACTTCTATCAGCTCTAGTGTCAAACAATACAGTAGCAAAATGACCGTTAATAGAAAATTTACCAGTAACAGTAGTAGGGTCGTTTAGAGCCTCACCTGAACCAATGACAAAGGCTCTCCCTTTAGCTCCACCGTTGTTGCCACCGTTATTGTCACCATTGCCGTTGTTGTTGTTGTTGTTTTGACCATTTCCAGCACCATTCCTATTTTTCTTCAACTGAGGACAATTCCTCTTGTAGTGTCCTTCCTTTCCACATTCAAAACAACATTTTGTTGTTTCTTGGGATTGCTGAGGCTTCTTCATCAACTCACCACGGCAATCCTTTGCCGCGTGTCAAGCCTTACCACAACGCTGGCATCGAATATTGTCACACCTGCCGGTGTGATGGTAGTTGCATCGATTACATTTGGGATACTTCCCCACGTATCCACCTTGTCCCTGAGATGAAGAAGATAACTGATTGAAACTACGATTGTTGTCAAACCTCCTTTGTTGCAGGTGAGGTTGATGCTGCTGTATGTGTTATTGCGGCTGAGGCTGCTGAGGTTGGCTGTTTGACAAAGATCCCTTATTGCCAGAGTTGTCCCACTTGCGTTTATTGTCGGGCACACTTGCCACATCGCCCCATTTGGGTAGCTTTCCCTGCTCCACCGCTTGGTCAGTAAGCTTGTGAGCCAATCGAATAACCTGCTAAATAGTAGGGAGGTTCGCAGTAGTCACCATACTTTGTATCTCTAGAACCAATCCACGTATGTAATGCTCAATCCTTTTATGCATTTCATTAACCATTCCCGGGCACAGTGTTGCCAACTCATGATACCGTGTAGTATAGGCTTCAATCTCGGAACCTTGCATCTTGAGTTGCCAGAACACAACTTCTAGCTTCTGCACTTCATCCAGTTCTTCCTTTGGATCTTCCTCTGGCTCTTCTTCAAGTTTCTCTTTAGGGTCTTCTTCATTAGGGTCTTCCCCAGGTGCTGGGGCATCCGCAATCTGAAGTGCCGCTAGCTGTGCCTACAGCTCAATCACTCTATCATCTGTCCCTACACTGTGAAGCTCTCACGCGGACATGCGCTCAGTAAGTGCAAAAATGTTACCAGCCGAGGTATGATGTCCAACAATAGTCATCGAGAGTCGCTCCTGGAGCGTCTCTACCTGGAAACGCAACTGACGCATAACATATCGTAGAGTGGAGTTCTCATCAGTGAGTCCTCTAATGCGCTGTCACTCAGTGTCTAACGTAGCCACTAAGGCTGCAATCGCTTGCTAGAGAGGGATGTCTAGGGAAGGAACAGTAGGTGATGTAGAGGCTGTCGATGACCTAGTCCTAGGTCAGGTAGGAGCTACAGCTGGTACACGCTCCCTGTAAACCATGCGGTGTATATAGGTAGGATAGAAGTTCTAGTTCCGTGGAGGATCGCGCTTAGATAATGCAAATGGCTGATCCCAATCCATCTCTTTAGAGGGGTAAGGATGTCGAGGCCAGTCTGATCCCCTGTCAGGTAAAGGAGGAGGAGGAGGAGGTGACTCAGATTGTGCAGGTCTCTTGCCTAGAGCTCTTGATGACGATGCCATACTGCGAGCTACGTGACGTGTATGCTAATGAGTATACAGTAAGGGATAAGTAAGGAGTAACTAACAAACTATGCGGTTATAGTCTAGTGTGTATGCAACCTAGTTCCCTATAACCAATGGCTCTGATACCAATCTGTCACACCCTCAAATTCCACGTGAGGGATTTTACCGAGAGGCATGTGAACAAACTAGGATCTCAGTCATTAGTTACTCAGAACGACTCTATATGCAACATTTAAACAAATCAGAGTTTAAAACTTTAAAATCTTCGTGGAAGCGTTTTGTAAATAACCCAAACACAAGGTACTAAAAGTAAACTGTGCAAAACACGCGCCCAAACCAAAATACATAAGTAAATGCTAAATTAAAAGTAAACAATGTTTGAACAAAGCATGCTTGACACGTGCGTGCTCCTAAGGGAAGCCGCTAGAAAAGACCTGAGAAAAATATACAAAAAGTGTCAACACAATAGTTGGTGAGTTCAAGAGTTTATATCAACCATAAGTAATTGCGTTAGTAAAAACATAACAAGTGCATTAAAATAGATAGCTAGTCTAATTTCATTAGTAAAGAACAATAGGGATTTCGCGATCGAAGCTGACTATGTGTGTCTGTTTGACTCCCGCCACGACATACCAGGTCGTGACACTATTAGTAGTTTAGGACAATATTGCACCCGTTGACTTCCGGTCACCCGGGTGGAGCTTGTCAGACCCAGTAGTACTACCCAAGATTTCCCACTAGATTCATTAATTAACGATCCGAAAGTGTGAGGACTTTCTATGGTATAACCCACTATGTCTTACCAAACACATGTTATAGAAGTAAAGTGTTTTAAAAACAAGTATGCTTTCTCCCCCAAAAAGAGAATTAGTAAAAGTGGGGAATTGAACTCACCTGGTGCGCAACAAACGATAATAAAAGCTAACAGTGAGCGGAAAGACAACCTTCAGAGGTTACCTAGAACACGCAAGAACATAAGTACGTGTACACAGAGAACTTAACAACCCTAAGTGCTCAATAACCATATTGACCCAAGGTTTTGGAAAACAAGACTCATTTGACCTAGTTGACCCGTTTGACCCGTTAGTGACATGTCAAGTTAAATTCTTGTTTAATCAAGTATAGCAATCCATCATACATGGTTATCACATAAGTTATTCATGTATGCCATGTTACAAACCCTTAAGTGCTATAAAGCTCATCATACATCATCCATTATCATGTATATTCCATAAGAGTCTAAATTTCCAAAGTTGTGCATCAAGCATTCATACAACCCAAATAACACAATCTACCACCATAGACATCAACAGCAAACATTCTAACATGGTCCTAACCTCTTAAACATGCTCAATTAACAATATCCAATGATCTACATAAATAAAGTTTTCCTTTCGGAAAGTAACACCTAAAATCAATCTAACACCCAATTCATTCATGGATTCATCAACATCATGCCTAATCAAGTCCATGACTATCATCTAGACATGACCAACATCATCAAATCATCATAATTCGCAAGCCTCATATCCAAAAGTTTCTACTTATAGCAAGGTATGAACAACCACTAGATTTCATGATTTTTCTTGCACAGTCCATGTAAACTAACAAAAAAGCAATACAACTAACATCATACAATCATCAAATCATGAATTCCAAGAAGAAAACGTTTCTACTTTAGGCAATGTATGAACTACATGATCAATTCATGGATTTCTTGCATAATTATCATAATCCAACATTCATACAACATAACCAACAACATATCATCATCAAACAATCATCAATTTCAACTTTCATTCACAATTTTCAACTAGGGTTCATCAACATCAAAAACCATGAAAAACTTGTGAAAATCTAACCTTTAAACGCGTAATTGGCCAAGAATTGATGCTTGCTACACGTTGGAAACACTTGGAACTAGCCAAAATCGATGCTTGCTTGTTGTTTTGATCAAAAATCGATGCGTATGTGTGTGTTAGGAGTCTCGACCGCAATAGGGGAGTTTGGGGAATGGATTAGGGTTTGATTTTAATTATATTTGGTAATATTGTGTTTTTTGATAATTACAAACTTAACCCTTCTTGATTAAATTTTATAAAAACTAATCTTTTTAACACTTTGTGAATAAGTTATTGACTACAAAACACAAGCATTATTAACCCACAATAATAATTATATACAATTTCCACTAGCTACAAAACACATGAAATAAATATAAAACGTTTTCACGTTACAAGGTAAAATTCACAAATAATATTTAAATTCTCAAATCATGTAACTACAAATTAATAATCAACACTATTAATCAAGTTATTATCAGATAATCATTGTTAATTATTATTAAGTCACCAACATTCAATGACTACTAGTGTGTGCTCACGACACGTGTATGGAAGACCTAACGGAATTAACGGAGTTTGGTAACGGATAATTACCGGATGTCACATTATCCCCATGTTGAAAGAATTTTCGTCCGGAAAATTGCGTTACATGGTTGAGTTACATCACTGGTCTACTGCATTGGCACAAAGAAATAGAGTGAGTTTCGGGTGGGTTGTCATAGTTTTGAAGTGGTTTCATGAATTCTTTTTTTAGGTGCAAGTGGTTTGTTTTGTTTTGATCCACTTCCCTTTTTCACGACCCCCCGGTCACCACATGATTAACACTCGATCCGACTTTACCTCTTTTGTCCCTATTGCTCGTTTCCTCCTTAATTCAGAGGTGCTTTAATAGTTCATCCAAAGGGTACTCCTTATATTTGTGCATTATTCTTTTGGTGAAATCTTTCCAAGTGGGAGGCAATTTTGCAATGATAACTCCCACTTGGAAGATTTCAGGTAGAGAAATGGAAAGAGCAGTCAGTTTGTTAACAAGTACTTGGAGTTCATGCACTTGCTCCAAGATTGACTTTTCATCCACCATTTGGAAGTCTAAATACTTAGCAATAAGGTATTTACTAGTACCTTTTTCATGAGCCTTGTATTTGTGTTCCAAAGCTTTCCATAACTCCCTCAAACTTGTAACCTACAAGTACAAGTCATAAAGGCAATCAGAAAGTGAGTTGTTGATATGACCAGGACAAAGATCTTCAGCTTCCTTTTGACAAGTCTTTGCTTGTTCAGATCAGAAATCACTTGCTAATCCTGCTCCTTTCCTTCTTCAGGAACCGCGTCGTTTGGTATCGGGCCAAGCACGGATCGAGAACATAATATAGCTTCAAAACAATCAGCATAAACTTGACTTTATCAGCCCAACAAGTATAGTTCTGACCATCGAATCTATCCAACTTATCAAACTCTTAATCCATGAATCTCAGATTAGCGGTAGGAAGTTCAGCATCCATTTGGTCTGTTAATTTAAACACAAAATAAAATCCTTTAAGATTGTTGAAAACAGATCAGACCAAACAGAGATTAATTAATTATTATAATTAATATTACCAAGTTATTCGCCAAATCAGTTAGATCCTACATGATCAAAACTGATTATAAGACAGGTAGAAAGAGAGTGTCTAGTCATTCGACGAAAAAAAAACACACAATAATATAAAACCAACCTGTTACTCGATGTTCTTCGAACAATGAACTGCACGGATGGTACTCCTATCCTTAAAGGATTTTACGCGCTTTATTTGTTGTAAGCTAAAATGTAAACTCCCAGGATTTAATGCAGAACGAATCTAGTGTTCCAATAGCAATGGAACCGGATCAACGTAAAGCTCATGAGGAAACTATTGTAGAGAAACGCAGAGTATCCGACGAATTAAAAACACTCAATAATATAAAACCAACCTGTTACTCAATGTTTTTAGAATGATGAACTACACGGATGGTACTCCTATCCTTAAAGGATTTTACGCGCTTTATTTGTTGTAACCTAAAATGTAAACTCCTAGGACTTAATGCAGAACGAATCTAGTGTTCCAATAGAAATGGAACCGGATCAACGTAAAGCTCGTGAGGAAACTGTTGTAGAGAAACGTAGAGTAGAGAGAAGCTATGAATTTTGGGATGATTAAACTCGAACCAGGAGTTCCATAGTTATAGACTCAAACCGTAACCGATTATAAGAAAAATAGGGGTTGGGGTAAACCCCACCAGTCACGAATTCGGTTAAGCAGGTTTATCCCGAACTGCGGAACTGATCTGACGGATTCGGGTTTTGAACTTTTGGAAAGAACAAAGTCGATAAATCCCACAAGGATCTTTTCAATATCACAATAATAACAACAAGTTGTTATGAATCAATACTCAGATAATCATAGTGAGGAAACCCATGATTATTGATATGATCTCTATGTATGTATGTGTATGATTGTGTGTTTGTATGATTAGGGTATATGGCTATTTATAGCCTATGTACATACTATGTACATCTACAAAAATACCCTTATGTAAAACAAAATACATAATAATCCTAAGTCTATAAGCTATCCGCTGTGGATGATGTCTTGTCTGCTGTGGATTTTAAGTCGTCCGCTGTGGATGTTGAATTACTTATCCGCTATGCATGGATACTATCAGCTGTGAACACTTGTGTTGTTTGTTATGTTGTTCATTGTGGAATGTTCATCTGCTGTGGACTGTTCAACAGTTGTAGGATTAGTCATCCTCTTTGTGTTTGTTCGTCTACTGTCAGCACTTGGATTTCATTCTTCATCCGTTGTGACTTGTACTTTATCCGTTGAGGACATCCTTTCATCCGCTATGGACACTTAGCAAAATTTATTTAATCTACAAAATCTGAAAAAGAAATTAAACGATAATTAGTGTTTGAGATGTATGTTATTATTGTTTGTGTGTTAGTAAATGATTGTTTGAATATTAGAACACATTTTGATTGATTATGGTAGGCATTATCCTTTAATGCACTTGTTGAGTCAAATAATACTCCCCCTAAGGATGATTTTGCCAATCTTATGTATGCTTGTTAATGATTTTGTTTGTTAGAAATGATGTGTTTATTTGTTTTTGAATGATTGAATGATTGCATGTTTTACTGATAATATATGATTGATTGATTGCATGTTTTACTGCTAATGTATAATTGATTGATTGCATGTTCTACTGATTATGTATGATTGATTGATTACATGTTTTACTGATTATGTATGATTGATTAATTGCATGTTTTACTGATAATGAATGATTGATTGATTGCATGTTCTACTGATTACACTTGTGTAATCAGATTGCTTTGTTTGTTTTGGACTATTTGTTTGCTTGAATTGACTTGTTATTTGCTTGAATGTTATTCTATTAGATTAAATGAATGTTGTTTATGAATGATTGATGTTTTGATGTGTATGTTGGTCAGTTATGTATGTTTTGACTGTTATGTATGGTTAGAAAAGTATGTTTGGTATTTGTTTTGTCTGTTTGTATGTTAGTGAACCTTTATGAATGAGAAGGACCAGCTTCATCTGCACTCTTTTGCAATTCAAATGTAGTCGTGATTGACACTTCTACATCTTTCTCTGTAATCTGATCCTTTTCAACTTCTTTGGCTTGATTAGGAAGTGGTACAACTTTTAATGCATTCAGCAGTTCATAATGTGTTCTGTGAAGTATTGAACTGCACTAATCTGATCATCATATTTGTAAGTCATTGGAAGCTACACCATCTGTTTAAGGGTGGTTTTATCAAGACTTTAAACTTCGATATTGATAACCAGAGTGGTTACAACATGATCACCCTTGAATACTTCCAAAATGTTGTTTTAAGAGATCTTTAGGCTAGTAATACCATCAATGTGTGTTAGTGATTGCTGATGGGTCTTTGGTCTTTGCTTCAAAGCAACATTCACATACACTGTGCCTAGAATCCTCAACATGTGTATGAAATAACAACACTCACCCTTGCACAAAACATCTTCAATTACAGAGAATGAGTTTTTCTTCAAAAAAGAAACATAAGAAGGATGTACAAGTTTGATCTTAACAGGATCAAACAATCTGATATCTGATGCTTCTTTTCCCTCTAGCTTCCTCTCCAACACCACTTTAAAGTGCTTCTCATCATAGAACCATCTTGTGATTGGATGATTGTACTGGTTTCCACCAATCTTCTTCATAATGAGTTTGAGGTCTGATGGTCTTAGAGGATATCCCACTCTATTTAGAAGCTCACTATCAAGGTGTTCTCACTTATCTTCACCTTGTGATTGTTTTCCAGCCAATTTTTGTTGTCTTCTTAACTTGGATATATGAAGCTTGCCTTCTCTATCTACTTTTTTTGAGCTCATGTTAGACATTCATGTAAGATCTCATAATGTGAAAGAAATCAGCACCTCTTGGATTGTTGGTACGATTCACCATCCTTAATTTCATTAAGTCCATCATGTCTTCACAAGATAGTGATCCCAGTTAGGATATGTATGATAGGTACTGGACAAGACCATATACTCTTTTGATTAGTATAGGATCCCAAACTTCATCATATTTCTAACCAACAATCTTTCTCTCATTTGCTGATGCTGTTAGTGTTATTATGTCATAAAGCTTTACAAAATTTGTGTTTGCATTAATCATCTCCCTGACTTCATCCCTTTTAGGCCATAGCCTGTGTTGCATAAACTATCTTGGTACTTCAATAGGGTGAAGCTCTTGAGGTGGTTGATGATATGTAGACAGAGATGTTGCTGGATGAGGCTGGACAATCTGAGGTCTTAAGGCATTTACCAGCATGTTCTTATAAAGATCTACCAGCATAAGACCTCTATGGCATCCTTGTGTGACTCAACCAGATTTTCACCTGGGAGTATGTCATCTTTTCTATTTAAGGATCCTTAGGCATGTTCTTCTGAAACTCTTGTTGGTCTTTGATCTTATTATACCTCTTGTATGTTTGCTTATTTTCATTTTTCATGTCTTTTTGTAAGTCTTTGAGCAAGTCTTTAACCACAGATAGGTTAAGGTGCATAAATGCATCATAGGGAAAACCTCTAACTGCAAGCTCTATACCTATGAGGGTTTCTGGATCATCAGGCAATAGATCTTCTGTGTTTTTAGTCTCTTCTTCATATTTATATTCTTCATCTTCAGAATCAGAAAGAATGATGATTGGATCTGTTGTCAAGTGTTTGATCAATTTCTCCTTGTTCTAGGTGTACAAACTCGGTTTCATTTTGCTTGAATTCACCTTCATCTAAAGGTTATGCTTTCAATTTCAGTAATTTTAATGGTGGAGAGTCTTGTTCATCTTGCTCTTGCACTTTTTCCTTTCCTTTCCTTAGAGCAGGAAGATATAACCTCTTCCTCTTTCTTTCATATGTTTCAGGGTTGGTTAAGATGATGATGATGCTTGATGTTTAGAAGGTTTAGTTTGCTTTTTCAGTGACTCGACAAATAGTCGGATAAGCTCTTTCGATTTCTCAGACAAAGGATTTACAGCAATTAAGCTTGATTGAGCTTGTTGTATGTCAGGGGTATGGAAGTGTTGCCTCAAGATGGTATGTAATGGATGTTCTAAAATGGATTAGTTTCCCTAAATAACTGATCCATTGAGTATGATCTTCTAGAATAATGATTGCTTGGTCTTCTTCTCTTGTGTTTCTTTAATAGGTGAAATTGGTTTATCAAAGAACTCTTCACTTAACTCTTGTTCTTGATCATCTAAATGTTCTTCATCATGCAGCTTCTGTTTGTCTACATATTCTAACACTCGCTTCAATCTCTTAATTTCTTCTTTTTTCTTAGAGATTATCTTTTTCAATTCATCAATCTCATTATCCATTCCATTTGTTGGTTTAGTCAAGTATGTTATATCTAGCCTTGCACTACTTAAGTCTTGATCTTTAACTTTGACTTCAACCTTTGTTTGTTCAAGTTGTTGTTCAAGAAATTGATCAATCAACTTCTGTGCCTTTTGATCAGCTACAAGCTTTTCTATCTCTTCTTCTTTACTTTTAAGCTTTTCTTTCAATTTCTTTTCCTTGTTGTTTGATTTTTCAATCAACTTGTTGTACTCGGTAAACAAAAATACTTTTGACTACTCTATCTCTTCTTTAGTGGGTATATCACTTGCTTGATCATCTTTAGTCTGCTCAACATGAACACTCTATTCTTCTTATTCTGTCTCATGCGTAGAGGATGTCCCCACTTCCTCTTTATGAGTTTCTTGTTCACCCATAGTTGCATCTATATCTCTTAAAAGAGATTAGAGTGTCTATTGGTCAGATAGATGAGGGCTGTAAGGTGGAGATGGAATGTTCTAATCAAAGTGAAATTGCGCCTCTTCTTGAGCTTCTTCTTGGATTGGTTCACGTTCAGGCACAATAGGAACTTCTTGTTGAATAATTTGAACTAGTTGAATGATAGGATTTTGGTTAATCACATTTTGAAACAACATATGTGGTTCACCTTGACCTGGTATCCTCAGAAAAATTTTTGGAACAAGGAGATCATGATTGATCATGTGAGGTTGAACGACAACTTCCCCACCATGATAGAGACTTGACTTGATTCTATTGAATACAAGTTCATTGGCTCAAACACAGCTTATTCCCTTGGAATGTTTGGCAACAGATCATCAATAATCATTTGCAGGAACCTTGGATACATATGGAATTTGGTTCTTACTTCAGTTAGATTGTAGATCATGCCGTTGAGAGCTTAAGTAGAAAAATTGAATGGCCATCTTGCTATAATACTTGCTATAGTAAAAGAGCTCCTCGGTGAAGTAGCATCCCAACTAATCTTTTTTTTTTTCATAGTCTTTTGGTAAGTGCACATTAGAAATCTGAATTGGGCACACATATAAGATTTCTTGATCTGCTTCCTGTCTATACTACCAGTGTAACCAATCTACCTGAAGACATGGAGAACATAGTTCTCATCAAACTCTATAGGCCCTTCAGCATCTTTATCTCCAAGCTAAAGTACTCTTCTTATTACCTCTTCTAAGATGGTAATTTGTTGATCATGAATGGTAAAGATCATAACTTGTTGATCTTGCATTTGCTCCAGATGAGCATTGGTCCAGAACTGGACAATGTGATCTTCTATGATCTCAGGTCTTGCAATCATAGCATGTACCAGTCTTGTTTGTCTAATGGCTTGTACCATGTCTTTATAATTCTTAGCCTTAGGAGAGTCAGGGATGAGATATGCACATAGGTTGTGATCTCTGACAACACAAGGTTTGCCATATCTGCAAATAAGAAGAATATGTTAGTACTTGAGTGATTTAAATGAATGATGTTAATTTGATGAAACTGTTCATTGGCTATTGTGGATGTTATGAAATGATAAATCATGTTTGTTGGGCATATTAATTGTGCCAAAATGTTTGTTCGTTGAACTTGACCTATTGATCAGTTTGACTTTCATAAATTGATTAAAAGACAATTGAGTTTAATTTTGCACTTGCATATTTCAATGATTAGATGTTTTTTAGATCAAATTTCATTTTGATTATGTTTGATCCATAACAATGAGTTAATATATTCAAACCATTCAATGATTATATCTCATAACCATTGTTCTTAATGAATTTCAGTTCACTTCTAAAGTCAAAAGAGTTCATTTAATGCATATTGAATATGTGCATTGAATGATGTTTTGGTTAATGCCATGCTAAATTAACTGTCAACTTATGTTTGTTAATGAATTTGAACATGTTTGATAAGTTATATCACATTTCAAGACTAAATTCAACATTTTTCAAAGATCACACATTTAATTTTGAAAAATTTTGACACCAACTTGTTGACTGTTCATTTGACCGATGAACACCTAATCAAAATTCCTCATATCAACAGACCTAATACATTCAACTATGATTATTTTGGATGTATTAAAAGTTTAATTTCATTTATAACATCAAATGATTTCACTTTTAGGTCTCGGTTCATTGTTTAACAATGTTCGAATCGGAATCGATTAACCATTTTTTTGATGATTGTTTGATGATCATAAACATGTTATTATACCTATTCGATCGAAAATCAGTGATGAAATCAAATAGATATTGGTTTGGATGATCAGTGGATGTTTGAACTGTAGCAACGATTAGAAATTTTGAGTTTTTGCCTCTCGCACTTGTAATGAATGGAAAAATGACAAGTGTTGAACTATATATACAACAAACAAATTAAGTGTCTGTTGTGTATACAGTGTGAACATACGATGTACAACCAGTTAACTTAAAATTTTCATTTAAAGTCATGCACTGTGAATATCACATGCGTTGTGTGAACAGTGTGTCCGCTGTATAATTTTAAGTTGTACGCTATGGACCCTTGGATGATTTTGACTGTGTTTACAGTGGATGACTATTTGGTACTGCTTTGTGCACACTTGTATGTTTAACGAGTGTTCACAACTTATGACTAAAAGTCATACGCTATGTATTTGTACACTGTGCACAAAGCGGATGAACATTTGTTCATGCGCTGTGCAAACTTGAATGATTGTTTTGGTTGTTCACAGTGGATGACAAATGTTAGTCATATGCTGTATACACTTAGATTGTTCAAGGGATATTCATACCGGATGACTAATTGTCATGCCCTGTGAACACTTGAATGATTGTGTACAGCGTATGCTTACCTGTGTGCATACGCTATGTACACTAACA
This sequence comes from Flaveria sonorensis, assembly GCA_025506505.1. NCBI lineage: Eukaryota > Viridiplantae > Streptophyta > Magnoliopsida > Asterales > Asteraceae > Flaveria > Flaveria sonorensis. The sequence continues at coordinate 18,656,558 of CM046434.1, forward strand.
CTGTTTTTACAATGGCTGACTAATGTTAGTCATGCACTATGAAATGCTACTATATTCATAATGGATGTTTTACCTGACATCATGAGTTGTGAACACTTGTATGTTCATAGGTGCATAGCGGATGCATGTTTGTTTGTCTGTTATATACACTTGGTGTATTTTGCATGTTTAATGGTTAACTGTATCTACAGCGGATGTATGTTTGTGTGTACGCTATGCCTATAGTTGACAAATTTTAAAAAAAAATTTGGTTGTTTTGAAAATTTTGCACATCAGCTATGTAACTTAAGACATACGCCGTGAACACTTGGTTTTCTGTTTTTGCTTGAAAATTTATGAAATGTTTTCATAATTTGAATGTTTGTTAAAATTTTATAAATTTAACATGATTGATGTATGACTGAAAAAATATCACTCACAAGCAATTATATGTGTATGTATATGTGTCAACCTACTATTTTTTGTGTTTGCTTAGCGTGGCTGTTTTTCTCTATTTAAAACTTTAAATTTAATATTTCAAAAATTTTAAATATATGATGATGCACATATTCTGCTTCCTTTGACATTTCTATGTTCATTATTCTCCCTCTAAATTTTTGCAAATTTATCAAACATTTATTAACTGACAAAAATTTGAAATTGTGTGATGGAAATTATCAAAGTCCAATGTTGTCACACCCTCAAAATCCGCGTGCGGGAATTTACCGCGAGGCGCGTGACATACCAGGATCTCAGTCATTAGTTACCAAGAACGACTCTATATGATTAATAAACAAAACCAGAGTTAACGTTTAAAATACTGCGGAAGCATTTTTAAAACCAGAAAACCCAAAACAAGTAGTATGTAAAGAGAATGCGCAAAACATACGCGCCCCAAACACAATTGTTTAATATGAAAATAATCCCAAATTTGTAAACAAGGCAAATGTAGACAACTCAACAATGCTGACGTACGTGCTCCTAGGCAACTGGCAACTCATATATAAAAGCGTTTGTGATCAACAGTATGCTATCTCCCCCAAAAGAGATTATGCAAAATGAGTGGGGCAAGAACTCACCTGGTGTGTAAAGATAATGACTAAAGAGAACTGGTGATAGGTGCAAAGACAACCCTTCAAAGGTTACCTAGAATACAAGAGTACATAAGCACGTGTACACAGAATCAATATGAAACCCTAAGTGCTCTACAAACCAAAGAACTCAAGGTTTTAGAAAGACAAGACACATTTGACCCAGTTGACCCATTTGACCCGTTGGTGACATTATAGGTGATAATTCATTAATACCAACACAACAGCATATCATACATGATTTACATCCAAACTAATCACACATGGAAATTCATTACCCATAAGTACTACCTAGATCATCATATCATCAAGCATCATACAAGTCATGCGAATCTCAAACTATTATCATGCTCATAACATCTATAACATAAATAACACACCATACAAGGATCAAATCACACACCACATGCCATGTGAAGCCACTCACGACTTCACACCCTAAACCCTGCCAATCCTACTAAGTAGGGGCCTCAGATTCGCACACGTGTATGATGACCGTCACACATCAATTACCACAATCCAAATCATTCCCAAAACATTCATTCATGATTAACCATCAATCAATCAAAATCCTAACATGCTCCTAACATACCCAAATCATCATATTTAAGAGATTTCACAATTAAGTTTCCCATTTGGGAAGTTCATCCCAAATCCATCAAACACCCAAGACATTCATGAATTCATCATTTACATACCAATTCAAGTCCATGACAATATCTAGACATGATCAACAACATCTAATCATCATGATTCATCAACATTCAACACCAAAAGTTACTATTTTTAGCAATGTTTGTACTATAAGACATCTTCTTGATTTTAAATTGTTCATATCATCAACCTAGCATCTAATCATCATCACAAACACATCCGTAACATTCATACATCATCAAATCATCAATTCATGCAAAATAAAGTTACTATTCTTAGTAACCTATGAACCATGAATCGAAATCGAAGCTTTCTTGCAAAATCGACGTTAACCAATATGCACACAACCTAACTAGCATCATTACAACATCAAACAACCAACATTCAACATCCAATTTGATCAAAATTGCATCAAACTTTCGGCTAAGGGTTCATCACCCGAAAGAACAACCAAAATCCAATCTTTATGCATACTTGACATTAAATAACATGTAATCTATCTAGTAAACACATTAACATCAACAACTAAGCATCAATCGACCATCAATTACAGATTTCGAATGGAACTTTCGGCCAACATGAAGAATCATCAAAAACATGTAAATCTAACCTTTAAATGTGTAATAGTTTGCAATTGAAGGTTCTAACGTGTTCTATCACTTGAATCGATCAAATCCGAGGGTGATTGCTTGTTCTTGGGCTGAATTTAAAGAGGAGAGGGAGAGGGAGTGCAGGTCGCGGCCGATGGGGCTATTAGGGTTAGAGTTTTGTGTTTTAATCAATTTTAATTTTGCATAATTACCCTTTAAACCCTTGCATTTTGTATTTTATAAAAATTAGACTTTTAAATACTCTTTTAAAGCGTTTTTAACTAGAATAATAAGCATATAAACTAACAATAATAATCATATGCATTATCTTCACTAGATACAAAACATACGGATTAAACACACACGTTTCCACGTTACGCGATAAAATTCACAAATAATATTTAAATCACGTAAACCCATAAGCACAACTTAATAATCAACATAGAAATTATTTGTTTCACATTATTAATTATTATTAAGTCACCAACGTTCAACGACAACTAGTGTGTGCTCCCGACACGTGTATGCAAGACTTAACGGAACTAACGGAGTTTGGTAATGGAAAATTACCGGATGTCACAAATGTGGTTGCTTGCATGATAAATGCTTAACATTTAGAGAGATGATACTTCATCTGACTATGTGACAACTCACTTGATTTCTTGTGCCAATGCAGTAGATCAGTGATGTAACACAACCATGTTACGCAATTTTCAAAACAAAATTTCTTTCAACAAGGGGATAATATGACATCCGGTAATTTTTTGTTACAAACTCCGTTAGTTTCGCTAGGTCTTGCATACACGTGTCGTGAGCACACACTAGTTGTCGTTTAACGTTGGTGACTTAACAAAAACTAATATTGGCTAACCAATAATAACTTAATTTATAATGTTGATTATTAACATGTGGTTAAGTGATTCATGAATGTTAAGTGTTATTTACGGTTTCGCATTATAACGTGACTACGTGTGAGTTATGATTCATGTGTGGTGTTTACAGGTTGGATTATATGATTATTGTTAGTTGATAATGATTCATTGGTTAAAAATGATTTAAAAACATTTTAAAACAACATTTACAAATTATAAAACAATAAGGGGTTAATAAAGAAATACTTACCATATATAAACTAAAAATCAAACCCTAGCCCCCTCCCATACCCCAATTCAGCCTAAACCATCTTCTCACCCTATTCCTTGTGATTTTGACCTTCAAGCTTTCAAGAACATAATATTTGGCTTGGTTACAAGTGTTCCAATGTACAGCAAGCATAATCCTTGATGGATTACTTGGATGTATAAGATTTGGGAATTATGACGAATTGATGATGTTTATCATGCTTTGATGATTTATATGAACTAGATTAGATATAAAATTGATGAATTTAAGAATGGATTGGATGAAAGATTGTTTTTGGTTGTTACTTTCTCGAAATGGAAACTTTATTGATGTGAATCACTGGATATTGTGGATTGGGCATGGTTATGATGTTAGGATCATGCTAGAATGCTTGTTGATGATTTCTAATGTATTAGAATGTGTTAATTGGGTTGTATGAATACTTGATGGAATACTTGAAAATATAGGTTTTAATAGAATTTTGCAAGAGGTTGGGTGAGGTTATTGTTGATGGAACCATGTTTAGGATTATAATAGATCATTGTTGTGTATGTTAATTGGTGTGAATCTTATTATGTAATGTAATAATGAATCATCATACACGTGTGCGAATCTGAGGCCCCTACTTGGTAGGATTGGTAGGGTTTAGGGTGTGAAGTCGTCAATGGTTTCACATGGCATGTAGTGCATGATTAACTCAAGGTATGAATTTTTAGTTGTGATGTAATGATGTTTGTGTTAAGCATGATGTTTGATTTGGATTCGCATGTGTTGTATGATAATCGATGATGGTATGATGATCTTGAAAGAACCTAAGATTGATGATGTGGCATACGTGAATAACTTGTATGATAATCATGTGTAACGTGTTGTCATACTTGATCAAACAAGATTTCAATTAACATGTCACCAACTGGTCAAACGGGTCAACTAGATCAAATGAGTCTTTGTTTTCCAACACCCTTGGGTCAACGTGTTTATTGAGCACTTAGGGTTGTTAAACTTTCTGGTTACACGTACTTTTGTACTCACGTGTTCTAGGTAACCTTTGGCGGGTTATCTTTACATTCACCGTAGCTTTGCATTATTCTGTTCGTTTGAGCACCAAGTGAGTTCATGCCCCGCTTTTTAACACTCTTATTTTGGGGGATATAGCATACTCTTTTACAAATGCTTTATTATTATAAGTTGTGTATAGTGTAACATAGTGTGATATACCTTGAAAGTCCTCACACTTTCGGATCGTTAATAATGGTAACTAGCGGTGAAATTTTGGTTAGTACTACTAGGTCTGACAATCCCCACCCTTGCGACTCGAGGTCAAACGGGTGGAATATTGTCCAAAAGACAAACATCGTCACGACATGCAAACAAGCGAACATAGTCAGCTTCGATCACAAAATAACTATGGTTATTACTTATGAATATAGACTAGCTATTTATTTCAATCCACTTCTTATGTTTTACAACTATTACTGTTTAGGTTAAACGCAAACTCTTGAACTCACCAACCGTTGTATTGACTCTTTTAGTATGCTATTCTCAGCAATCATGGTTCAGCATGCACTAGAATAAACATTCTTTTGTATTTGGGACTTAATATACATTTTGTTTTAAATAATGGTTTGGTGCGTGTTTGCGCATTTACATTTCACTTTGGGTTTGACTTATTTACAAAATGTTTCCACATAGTTTTAAAGTTTCTAAACTCTGGGTTGATTTTAAATGTTTCATATAGTGTCGTTCTGAGTAACTAATGACTTAGATCCTGATTTGTTTACACACCTCGCGCTAAAACCCCGCACGTGGAATTTGAAGGTATGACAGATTGGTATCAGAGCCATTGGTTATAGCGAACTAGGTTGTATACAAACTAGTCTATAACCGCACACAGTTAGTTAGTTACTCGTTACTTATTCTCTTACGATATACTCATTGGCATACACATCACGTACACTAAAGTATGGCATCATCATCATCTTCATCCCCTGTTCGACACGCGCCAGGAAAGGAACCCGAGGTTCCTACTATTCCTTCGTCATCTACGAGTTATGGTTCTTTACCCCCTATGGTTATATCTTATGTGTATCTTACGGATGAGTCTATGATTGAGTGGGACATGGCTAATCCTGAGAACGTATCGTACTACATTGATCAGGATGCTGGAAAAGGAATGTGTTCCATTTCCGATCCCTACCATGACATGAGATTCCATATTATACCCTCTAACCTGCACCCCTTATAGGGCTATCGCCGCTGTGATGGCCTCACATGATCAACTACAACGAAATGTAGAGGTGAAATTTAAAAGGTTGAATGCGCAACAGGAGCATGACAGAAGAATGTACAAGGAGATGGAAGACTCATGGCTTGATATGCAAGGATGCCAGGATGGTCAGATAGGAGAGATCCAGGCTATGCATGGACATGTTGCTGAGTTGACGGCTACTCTGAACGCGACGCGCGATCAGCTTCACGAGGCTATAGTTCGTATACATGAGCTAGAAAATCAGCTCGAGCCTCAGGAGGCCCTGATGGAGGAGCCTCGGGAGGTACCAGAGGAGGTACCCGAGGAGGAAGCAGAGGAAGATCCGAGGAAGAGCCGGAGGAGGAGCCTGAGCGGGAACCAGATGAGATGGAAGAGGACAGTGATGGGTCTGAAGTGATAGATTGATTTCCCTTATTCATCTGACTTGGACTATATGGTGTTTTTTTTAAAAAAACCAATGTGGGAAGAGTTGTTTCCCACCCAATTGAAAAACTAGAAATTTTGACACTGATAAATATTTTTTGAGTTACTTACAATTTATTTATCCTTGTTTATTATTTTGGTTATAAATTTTATGGTTGATGAACTTCATTATTTCCTTACTATTTACTATGATTCAATGAGATTAATATGTTAGATGTTACTCATTAAAGTGTTTGTGAATGTAAAGTGAAAATGAAAGGAGGTGGAAGAGGACGTGGCGTAGGACGCGGACATGGCGCAAGCATAGTCAACATGACCCTAGCTGAACTGGCTACTTTAATAAATGAGCATGTGCAGGTGACAGTGGCTGCTGTAGAAGCCACACAGCCAACAGGTAATGATACAAGTGGTAATAACAAATACAGTAGTTGTTTGTTTAAGCCGTTGAACTAAATGTTTTGGTTTGTTGGCACAAGACCCCCACCCTGTACCTACAAAGCCTTTATGGATTGCAAGCCCCATACCTACAGTTGAACTGAAGGGGCTGTAGGGTTGGTGAGGTGGTTTAAGAAGACTGAGTCTGTCTTCACGAAATGCAACTGCCCGCCAGCCTACCAAGTGAAATATGCTACCAGAATCCTTGAAGGCGTGGCACTCTCATTGTGGAACACCCAGGTCCAGATGCTAGGTCAGGCAATGGCCAATGATTTACCATGGGAAGAATTCAAGACGATGATGATTGAAGAATATTGCCCTCGTGATGAGGTGCAAAAATTAGAAACTGAGCTTTGACAACTAATGATGCAAGGGTCTGAGATTGAGGCCTATACCACCAGGTCTCACAAGTTGGCAAGCTTGTGCCTGGGAATGGTGAACCCGATGCGCAAGAGGATCAAGGTCTATCTACATGGTTTGGTGTCGAAGATCCAGAGTATGGGGACAGCCTCTAACCCCACTACCATACAACAGGCCATCCGGTTAGCTCACAAGCTAACAGACCAAGTGGTGGAGTAGGGAAAGTTACCTAAATGGGGCGTGGTGGCAAGTGTACCCGATAACAAGCGTAAGTGGGATGGTTCAAGTAGCAAAGGTTCAACATCAAATAATCAACCTCAGTAGCAGCAATAGCAGAGGAAATTTGACACTAATCGTAACTTCAACCAATTAGCTTCGACAACCCAAGGACAAGGTGGATACATGGGGAAGTATCCAAAGTGAAACCGATGCAACTATCATCACATTGGTAGGTGTGACAACTTCAAATGTCAACGTTGTGGGAAACTAGGGCACGCAGCAAAAGATTTTCGTGGCGAATTGATGAAGAAGCGATAACAAACACATGAAACACCAAAAGGCTACTTTGAGTGTCGAAAAGAAGGGCATTACCAGAGGAACTACCCTCAATTAAAGAAGAATGGCAATGGTAATGGAAGTGGCAGAAATAAGAACAATAACACATGCAACGGGGATAACAATAGTGGAGCCAAGGGAAGAGCTTTTGTCATTGGCTCATGTGAGGCCCTAAATGATCCTACTATTGTTTGTTGGTCCATTTGATTGATAATTAGTGCAAATGATTTAGAAAACATAATGAATCCCACTGAATAACAACAATCTCTCAATATAAGCAAACACAAGTTTCAAGTATTTCTTAATAATCTCCAAACTAGAACAATAAAGATGAAATGAGGCTTAAATATGATGACAATAAGCTTCCAGCCAATACACAGCAATAACACAATCACAATAACAAGATTTTCTTATTAGTGTTTTGTCAAAGTCCTTTACAATGAGAGAATCATACAATATATAAGCAGACCTAGTTTCGATGATAGTTTCGCTAACCAGCAAAACTATCTAGACCAAAACCTAGTTTCACCCGGTGACAAACATAGTTTCACCGGGTGACTTAGACCATCTGACTATGAGCGAAGCTCAGTTACGCTTGTAGTTTCGCTAAGAACATAAACTACAAAATACAAGAGAAGTAATCTAAAATTTGTCCTATTACATTAATAAACATAAACATAAACAACAGTGGTGAGTCCAACCTATTCTTGATCATCAATGCTCCTCCTAGGTCGGACCTCACCCACTGGATCTTCTGATAGATCTCAGGTCATTTCGTCAACTTGCTGAACCTCTTCTGTAGCTTTAACAGATGTTTCTTTTTTAGCTCCAAGAGAACTCTCTTCCTCTCCTTGTGCGCTGGCCTTTTAAAAATGCTTTGTCAAATCCTGCACTTCCATCCTTAGTTCGTCAGCTTGAAGTACTTTCTCTGCTAGCTCCCTGACCTCAGCCCTTAACCCGCGAGCCTTGTTTGCAACCCTCATGAATAGGCTTACTTCATTCTTTGTTTCAGCTCTGGCTCCCGCCTTGATATGGTTCTCTCACAACACCACTTGATCTTCATCAAAAAAAGAGAATACTTCCATAGGATCAAATAGTTTGATTTCCTCGCCATCCTTCACTCTAAACACGGCTTCTCCAGCGTTATTGTCGTAGAACAATTTTTCAAACTTTAGCAGCCTTGGGGGTTGTGGATTGGGTACCCCCACTGGGTCCAACATCTTGGCTGGTTTTAGCCTTAATACAATTTTCCCTTTTCCAGTCACCCAATCCATGTCTTTCTTTGATCTCCTTCTTTCCGTCTTCATAAATCCAAATTCCTCAAAGTTGTCCTTAAGCCCCTTTCAAATCTCATTTTCTAGCACAGTTGCCCTCTTGCTTAGGCTTGAGTTTAATAAGGGAATCTCAACTAACCTTCTCAAATCACATCTCGGCAAGGTCTTAAATACCTTCCTTTTATGTAGATATGAGATTCCCCCCCCCCCCCTTCTTCTCTTAATCATTAACATCTTCAATTCATTGTTGTATTTCCAACTAATTATCTTCTTCTCAGATTCCTTCCTGCTCGGTTATTTTATGTTTTGAAATAACGGGGTCGGCTATTCTGGTTCTTTCTCCTTGATGAACCAATCTTCCTTGTCCAACTCTATAATTTCTCCTTCAGTTGAACTCCTTTGAGCCACATATGTCATTTGTTGCTTGTCTACCTCATAGTATTCGGGCTTAGAATCATAATCCACTAAATGCTCTTCAATCTCCTCTTCTTCATCTCTTAAGTTGAACTCATCACCTCTCTTTTCTCCTCCAACTCCTTCATCTCGGATTACTTTCTCGCCAGTCAGATCAACATTTATATCAAGTCCCATATCTATAAATCCTACCTCTACAACTTCACTCATATTCTCTACAACACTTCCTACACCACTTCCTCTCTCATCTCCAGCTCCACTTACTCTAGCCTCAGCACCAACAATTCCGTTATCAACTCCAAATCCACCAATATCACCAACTTTAGCACCAAAACCACCATCACCACTGCCACTAGCACCCGCTCTACTAACATCAACACCACTTGCATCAACTCTAGCTCCGCTTGTGCCTTCTCCTACCCCAGTTGAACTCCCCAATTTCAGAAAGGAATACATAGATGTATCAGTAAGATCATCTAACTCAACTTGAGTTAACTGATTGGGCAGGCGAGCATTAGCTTTCAGCTCGTTCACTTCCTTGAGTAGTCTCTTTATTAAATCTTGTTGGTCTAACATCAATCTTTTCATGCTCTCCATTTCATTATCTTTACCCTTCTCTCTTGATTCTTGACTCACCAACTTCGTCTTGATCATCCCCAATTCATTTGCCAACGATGTATTCAGATTTCAAATGACATCTTGGTCTAGCTCCGATCTGGGATCCCTTCTTTCTTCAAACACTTGTTGCTTATGCTTACTTCTCCTTTCAATGACATTAGCTGGTTCTCCCTAATCTGCCTTCTTCTTTGTTCGTTTCTCCCTCTGGACCCTCATTTCCTCTTTAACCTCGTCAATTTCATCTTTTAGATTGTACTCTTTGTCTTTAGCATATCTCTTTCTCTTCTCTATAGCCTCGGTCTGCTTTTCTTGATTTTCTTCTGCACTTTTATTTTCATTCACAATCAGCCTTTTGATGTAATTCCACCTCTCAACAGGGTACATGTTTTCCCAAAGATATGTTATCTTCCCACTGAAGTCATGTCTTACAGCGAAGCAATCTGCAAATATTCTGGTTTTCATTTGCACTAGTTTCTTAATTTATCCATGTCTAGGCAGATCAGGCTTCAAATCATTTAAAAACATCTTCCCAAATCTTGGATACAACAACCACTTATCCTTCTTTAAAGCCATTATATTTTCAGTCATACAATCAAAGCTTAACTTGGCAATGTTGGCCATCTGTCCTCTGCAAAACACAATCATAGCCCTGGCCCATTGTAAATTTAGACCATCCGACCCTCCTTGCCTATGGTCCAGGCACATAATGAATACATGTGCTATGTATCTCCATTCCTTAGATAGGAGGGACTTCATGATTTCTTTCTTGGAGCTAAATGGAGGTCCCTCATACCCGATGCTTCTAAATGCATCTAACACTTGTGCATTAGACAGCACCACCTCATCCCACAGTCTTCCTCCAACTTCAATACTATGGCCACAGTCTCAACAGTAATAGCAAAGTCGTGGCCAAGGACACTAGCTGTAATTCGGTGTGGATTAGACCCAAGGTCATACTCTGTAGTTCTCTAGAAGTCTCTGAAATGAAGATCATAGATAGTGGGCATGTGATAAATGCCATAACTAATCGGAGACTCCTTCAGCCACTTGATGCAATCTCGAAATCCAACGGCCTTTGAGTTGCTATCATCCAGTAATGCTACAATGTTGGTTCTCTCATCAATCTTCCACTTTGCCATCTGAACTGAAAAAAGAAAAAGTTGGTCGGTTAAAGCATTGATATAAGACTTAAACACCGAGATGGAACAAAACATAAGAAAATTCAAAAAGTTCAACAGTTTCGCTACTGTCGAAACTGTAGTTTCGTTAGAGCGAAAGTATAGATTCGCTGTGACTCAGACACAAAGTCATGTGTCCGAGCGAATCTATAGTTTCACTGACATTGAAATTATAGTTTCACAACTGATAAATTATAGATTCGTTATGACTCAGACACAAAACATGTGTCAGAGGGAATCTACAGTTTCGCTGAAACTATCCTGACGAAATTGTCAAGTACGCATGGACAGCATAACTAGATAGTTTCACTCCGAACTTTGAACTTTTGTTTAGTTTTTATGGGTCCCAAAACAGCCTTGAATTATACATAATGGTGAAGATTTGGATCAAATGGTGTAAGATATGAAGAACTTCATGAATATAAGATATGAACAATAAAACCCCCAAATAAATCTCATAAAATCTGGAAATTACAAACACTAGATCTATTTGGATCATGCAATCCTTTCTGACTAGCTAATTACTCTAGCTATTTATAGTCTAGTGACAATTAGACTTAATGACATTTAGCCCCCTAGACTTAGATAAACTACAAATTAACAAATAAAACACTTCAAAGTCTTGTCTCGATTCTTCATCTCGAACGCATTGTGTTTGACTTTTGCATTGACTTTGACTTTGACTTTAGTTGACTTTGACTGTGTTGATAATATTAGACTATCTTTCAGACCCAACAATACTCCCTCTTAGTCTATTATTATCAACATCTTGCATTGTGATCGGCATCGAGAAGTCAACAATGATGAAGATCTTTCATCTCATAAGTTCCTCTATTTGTATGCTCCCCCTTGTTGTGTGCTCCCTTTTCTAGATAACGTAAGCCGCTTTCTTTAATCTCTTTTCTTTGAGTGCCTCGGAAGATGTAGAAGGAGGTTTTCTATTTTGATATCTTCTGCAAATTTGAGAAACAGATTCTCTGGTCTGGTGCATTGCTCAACTGATGAACGGCCATCAATTGTTGCAAAATCTGAAACACAATCACAAACACAAACTACACATTTCCTGTTAGATCATTTCAACAAAAAAATAAACCCGTGTTTATCTGAATATAAAACAAGTGAACCCATGAAAATATAGCATCATTTCAATAGAATAATACGGAAGACTTAAAAAAATCAAAAGAAATTCTTTTAAGATTTTCATGAGAAGATATTTTAATAACCAAGAAAAATCTAACCATAAGAAACTAATTTTTTTAAATAGATCAAGAACCGAGAACTGACTTAATCATGAGATCATATCTTCGAGATACACTAAAGCACAAAGATGTGATTAAACATCGACAAACAGTGAGATCACACTGATACGGAACCTGATCACTACATTATTATCATATATATATATATATATATATATATATATATATATATATATATATATATATATATATATATATTAAATGGTCCAAAAACGATTGCCGGTATGTTAGTCCTCTTAAACTCATGCAACATTCTTTCAACAAGTAATCTATGATTCTTATCATGTTTTGGTATGATACAAATGAATTTAGTACTCCTCTCTTATTTGGTAAGACCTACCCATCCTCATGGTTTATTGAGTTTACCCAATGGAAGATATGGGAATAATGAAATTTATTTGATACTCTTTATGAGATGAATGAATGTAATAAACAGATGATGATCACTCCAGGTCTATATTTACATATAACAGAGGAGATGATCATTTCGCGTGCTGATGAGAGCTTCAGGTCTATGTTTACATATAACAGAGATGATCATCACTTCAGGCCAATTCTTCCGCATAGCAGAGGAGATAAGCACAAATATATATGATATGAATGGGTGGCAAAAAGCCAACTCTCAACCCCTTTTTTACGGGACTCGGTCATGTGCAGACCAATAATGAGATTGAAATCCAGTTTTCATACAGAAGCTTTAGTTTATCACATGATTACTGTTACTTGTTTGAAGCTAAGCCTACCAGACATATCATATAATGAAACCGTCAATTTTAGATTTTATATGTAATTAAAAAAAATTTATTTTTATTTTACTTATTTTTTTTCCAAGAGATGCTATCATTTCTCACACGAAGCAAGTCATGCATAAACAAGCATACCACGAAAATACTTTTATTTCTCAATCGTCTCAAAAACAAGTACTCGAACCCCCTTTTTTAGTTTTTAATTATTTTTTTCATATATTTTTTTATATCATTTTTATTATTTATTTATAATTTTTTTAATTTTTTTTATTAAAATTTCAAAATAGAAATTTACTTAAGAAAAGTCTTCCAAGTTACCCTATCAAAAGATGAAAATCAACTGTTTAAGAATCATCCAGTGATTGTGAATAGGAAATATGTGTAGATACAAATCCAGAATGTGGAACTGATATTGTACAATAACCATAACCTGTCTGTTTCGCCTCAGATTTAGATGAGGAACAGACTCTGTCAGTAAACCGGATTACTAACAAACCTCCTAAACTATTCTTGCACTCATTAAGAGATTATTTAGAAAGGGAGACCCAGTGAACCGTAGTCCTGGATGGTCCGTTTACATCAATGTAAGCATCCTTCTTAAACACACAACCTTTTATCTTTCCTTCTTTCTTTTTAATTTGCCAAATTTGTTTGCTCCAAACATTATTAATTTGAAAGAATTAAATTTGGAAATCATTTTCTGTTTAAGACCTGAAGGGAAAGAATTTGGTTTTGAAACTTTGGCCATTTACATATTTAAATCATGTGAAACCGGCTTCACATGTAGGAATTTGGATGGAATGTTTGTCATCCAAACATTTAAAGATGCAATCATTTTACCTTTTGATCGAGAGATGCATTCTTTTTTATCTTTTACCCTTTGATCTAGATAAGCAAATATTTTGCGTTTACCGTCTGAATCATGTTGCTTATGGCACCTTTTCAACACGTGACCTTCCATTCCACACCTGAAACAAGCCTTGTACGGCTTTTGGTTCTTGATATACCCATGTGATGTAACTGCAGGTGGAGCTTGTTTTGAACTTGATTCAGCTTGTTAAGGGACTTGTGATTTCTTTTCTTGAATTGGGAATGAGATCTTCACTTGTTTCTGACAAAATATAGATATGACGGGCTGAGATTGAGATTGCCTTTGCTTTGCTTTGAAATGACTGACTTGTTTAGCAACTAAAGATGAGATCCATATTCGTTTTGATTCAACTTTTGAAAGCATTTGAAATTTGACAGATTCAGGTGACATCTTATCTTCATCTTCTGAACTTGTACAGTCCTCAATACGCACCTCTGCTTCTAATCATTCTTGATAACAGGAATTGGATGTGTTGCATTTGTTGGAGCATGATGATTAGGTTCTTCCTGATCTATTTCTTCCTTCACATTCCTGACAGGCTCAAAGATAGGAATTTCACCTACTTTAAACTTATCAAAGAAATTAAAAGACATAGTAGATACATGTTTAGTAACAACAGAAGCTGAACGGTCATTTGCTTGATTGTCAACACCACATTACTGTATCCTATACCAGTAGAAGAATCATAATCATCTTGCACGTTCTTAAGATTTAATCCGTCTAAACCTTCATGTAAACTGTTAGTAGGTTGCTCGAACAGATCATTTTTTGGGTGTGGTTTAGGAATCGGAGAATAGCATAGAGTAGATGGAGGGGGAACTGAATTAAGTACCGTTTTACCGTCTGAATGATATCCAACCCCGGTTTTTATCTGTGCCCCTTGTTTTCTAGCAATAAGCTCATCTTGTTTCATTTGTGAAAGGGTCCATTTATCGAGCTTTGTTTGAAGCTTTGTCGTTTCAAATTGAGCTAAAACGAGCATTTCACTTAAAATATTTATTTCTACATTTCTTTCAAAAAGATTTCTTTTCAAAAGTTCAATTCAGCCAAAGCTTCATTAAGTTGTCTTAAATAAGAAACTTCATTCTACTTGAGTTCTTTATTTATAGTCATCAATTCTCCTTGGTTTTGCGTTAATAATCTATTAACCTTATAAACACAAAATAGATGAAGTTTTCAAGAAGATGTGTTATCTTGAAATGTCTCGTAAGGGAGATCTATGATTATTCGTTCAGCTGCCAAGGCTTTCTCGCAGTTGCAGACCCTTGTGTTTCTTTCGCTTTCCTCTTCCTTGGCCTTCATCATATCCTCATCCTCAGCTTCCTTCTTTTCTTCATCATCTTTCTCAGCTTCAGCACATCAGTTCTCTTACAATCAAGTCCACTTCCATTATCAACTCTCAAAGCATCACAATTCTCTTTTACGGTCTCCCCGATTTCAGTTGTTGAATCAGAATCAGCTCCCATCGATTTCAACCTTTCAATCATCTCGGTTATGTAATCAAGTATGCTTGTCACAGAAGAGATAAGATCAACATTCAGTCTGTTAGTTTGAGATCGACACACAGCTTGAATGAAATCTCTTCTTTTGAGATCTATCTCAATCTCTTTCTGCTTTTTAATCACATCCATCAACTTGTAATCTAGAAAACCTCTTTCTTGCTTAAGCATTTTAACCTGAGGACTCCACTCGGGTTTAAGAGAGTCAAGAAGCTTTTGAACTTGTTCATGATTAGTGAGTTTTGGGTCATGCTTCTTCAGATGATTTGCCACAATTATAAATTGATCAATCAGATCTGAAAATTTTTCTTTCTTCGTACCTGCAAAACAATCAAACCGATTTTGTGCCATTGTGGCATTGTCTGAGTCGAGATCATCAAAAAATTGCATTGTTAATTAAAAGATTAAAATTCACCTTACCGCCCCAAAAATATTTTTCCCAAAAATTGTTGAATAATTCTCCCTCAGGAAAAATTTTTTTTAAATTTAAAGACCTCAAACCAAAAATGTGTTAAAATGTTTTGAAAACCCCAGATCACAAAAAAAATATTTTTCTCAAATAATAGAACAATTCACCCCCTAGAAAAATATTTTTTTGTTTTGACTCACTATTCAAAATATGGCCCAATTAAAAATGACAAATACCCCGGCCAATAATAATACGAACCGACTCCAACAAAAACAGCCCAATATTAAAACACTAACTCTTGGCCCTTTTGATACAACACAAATCACTGGCCCAATCTCAAGAGTTAAAAAACTACTCTCTCTCACTTTGTCTTCAATCACACATACAACAATAACAACAACTCCTTCTTTCTCTGTCTCTCTTCTCTTCCTTTATTTTCTTTTGTTTGAATTTTGGTGGAGATGGTGAAGATGTGGTGGTAAACGATGGCGGATCTGTGGTTCTGTTGTGGTGAGGTTGTCGTGTGAAGGTGGAGGTGAGTTGAAGGCTGTTGTTTGAGAAAGGTGGACGGGTGGTTGATGATTTGTTATGCGGTGGAGGCGGTAGGATGTGACGTGGTTTGAATTCGGCAGGTCGAAGGTAAGGCTGTGAACCAAGGGTGATGATGCTGTGGGAGGCTGTTGAGATGGAGCTATAAGATGTTATCAGTGGAGGAGGCTGGGTTTCGATGGAGATGAAGGTGGATTATGGTTGTTGCTGCTGGGATCAAGATGGGGAAGGGAAGGGGATAGATCGATGGTGGTTGTTTCTTTTTCTATCAATATACCTTTTTGTCAAAAAAAAATTGTTGTTTTCACTCGAATGAAGATTTCAATGATCAGAACTGTTGTTGTTGAGTTGTTTATGGTTGATGGTTTCAAGATTGAAATGGTATATAGATGCAACAAAGATGTATTTCGTTGGGATTTTGTTGTTTGGCTTGGTTTCTGTGGTAGTTTCGCAGGATGAATGTCTAGTTCACAAATCTGGTGCGAAAGTAGTAATTTCACAAATTTGGGTAGCTAACTACTAGTTTCGCTAGTAGATTAGCACCAAAAATTGAACTTTCGTTCAAATCAGATCTAGTTGCGCAACATGAAGATTTAAAGATCTGAAAAACAACTATAGATCTACAACAGGTTGTTGTAGATCTGAAGATTTTGATGATGATTTTTCACCAGATCAACTTCTCTCACTAAACCCCCCCCCCCCCCCCCCCTTTCTCTCTTGAAATCTGAGAACAGCAACAGTATTCTTTAAATCTTCATCCAGATTGATTCAAAGTGGATCTCCATTAATGCTCTGATACCATATGTTGGTCCCAAAAAGCCTGAATCATACATAATGGTGAAGATTTGGATCAAATGGTGTAAAATATGAAGAACTTCATGATATAAGATATGAACAATTGAAACCCCCAAAAAATCTTATAAAATCTGGAAATTACAAACACTAGATCTATTTGGATTATGCAAGACTTACTGACTAGCTAATTACTCTAGTTATTTATAGTCTGATGACAATTAGACTTAATCACATTTAGCCCCCTAGACTTAAAATAAACTACAAATTAACAAATAAAACACTTAAAATCCCTTAGTCTATAACTTGTTCAAAGTCTTGTCTCGATTCTTCATCTCGAGCGTGTTGTGTTTGACTTTTGAGTTGACTTTGACTTTGACTTTAACTTTAGTTGACTTTGACTGTATTGATAATATTAAGACTATCTTTCAGACCCAACAGTTTCGCTGGTTAATCTCGCAGTTTCGCTGTTAATCTAGCAGTTTCGCTTATCGAATCAGCAAAACTCCGACCAAGCGAATCAACCGAAACACAAATGTATTGGATAAAAACATGATTAATGTTGTTGAATGGGTTCGAAACACCCACCTCGAGACTTAGAAACACAAAATCGCAACGGAAATCAACAAGAAAAGATTTTGTCAAATCACGAAAGTGAGAAACTGATCTCACACTGTTCTATATATGTACCCTAGTTTCGCTGGCAGCGAAACTATATTTTTGCTCGGCATAAATTTTGAAATCATGTTACTCAGAGCTTAGCGAAACTTAGTTTCATTTCGCTAGAACTCAACACCTTAACAAATTTTGTAAATTTGAGAATTCTAATTTTTTTTTTTTTTAAGGATTTTCATAAACACAATCTTTTGAGAAGAACTTCTTCGCCCCATAAAACCAACACAAAAAAAAGAAGTTAATAAATAAAAACAAAAACAAAAAAGAATATAAGGATATAAGCACTTCTTTTTCAAAAAGTTTTCCAGAGAGTCGTAGATTGGCGGGATCTCTGATATGTTTGTCCTTTTAAGCCCATGCCCTATTCTTTTCAACACGTAATCTGCAGCTGTCTTTATCATATTTTGGTTTTAATTAAAGAAGCTCTAGTAACTTGGTCCCCAAAGACATTCAGCAAGAACTCATCCTGTCCTCAGGTATATTGAGCAATATGATTGACTCTGCTTGATTTTCTTTTGAGATTTCAACAATGATCTTAATTTAAGAAATATTGTGCCTTTATTTGGGAAACCGATGATGAGAGCTCCAGGTCTATACTCACGTATAACAGAGAAGCTCATCACTCTAGGTCAATATTCACACATAGAAAATGAGATAAGCACGAGATATAATTCTTAAGAGCTAACTAGAAGGTTCAATTCAGAGACTTTTCTAAAGAGCTAGACTAGAAGCATTTTTCATGCTAACTAGAAGCATCATTCAGGACATGGGGATAGGGAGATTTTGAAGATTTTGGTGAAATCAAAACAGAGATTTGAAACTCTCAACTTGTTTTTGACAAGGACTTGTAACTTTGTGCAGGCCAAGATGTTAAGGGGATAATCCTTATCAATGAGTTTTTAAACTTTAGTTTAGCTACACGATCATTGTTTACTTTATATTTGGGCTAAGCCTACCATGCATATCCCGACACAAGGCTATTAACCTCCTTCAAAATCTTTTTCTGGGATTCCTAAAAGGACAAAATTGAAGAAAAAAATAGTGAAGGAAAAACTATTACGCAATTTTTATTCTCCCCCGAAATTTCTATTTAATTGCCAAGTAAAAGAAATTTATATTTTTTTCATATTTTTAAAGAACAAAAATGTGAAGGAAAATGGGACACGAAGTTTCTCAAGCTTGATAGAAAGAGAAGATGAACATAAAAGAGTTATCTACACTTGTTACACAATTTTTTATGAAAAGAGTTTTTCAAAAAGACATTAAACCCAGCATGGAGATCAGTTCATAAAAATGAGGTTTATCAAATATTTTTGTGAAAAGTTCCGCTTTTTGATTCTTTGTGTCAATTGGAATAATACCAATGAAGCCCTTTCCTGAGCATCCCGGATTGCATGAATCCTTGTTTCAATATGCTTGTTACGAGTGTGATGAATTGGATTTTTGGTGATTCCAATAGCTGCTTCATTATCACAAAAGAGTGGTGTATGAAGAAAACTGATTCCATAATCCATAATCTGATGTTGAATCCAGAGCACTTGGCAGCAACAACTTGATGCAGGAACATCTTCAGCTTCCCTGTATAAAGAGAGACTGTTGTCTGCTTCTTGCTCTGCCATGAAACAAGACAATCCGGAGATATTGACATCCTCCGGTGAGGGATTTTCGGTTAATCTTATAACCACCATGATCACTATCAGAATAAGCATGTAGATCAAAGTTCCCACATTTGGATACCAAAGACCCAAACGAGAGGAAACCTTCAAGTAACAAAGATGCAATTAATTGCTTTTTCATGGGATTCTTTTGGGTTGGCTTGATAACGGGCATAGTAGCACACGGCGAATGTAATATACGGAAGACTAGCTATGAGATACATGAGAGATCCAATCATAGAACGATAGCGATAAGCATCCATGGATTTCCCATTATTATCAGGAGTTAAGCAGGTTTGAGTAGTGAATGGACTGAGTTCTGGAAAAGCATCATCCATCTTGTACTTCTTGAGAATCTCTTGAATGTACTTTTCTTGGTGAATAAGAATCCTATCAGGATTTTGTTCAACCTGCAACCCTAAGAAAAAGCACATCTCCCCCATCATGCTCATTTCAAAGCGATCCTTCATCACTTCTTCAAATTCTCTACATAGTTTCTCGTTTTTTGACCCAAAAATAATATCATCAACATACAGTTGAACAATTAAAGTGTTAATGTTTCATACCAGATGTGGGGAGCTTGATGCAATCGATATAATGATTTATCAATCTTATACACTTTCTCAGAAAAATCTGGATCCTCGAAACCTAGTGGCTGACAAACATAAATCTCCTCATCAATGTTCCCGTAGAGAAATGCACACTTCACGTCCATCTGAAAAACTTTGAAGTTCTTGTGAGTAGCATGAGCAAGAAAGATTCTGATGGCTTCAATGTAAGCAACTAGAGCACACACTTTGGTGTAGTCAATTCCCACCTCCTGAGCAAATCCCTAAACAACCAGTCTTGCTTTGTTTCTTACTACCACACCTCGATGATCTGGCTTGTTCCTAAATACCCATTTGGTACCGATGGGAATTTGTTTGGAGGAAGATCAACTAACTCCTAAACTTTCAACTTCCTGAACTGCAGAAGCTCCAGCTACATAGATTCAACCCAACTTGGGTCTTGAAGTGCTGTTGAGATATTCTTGAGAATAATTTAAGATAAGAAACATGCATAGAGACATTCATTGATCAATCCAGACTAACTCCGAGTCCTCACACCATCTAATGGATCCATGATAATAATCATGCAGGTGATCTTTTAGGATTTGAAGTTAGTGTAAGGGTTAATGGGTTGGATTGAGATGAGGATGCAGCTTTGATGGTTATGATAGTGTAGTTGGTTGTGATGGAGGAACTGGTTATGGTGGAGGTGTAGGTGGAGGATCAAATTAAGGTGGAGGTGAGGAATTGGTGGTTACGGATGGGTTCAGGTTGAGGAATGATTTGCACATTGGTTTAAGGAATGACATCATTGTCAAATACTGGAAGGTTGAATGATTTGAAGACAGTGTTGGAGTCATAGAACTATTCTGGGTCAGACCCCATGTTTGGTGAATTTGACTCCTGCCAATCAACATAAAGGATTCCTGCACAATACGCGTTCTTTTGTTGTACACCCTATACGCCTTTTGTGAGGTAGAATAACCAATGAAGAAGCATTCATCAGAAACTGCACCAAACTTTGACTTCTGAGCTTGAGTATTCAGCAAAGTGCACAAACAACCAAAAGAACAGAAGAAGTCAATCAAGGGTTTCCTTTTACGAAGAAGCTCATAAGGAGTCTTCATCTTGTCTTTCCTAATTAGAATCCTATTTAGTACATATGATGCACAATTGACAACTTCTGTCAAGAAAATAATTGGAAGCTTTGACTCAATCAGCATAGTCCTTGCCGCTTCAATAAGGGTATGATTCTTCCTTTCCACAACACCATTTTGTAGAGGTGTCCTAGCAGCACTGAACTGTCTGAGAATCCCTTTGCTTGCATAGAAAGAATCAAAGATATGGTTTCTAAATTGAATGCCATTATAACTTCTCATGGCCATCACCTTCCTTTTGTTGATGGTTTCAATTGAGAGGATCAGCTTCTGTAACTCTTCCGCAGTGTCTCCCTTGTGCGCTATAAATCTTACCCAAGAGTATCTAGAGTAATCATCTATAACAACCCAAAAATAAGATTTCTTAGCAATAGATTAACACTAATAAGACCAAATAAGTCGGTATGTAACAATTCAAGGGGTTTTGAATAGTATTTTCAAGCTTAAGCTTGTGTGGCCTTTGTGTTTTTTCCTTGAGCCCAAGCCATGCATTTTTCTACCACTAAAAATCTTTAAGTGGTAGCCCCTCACAAGATTGTTCTTTACCAACTCATTAATATTTTTAAAATTAATGTGTCCTAATCTTCTATACCACAAGAAGGATTCAAAAGATGAAGCTTTTGACAGGAGACAAGTCACAGTTGAGGTGGACTCTTTTGATCCCATATCAGTAGATATGTATCATTTTCCTTGGAGAATGCATGATCACTAAATCCTCTGGAATAATAAAACTCTGGTTTAAGAAAAACATTCGTTGGACATGAACAGTACTGGAACATCTTTATCACAGATTTGTGATACACTCAACATATGAATGCCAGCTCTGGGACTAGTTCACTTTCTCCAGAGTCAAGAACCATTTGATACTTCCCCTTGACCATCATCTTTCGTCCTTTCTTATCTCCAGCAAAAGCAACGTATCCTCCATTTATTATACGATAATTTGTAAGCAAGTCCTTTAACCCGGTCATATGCCTGGAACATCCGCTATCAACATGCCAATAGCTATTGACAGCTTTCCTGGAATGATCCTAGCATTAGAACAAAGATGATTAAGATTTGGAAATTGGGACCCAAGTTTTGACTAACTTAGGTCTCGGAACTAAAGATTTTTACAAAAAAATATTTACAAAAAGATTTAATCTACTTCCTAAAGAACTATTACTTACATTTCTACCAATATTCTCAGGGCAATGTTTAATTACATGATCATCCTTCCCACATTTAAAACAATGAGATTTTAAACCTTTCTACTTACATTTTAAAATAGGAGCTTGATCTATTGATCTCTCTTACTCACATTATGACATGCATGAATCAAAATCGCTATAAGAGTCATATGATTCTTTTGATTTTTCTTTGTGACCTAATTTAGCATTTACATTAATGTTACGGACCTTTAAGAAGTTGTGTCGTTTTCTTTATTAGAAATCCGATTGGTGTTAAGATGGAACTGGATGAGAAAAGAACTTTTCAAACAATTTGATTTTGTTGTCTTCTGAATTTTACTTGAACAAGCATCATTTTCATTAACACAAGCATTTGAAACATCATGATTTGATTCATAATCATCTAAAGATGAACAAGCTAGACTAGAACTAGAACTACACACCACCATTGAACTTTTAGGAAACAAATCTACTTAACCTATTGTCTATTGAAAACTTTTTGGAATCAGAAATACAAATACTAGAGCTGCCCAGACCACTACTTGCACCATAATCATATTCCTCTCAAATCTCATTATGATTTACTACTCTAAACCTACATACCAACTGTAGTATCTTGCTGAATTAGTTCATTAGTTGGATGAGTTGTAGGCATAGGAAATCACAATAAGTACTCGAGGAGGATAAGCATGAGTGGTTTCTTTGCTTCCCAAACCAGTCTTAATTCTAGCTCCCCATTGTTTCTTGCAAAGTTCCTCATGTTTCATCACCGAAATGGTCCATGTGTTCATGTTTGGTATTCAGCTTGCTTATTTCAAATTTAGCAAGTGCCACAAATTCAGTCAAAGAATTTATTTCAACGTTTCTTTCCAAAGATTTCTTTTTAAATGCTCATTTTCTTTTAAGCTTCATTAACTTAACAAAATATTTAGACTCATTTGTTTTTAAGTTCTTTGTTAATATGTTTTAATTCCTTTTCATTTTCTAACAATAACCTGTTAGCTTTATAAACCCTAAATAATCGAATTTTGAGGAGGAACACATGTCTTGGATTATCTTATAAGGAAGTCCCATAACTACTTTTTCAGCAACTAGGGCTTTTTCGTATTGACAGAGGGAGTGTTCTTTTGAATTCTCCCTCCTCCACGGCTTTCTTCGCTTGCTTCCTTAGCTTGACTTCCCTCTTGCCCTCCTTGATCATAGACCTCAAGCTTCACTCACTTGTTTCACCTTCTTGTTCCTATCTATCCTCAGCATCTTCACAACCTTTCACTTTTTCCCCATCAACTTCATTACAACCTTTTTCTTCACGAACCTTACCAACCTTTTCCTCTTGAGCTTGAATCTGTTGCACACCACCTTCATTAACTACTTTATATTGAATTTCACACCAGAACTCTATGAAAGGATCAAAATCTTCAACTGAATCCACATCACTATCCACCACCTCACCAAGAGCAAATGATTAATCTCTTCTTAGTTTCTTTGATTTCAGCACCCCAATCAAAGTTTATGATTAGTGTTGTTTCCTTCTTTTGCTTGGCTTGTTCTTTGTCGTTGATTGGGATGACTTTTGAAGTTCCAAAAGTTCCAGGTTCAGTGATGATTGGAGATGGACATCCTCTTTTAAAGTGACCCAATTGTTTGAGTTGAAACATCTATCATACCCAAGTTTTGAGTTTTGGTTCTGATTGCCAAAGTTTCTCCAACCAGTTCTTTCAATAAACCTTCTTGCACGCAACTTGTGCTTGGCCATCTGCCACTGGATATCAGCTTCCTCCAGTCATCAGGATCACCTGGTACATATCTTCCACTGTCTTCCCTTTCCTTTCCTCCCCCACATACAAAGCTTCATAACTATGCATAACATTCCAACAGTGCCATTGTATCAGACAGAACTTGAGTAGTGACTGATGAGTTTGAACCAACACTTGATAATCCACCACCACTGTGACATCCGAATTTTCTGTTACCAAACTCCGTTAGTTTTCGTAGGTTTGCATACACGTGTCGTGAGCACACAATAGTTGTCGTTGAATGTTGGTGACTTAATAATAATTAATAATAATAAACAAATAATTATTTAACTAGCTATGTTGGTTATTAGTTGTGATTACGCGATTTAATATTAAGTGTGAATTTTATCGCGTAATGTGGAAACGTGTTATATTATTTTGTGTGTTTGTGGCTAATGAAAATGATGCATGGGTATTATTGGTGATTAATAATATGTGTGTTTAGTAGTTAAAAACTATTTAAAAAGAATTTAAAGCCTAGATTTTTTATAAAATACAAATTACAAGGTTTAAATGGTAATTATGTTAAATTAAACTATCTAAAAGGAAAACTCAAACCCTAAAACACCCATCGCCACGACTCACTTCATACACACACACATACTTGCGACATTTGATCAAAAGCATCAATCTAGCCACGTGTAACACCCGAAAACCTGGTCAAATAATTAAAAAGAAAAGTAGTTTAAAGAAAATAAAAAGAAGGCAAAGTTGAGGGGTGCCTTGTGTAAATAGTACCAAAAGTCAAAAAGATTTGTATAAGGGACATGGTCGCCCATGCTCTTTCTGCTGCTACTGCTACCGAAAGAAAAGAAGAAGAAAGAAAGCTACAGACCAGCTCTCTCGTTTCCAAGAAGGATACAGAACGAAATCTTCAAGTTAGTATGTTTACATGTTAATTGGTTCGTTTTCTTTGTGGTTTCACCCTTAGAAACCGATTATTAAGTGTTTTTGGTGTTTTGGTGCTTGTTTTAGGTGTTT
>CM046434.1:18681725-18759371 GCA_025506505.1 Flaveria sonorensis
TATTTTTCCATTGAAAACTAGTGCTCATTATGGTTATTGGAGTTCTCACAAAAAAGAGTTCTCATTTGAACCCTCTCCTCTATATATACATATATATATATATACCATATATATATATAGGAGGGATCAAATGAAAACCACTTTTATAATTGAATACAATAAAAGCCGCTTTCACAACCATCAAGTTTTTCTTTTTAAATTATTTATTCTTTATTTAAAAGGTAATGGTAATTTGAACCCCTTTTTAATCTTAATATTTTTTGAAATCCTAATGTATATCCTTATTTAACTTATTTAATCCCTAAATAACTCACCTTCTCTTTCATCTCTCGTTTTTTTCTTCATACAAACAGATCACCATCATCCACCATTAAAAACTTTGTTTAACAAATCTTGTATAAGAAACAGATTAAAGTGAGATATTGATTGATACATGAAATCAATTGACATGATCATACTACCTTGGAAGAACAATACTACCATTGAAAAACATGGCTATATACTATATTCATAACCTTAAATCAATTTTGCATATGGGTTCATAATTCCAGGTTTGTAAATTGTTTAATTAATACACAAAGTCAATTTTGATTGTTACATCTTATACATTAGAAAACATGGGGTGGCAGCTAGGGTTCAACCTTGTGATCGAAGTTGAAGAAACGATTAGAATACAAGTGGATAGAAGTGAAAATGTGCTAAGTGAGTTACAATAAATCAAGTTAAAAAGAGATCTTCCTGGTTATGTCAAAATAAAGATGAAGATGAAGATGATGACGACGATGAAGATGAACTAGATGGAAAAATGGTAATGGTAGGGTACATATATGTATATGTAAGAGCTTGAGTTTTGAACATAAAGAACAAACTGAATAAGATGAACACTAATGTTACATGCATGTAACAATACTGTTATATATATGTAACATTGTTGTTACATATACATAACACAACTGTTACGTATACATAAAACCATTGTTACAAATATTTAATAATTTTAGTTTATTTAATATCTTCTTATGTTTTGGTGATATTTAACTTTTATTTTCATTATTATAACCATATTTCACTTGTATTTGTTTAATTATACGAACCAGTTCTAAATAAGTGTAAATTTTTAGTTTAATAAAATGTTTTATACTTGTTATAGGTGTTAAATTTCTAATATACGTAAATATATGTAGCCAGATTAATCAACGTGGTTTAGATGGTAGGAAGATTTGAGATTTGATTTGATGGTTAAAATGAAGTTTGATTGGGTTACATATACGTAACACTACTGTAAGGACTACACTTAGAGGCTGATGCAACCAAAGATCAACCAAGGCTCTCAACATGCAGAATGAAGTACATGGAAGTTACTCCGGAAGATTTGATACAACTCACTGAATTATGCTAAGTGTCAAATCTTCAGAAGCCAAAAGACCATATCTTTCGAAGCCAAAGATGAAGTCTTCGGAAGCTTCAAGGACAAAGTCTTTCGAAGCCAAAGACTGATTTCTTCCGAAGACAGAAAGACATGCTTTCTCTAAATCACCTTTTGACAAAAGTTGAACCACTTTTCTCTGCCACTCTAAAGACTCACCAACTTATATGAGTTGGTGAAAAGTCCATGCTTTTGTCAAATGTAGATTAAGGTCTTTTGTCTGTAACTTTCCAACTATGTACTTTTATCCTTTTTGTAATATATTAGGATGTGAGCTATGGCATGTCATAGTCACAAGTCAAAAGACAATCTGCCATTTGACTTTACATTGATCTTGTTGTCTAGATTAGTGTTTCCAGCTGGCCTTCAAAGTATAGCCGGCTATAAGATGTAGTATAGAGTGTCTCAAGTACTTTTATCTTTTCATGTATGCTTTGTAACACTTGTAAGAACTTGAGAGCAATATACATCATTCTTGAAAACCATATTTGAGTATTCTTGTTCTTGTTCTTTTACTTGTGTTCTTTGTATCATCTAACTGGTTCCCTATTTGATCTGCTAAGTGTTTCATATCTCTCCACCTTGTGAAACTGTTGCATTGACCACCCTTCACCGGTCATGGAATTGGTATCAGAGCATTTCAGGCTCTTGATTATAAGATCTCACCATCTTTGATCACTTTAGTTTCACAAAACACTTAACAATTCAAATGGAAGCTCTTACTAAAGCTAATATGGAAACCGGTACTATGACAAAGTCTCCACTAATCACTCCTGATGACTTTGATACTTGGTGCCAACATATGGAAGGGTTCATCAAGTCTCAAGACAGCAGAATTTGGAGATCTATTATCGAAGGACCTCACATCCCATGCACCTCTTCAGCCACTGCTGGAGGTGGCATGTTACCAAAGGAAATGGCTGACTATTCTGAAGAAGACCGGAAAATAATAGATATAGATCAGAAGGCCATGACCGCTCTTCAAACTTCTCTTCCTAACTCCATATACAGAGGCTTTAAGAAGTGCAAGACTGTTAAGCAGCTCTGGAATGCACTGAAGCTGATGTATGAGGGGTCTGATAAAGCCAAGGAGAACAAGAAAGATATCATGAAGCAGCAATTTGAAAACTTCACCTACAAGACAGGTAAAACCATGACTCAACAATACTTCAGGTATGTTGAGATTATACACACTCTGACTGATGTTAGAGTAAAACTTGAGAATAGAGATATAATGAGGAAGTTCATGTTCTCTCTTTCTAGACAATAGACTCACTACTGTGTGGCCATTAAGAGAACTGAGAACCTCTCTACTCTTACTCTCACAGAGTTGTATGGTATCCTTACTTGGTACCAGATGGAGATGCACTTGCAAAATCCATCCAACAGCTCTTCCAACAACCAGCAGATTTCAGCCCTTCATGTGGTTGAAAGGGATAGCATAGAACCATAGCATCATCTCATATGCTTCCCTGAAAACTCATAAAAGGGTCATTTCATCACCTTCCTCGAGACACCAAGGGAGAGCTACATCCAAGGAAGCCCATTCCAAGAGACAAGCTCTGCACAAGCCTTTGTGTCTACTGATGAAAGTTGTGGCAACTTTCTGTTTACTCTTGAAGACCTAGACTGCATCCATCCAGATGATCTGGAGTACATGGAGATAGTTTAGCAGATGGCTCTTCTCACTCACAAGGCCAGAAATTCTACAAGAGGACAGGGAGAAAGTTTCCCAGCAATATGGCCAGTGGAAAGTTTGGGCTGGATAAAAGCAAAGTGAAGTGTTACAACTAAAACCAGATGGGCCACTCTGCTAGAGAGTGCAAGGACCAAGAACAAATGGTGGCCAAGCACAAACCAAACCAAACTACACTGATGCAGCTCCTAGAACTGAGAAGCCAAGCCAACCCAAACAACATGCTGCTGTTGCTATTGAAGAAGGAGGCTTTAACTGGAGCTTTCAGGTGAAGATGCCTCTCCAAACCAAGCACTAATGGCTGATCATGAAAAAGCTAAGGTATTGGAATATCTCTGTACCCCTGAATGCATTGTTAAAGTCAACATTTATAGTCCTATAATTTGGAAGTGAGATCTGATCTTGAGTCCTTAAACATCTTAAAATCTAACTTTAAAAGAGCTTAAAATGATTATAAACTTAGAATAGAAGATTTAGAGAAAACCATTTCAACTCTTAAGCATGAGCACACAAATTACAGGACTCGAATCAAGGACCTCATTACCAAATTAACTGAATGCCAAGCTGAGCTTGTTATCAGCAAAACTAAGGTAGAAAAATGTGTTCTTGAAGAGGAAACCTTCAAGAACATAATATCTTCATCCATGCATGCAAAGATTTTTTGTCAAAACAGGCAAGGATTGGGTTCAAGTGAGATAGCTCCTCTACACACATTGTTATCTGTAAGATCTCCAAGGTGTGGAACTTGTCAAGATGAGCTGTCCTTTATAGATCCCATTCAAGAAGAGGATGAAGATGAAAAGGAGGTAGTGAATGATGAACCTGAGGAGAGTGACAAGGGTTATCTTGAAAGGGACACTATTCTGCTGGAGAAAAGAATGAATCCAAGATGACCAAGTTTGCAATGAAGAACTTGATTAGGGAAGCCAATAGAAAATCTAAGAAAGCCCAAGAGATCAAGGCCACCTGCAAATCTAAGCAAAAGAAAGTTTTCATCTCTGCTGGATTTGAAGTGGTAAAGACTGAGGACACAACCATGGACTCTAGTACCAGGAGTTCTTGTTCATGTCCAAGTCATTATGATTCAAAGAAGAAGGCTGATAAAATATGCACCACTGCTGCATAGCTTGAACCATCTAGTTCCAAGAGCAAGACTCATCCCAAGAAGCCTGCTGTATCATCTGTTAAGAGGAAGAAGGAAGTAGAGAGTGATCAGGCTCAGCCTCCCTCTTAAAAGAAGACTCTCAGAAGTATGCCAACTGAATGCATCATGTTTGATAGTACTTCTCACTTTGCCAAGGATTGCATCTACAATCCCAAAAGTACTCTCCACATGAACAAGAAGAAAAATTTTAAGAAGAAGAAGAAGAAAATAGCTTCGAAAGGAAAATCTCTTCCATTTGAAAGCTCCAAATGAAGAAGAAGATAAGTGAAAACTTACCTTCGGAAGAAATTTTGGTCTCAAAGAAAGGAATGCTTCCGAAGTACTGAAGTCTGTTGCAGTGGATGAAAAAGCTTTTGATGGTCTAGTCTCCAAAACTTCCAAAGTCATCAAAACTTCTGAAGTGTTGAAAGCCAAGTGTAGCCTTTCAAGGATGTTATGGAAGACGAAGGAAAGCCATATGACTGAAAGTTCTTCATCAACAACAGTAAATGATCCTTAGAACTTTCATATAGGATCAATCCCTATTGCATTATCTTCCATTCACTTTGACAAGCCCAAGACCAATGAGGTTTGGGTTTCCAAATGTAACTAACCATCTCTTTTTGTACAGGAGCAGCTAAAGACTAAAGGAAATGTATGGATCATTGACAGTGGTTGTTCCAAGCATATGACATGCAATGGCTCTTTGCTTTAAAACTTTGAAAGAATTAATGGAGGGCTAGTTGATTTTAGAGGAGAATCTGGTGGTTACATTACTGGAAGGAGTAGGGTCATAAATGTTAAGTTCGGTATTGAAAAGGTAAACTTTGTCAAGGAGCTTGGGTACAATCTTTTGAGTGTATCCTAATTTTATGATCAGAGACACAACATGCACTTTACTGAGCATGAGTGAATTGTTCTCAAACCCGGAGTGGTCATTCCTCAAGAGCATATCCTACTCATAGCCCCCAGGAAAAGGAACATGTACAAGATGGATTTGCATGAAACATTCCCTTTAGGAGAAGTTTCTTGCTTTCTATCTAAGACCAATAGTGATGAGTCTTTCCTTTGGCATAAAAGAATTTGCCATTTAAACTTTAAAAACATGAATAAACCAATTAAGAATGATTTGGTAACTGGAATGCCAAAGAAAGAGTTTACAAGTGATGATCATTATATGGTATGCCTATAAGGGAAGCAACACAAGGTATCTCACAAGCCAAAGGAAATAAACTCCATCACTACACCCCTACACTTATTACAAATGGATCTCTTTGGCCCCACCAGTGTAATGAGTTTAGGAAGGACCTCTTATTGCTTGGTGATAACAGATGACTTCACAAGATACACTTAGGTATTCTCTCATAGAAATAAGGATGAGACCCCTAAAATCTTGAAGAGTTTCATTCTGAAAATTAAGAATCAATGTGATCACAGGGTCAAGATCATAAGATGTGATCAAGAACTAAATTTAAAAATCAAATCCTTGATTCATTTTGTGATGAAAAGGGTATTTCAAAACAATATAGTGCTTCTAGGACTCCTCAGCAAAACGGTGTTGCTAAGAGGAGAAATAAAACACTTATTGAAGCTGCAAGAACCATGTTGTCTGTCTCCAAACTACCCATCACCTTCTGGGCAGAGGCAGTACACTGCCTGCTATATGTAGAACAGAGTTTTAGTAGTTAAGACTCATGGTAAGACACTTTATGAACTGTTGCACAAAAGGAGACCTTCCATTGGTTTTCTTAGTTCATTTGGATATCCTTGCACCATCTTGAATACCAAAGATCAAATAGCCAAATTTGCTGAGAAATCAGATGATGGACACTTCATTCGATACTCTTTCCAAGCAAAGGCTTATAGAGTATACAATCTTAGAACTAGAGTAGTTGAGGTGTCAGCCAATATGACCTTCAATGAGCACACACCCAGTGTGAAAGGTTCAGGTCTTGATTGGCTGTTTGATCTTGATTTAGTTACCAACTATTTTAACAAATCTTGTGAAAATATTTCAGGATCTACTAGTACATTATCAACAGGAGATTTTGATCCAAGATTTTAGCTGAGAAGACCAAGTGTACAAACTACTTCAGCTCCAGTGGAAACTAGCCCTATAGTTGAAAACCTATCAGCACAACCATGACAAACTCTTCAGCTGACACATCTGAGGTGCCTATAATTCTAGCATAGAGGCATAGAACTTAGATGAAGGAATTTCCAATGTAGGAGGAGATGGAGGTGGTGATAGTGATCAGGAGTTTCTTGATGTTGATAACCACTCCATAGAAGATAACATCAATGATGTAACACACTCATTGGATCAAGTTTTACTTGTTAAGTATGTTGATGTAGTGGATGAGTCTCAAGCACCAGATTTGAATTTCACAAATTTATATCTGTCTAAACAACTTATTATGATTCCTCAACTAAGAATCCATAAGTCCCATCCCACCACAAACATCACTGGAGATGTTAAAATTAGGGTGAGAACAAGAGGACAAACCCATGATAAAAATGTTTATCTTGAATCTTGTTTCTTATCCTAGATAGAGCCTAAGAAGATTGAAGAGGATTTGAAGGATGGAAGTTGGGTTGAAGCAATATAGGAGGAGCTGCTTTAATTCAAGAGACAGAAGGTTTGGAATCTATGTCCTCTTCCTTAAAGGAAGACTACCATAGGTACCAAGTGGGTATTTAGAAACAAAAAGGATGATATAGGACTTGTCATCAAGAACAAGGCAAGACTAGTTGTTCAAGGATACACATAAGACGAAGGGATTGACTACACAAATGTGTTTGCTCCTGTTGCAAGACTTGAAGCTGTTAGGATATTCCTGGCTTTTGCTGCATCCAAGGATTTCAAGGTCTATCAACTTGATGTCAAGTGTGCCTTTTTATATAGGGTGATTGATGAGGAGGTGTATGTCAAACAACCACTTGGCTTTGCAGACCCAGATCATCGTGATTATGTCTGCAAGCTTGACAAAGCTCTTTATGGGCTGCATCAGACTCCAAGTAAGTGGTATGAGACACTATCACAATATCTCTGTAAGCACGGATACAAGAGAGGTACTATTAATGGAACACTCTTCATCAAAGGAACATGAAATGACTTGATGTTGGTTCAAGTTTATGTAGATGACAATATCTTTGGGTCAACTAATCCAAATCTCTACAAAGACTTTGAGAAGCTGATGAAGAATAGATTTGAAATGAGTGCCATGGGGGAATTCAATTTTATTCTAGGAATTCAAGTGAAGCAGGTTGATAATGGAATCTTCATAAACCAGTCAAAGTATGTGCAAGACATACTTGTCAGGTATTACATGACTGAGTGCAAGGTTGCTAAGACACCCATAGCTAGAAGCCACTCTCTTGGACCAGATCTTGAGGGGGAGTGTGTTGATGAACATCTATACAGGGCTATGATTGGGTCTCTTATGTACCTCACAGCCAGCAGGCCTAATATCATGTTTGCTACATGTATTTGTGCAAGATATCAAGCCAACCCCAGGATGTCACACCTAGTTGCTGTCAAGAGAATTCTCAGATATCTCAAGGGTGCTCCCAAATTGGGCCTTTGGTATCCAAAGAATTCTGACTTCAATCTATCTAGGAAGTAAAAATACTCTAAATATTTTTCTTCCAATGCAAAATTCTTAGAAAACTAAGGAATATCTTCCGAAGCCAAATTGACTTCGAAAGTTTTTACTAAAACCTTATGAAGACAAATTACCTTAAGAAGATTTAGACTTCCAGAAAACTAACTTTTTGGGCACTTTTTCTGAGGTGGGACCGACATTTGGATTTCAAATTTTATCCGCTTGCATTAACTTTGTCTCAAATCCATATTATATATATATATTTGTACAATGTTTCCCCCTTTCACTATTCTCCTTCATCTGCAAAATTCAAACCCTAAATTCACCCATAAACCAACCTTGTTCTTACCTTCCTTCATCACAAAGCTACTCAAAATGGCAAACCCTGATCCCCGAAACCAACCGGATTTTGCCATGTACTTATACAGGCAACATAATCAAGTTGCTTTATTGTCGTCTGAGAAAGATTCTGGTTTCTCAGACGTTTGCCGCTTCTTATCTCTAACCAACTACCTCACTGCCCTCACAATCGTCCCTCCATTAATTGAAGATCAACTTTTAGAGTTCTGGAGGACTTACCAAAAGGTCATCTTAGACGGTAGGAAGGCACTGTCTACCACAGTGCAGGGGAGGATAGTTTTCATCACTCCAGCCACCATCAACACCCATATAAGGCTGGATGATGAAGAGGGTGACTAGTCCTTTCCTAAATCTGTTGTAAATGACTCATTTCGATAGATGGGCTATGAAGGGGATTACTCTATAAGGACCTTCAGAAAAGGGAAGGTCTCATACAAGTGGAAGTACCTCCTCCATGTGATCATCCACTCCCCTTCAAACAAGCATGGAGGATGGGACCAAATTCCTGAAGACCTTTCCTATATAGTCCATGGAATGGTTCAAGGGGTCAAGTTCAGGTATTCTCAATTTGTATATACTAATTTACTTGAAAGCTTGGACTCTTTAGAATATTATATGTTCTCTAGATATGTCCAGTACATTCTTAACTGTGAACTAGACTCAAAGTTAAGGGAACATGTAATGTTCTAAAATTAGGACAGATGAAGCCCGGCATCTTCAAGACATTAAGAAAGCCAATTGTTGGCTTCTCAGGGGTAGAAACAACCATGGTCCTAAAAATGTTAGAGCTTATTGCTCAAGGTGACAACTTGGCAGCACCATCCAATGTTGAACCCACACCTTCTAATCTGCAACCCCCACACTGCCACAAATCACCATCACCTACCAAAAAAATCCAAATTAACCCTGCTCATTCTTCTCAGGTTGAGCAGGCCCCTAAATCACCAACCATGCAAGAAGAAGTAGACACTGGAGCTCCTATTTCTCCTGAGTAGCAAACCATTCCTATTCTTTCTATGATCAGTGCTGAGGTTCCTCATGCTCAGCCTGATGAGCTTACTACCCCAGCCTTAAGCCTTCATTCAGAGTCTTAAAACTCAAGTGATCAACCTTCAGAGGAAAGTTACCATCCCCAGTCGCTTGATCTTAACCAACCAATTCCTAACCATGAATTCTATGATGATGAGGATATAGGATTCAGTCAGTACCATGAATCTCTCTTCTCCACCCCTGCTCAAGGAGAGATGAGTGCTCTTGCATCACCTATATTTAGCCTACATCATCCACCCACAACTGAGGTGGACCTACCTGAACTTGTTCAGGAGGCTCATATGGAATAGGCTCTCACTTTTACAAGTGATTACATCATTCAGACTTCAGCCATGGCAACCCAGCCCATTGACACTTCTTTTGAAGCTATCAGTGTGCAAGGGAAAACTAGTAGATAAGAAACTGAAGCTAGTGATGAGGAAGAAGACTTTGGTCCTATTCTCTCATCCCCCTATGATTCTTCTGATGAAGATGAGGGGAGTATGCAACTAAAGGTGCGCAAACTGACTTAACCCTGCACCTATTTAGTTTCCAAGGTTAGTCACCTAGAATCTCAGGTGACTACCTTACAAAGAAGGGTCAATGACCAGCAACTTGAGATCACTAATCTCATGGGCAAGTTAGCTGAGAGACCCATCCAAAGGACTCAACCAGGCCCACAAGAACCTGTGCATGTGATGGAGCTAACTCCTAGCTCCCCTATGCAAGAGGGTGATGCTACCAAAAAGGGAGAGAAACTCTTAATTACAATCTCAAAACCTAGGAGTTCCTCTTAGAGTATGGACATGGAGGATTCACCACCCTTACTTGTTGTTGCCCATGCTCAATAACCTCCTCAAGTTCACATTGATGTGGACTCTCTCATTCAAAGTTTGTTTGAGGAGTGTATACCAAGGGCTATGCCTACTCCATCTCACCCTGCTGAAAACCAATAGTGAGATGGAGGTATGATGATAAAGGAGAGCCCTGGTAATCTCTAGGTCTCAGGGTCAACAAGTGATTTTCAACTTCTACAACCTGAGATACTATGAAAGCACCTATCTAGTTGACCTCCCACTTTCCAATCCATGTCAAAGCAAGCAAGCTGCAAGGTTGGATGATAGGATTCAACAAAGGGTGCTTGAAGAGTTCAAGCTGAGAACAAGATTATATAGAAAAAGGCTAGCAGACAAGATTATTGGTCAACTGGATGTGGAGGTGGACCCTAAGATTAGCTTCGAAGGGGAAACCTTGGCTGAAGGCCTAGCAGTTGAGCCTGTGAACTTTGAGACAGGAGCTGCTTCAACACCCTCAGCACTTACTAACCTCAGTGAGGTACCAGCTGGTGAAGGTGTCTCACAGCCTCTCTCTAGCCAGAGCCTAATACAAGAACCAAGCAATGAAGGCCAAAGCTCTCTCCAACCTGAGTCACACAGGCCTGTGAGTGAAAAAGGTAAAAGGAAGATGACTCCTAAGCAGATTGAGGAGGAGAAGAGAGAGAGGAAGAGGAAGGAAAGGGGAGAGAGTTCAAGCAGGACCCCAGGCTTTTTGGAAGTTGCAATTAAAGCTACCCTTAGGCCAAGCACTCAAGATGATGAGTTAAGGGCAGCTAGATTAAACTATTTAGGGCCCAAGAACTACAACATTGATGAACTCATCTCTTTCCCCTTGGAGCAATTAGATGAACTGGCTGACATGGAAGTGTCAAAGGAGAGGAAGGAAGCTGAGGATGTAGAATTGCTCCTCAAGATCAAAGAAGAAAGAAGGAGAAAAAGACTATACAAAGCTCCTTCCCTCTCCCCGGTTTAGAAAAGCCCTGAGATAGAGATTCTGGCTGCTAAACAACAAACTCAGGTAGATAGGGAACAAGATAGATAAAACATGATCATCTACCTGAGTGCCACAGGTCTCTATCAGGCAGCAGACCTCCTTCCCTTGCCATACAAATACATTGAATTTAAGTACCTTAAATAGCTTGAGCAACAAGTACAAAAAGAACAAACTGCTAAGAGGAAGATGAGGGAAGAGGTTGCAAAGTCAAGAGCCACCATTAGAGCAAACTTGAAGAAATTTGCTGACAGACATAAGATGGTGAGCTTCTTGAAACTGTATGGATTATCTGGAAGGAGACTTGGTCCAATGTCTCTATCCACCATGGATGAGCACATTAGAGTGATCAAGCAGAAGATCAAAACGGGTGAGCTTATTGACTTGCATTCTCCACCAGGTCAGGCTGCACCTGAAGCGGAGGTCAAGGTTGAACTATAAGAGACAACACAACCTGGACCTAGTGCTGCATCACAGCCAACTTATCTTCAGATCCACAGCAGGGTCGTGACCCTTCTCCTTCTAAATATGTGAAGGACAAGGACCCAACTGAGGAAGACAAATATAAGCAATATAGTACTGCAGGCCAGTCTCCTCGGTTAAAATACAGATAGAGGAAAAGGATGGCCATCAAAAGGGACAAGAAGAAGAAGAAGTCCAAGGCATCCACCTCTACACCTCAGGATGGGTAAAAACATCCTAAGGGTGATCAAGAAAGGGCAGCTCATCCAACTCCTATTCAAGTAGAGCCTCTTGCTACTGAGGACCCATTCTGTCTTGGATGTTTGCCACCAATGTTGATAGATGGTATGTTACTAGAGATCAATGAGGTCAAGACTTATACTTCTGGAAAACGATACTTGACCTCCCTCTATATGATCTCTTTGACATGAGGAGATACTTTGAGAGTCTGAGGAATCCTGACCAGTTGATGATCACAGGAATGGTTTTGATTCTGATGAGGACTGTCAACAGATGAAGATCAAGAATCAAAGATCTCTTCACTTTTGGTAGCATCATCCTATAGGGAGTTTGTAAGGACTACACTTAGAGGTTGATTCAACCAAAGATCAGCCAAGGCTCTCAGCATGCAGAAATGAAGTACATGGAAGTTACTTTAGAGGATTTTATACAACTCAGTGAATGATGCTAAGTGTCAAATCTTCCAAAGCCAAAAGACCATATCTTCCGAAGCCAAATATGAAGTCTTCCGAAGCTTCAAGGACAAAGTCTTATAAAGCCAAAGATTGATTTCTTCCGAAGACAGAAAAGACATGCTTTCTCTGAATCACCTTTTGACAAAAGCTGAACCACTTTCCACTGCCACTCTGAAGACTCACCAACTTATACGAGTTGGTGAAAAGTCCATGCTTTTGTCAACTGTAGATCAACGTCTTTTGTTTGTAACTTTCTAACTATGTGCTTTTATTCTTTTTGTAATATATTAAGATGTGAGCTATGGCATGTCATAGTCATAAGTCAAAAGGCAACCTTCCTTTTGACTCTACATTGATCTTATTGTCTAGATTAGTATTTCCAGCTGGCCTTCAAGTATGGCCGGCTGTAGGATGTAGTATAAAGTGTCTCAAGTACCTGTATCTTTTCATGTATGCTTTGTAACATTTGAAAGAACTTGAGAGAAATATACATCATTCTTGAAAACCATAAAATGAGTGTACTTGTTCTTGTTCTTTTACTTGTGTTCTTTGTATCATCTAACTGATTCCCTATTTGATCAGCTAAGTGTTTCGTATCTCTCCATCTTGTGAAACTACTGCATTGACCACCCTTCACCTGTCCTACAACTACTACTATATATATTTAACGTTGTTGTTACATATACATAACAAAACTATTACATATATGTACCACTATTGTTACAAATATTTAACAATGTTAGTTTATTTAATATATTCTTATGTTTTGGTGATATTTAATTGTATTTTCATTTATTATAACCGTATTTCACTTGTATTGTTTAATTATACAAACCACTTCTATATATGTGCAAATTTACTAGTTTAATAAAATGTTTTGTACTTGTTATAGGTGTTATACTTACATATATGTAAATATATGTAGCAATATTAATCAACGTGGTTTAGATGGTCGGAAGATTTGAGATTGGATTTGATGGTGGAAATGAAGTTTGATTGGGTACATATACGTAACACGGTGTTTCACATACATAGAAAATTATTACGTATACGTAACACAATGTTACATTTTGCAATTAAATCCTACTTAACATGGTTAGATATATGTTTTTTTTGTTCTACTCAGTTTATATTCAATTATATATCCAAAATTTAAAAATATTAGTAAAATAATATAGGAGAGAGAATGAAAGGTTTTAATATATAAATTGAGAGAGAAGAGAGAGAATGAATGATTTTGGTTCCTGCTAGTACGACCACCATGTACGCCACTAAGAGTATTAGCTCTCGCTCCACCACAAGTACTCTTTCTTCAAGGTAATTGTCTAGATCAAAAGAAGTGGTGTAAGTTTCTAATTACAGTGAGTAGTTGTGCTTAACTACTTTATTTACTTTTCATGTCCTAAATATTACGGAATCATTTCCATACCATACATTCTATGATAATAACTTTTACACATTGAGCATGTAGACTATATAAAGCATGTAAATATATATTTATGCCTAAGAAGTTCACAACTAAACTTTAACTTTACCTCCTCGCATGAAGATATGTCGAGTAACTCTTCAATCATTCCAAGCTTTCAATCATTATTTCATCACTATTAGAATGTCAAACTAATACACATAAAAATCAGCAAAGCTGAGTGATTTCTAGTTTTTTGACTCTATCAAAGTACTTTAGCATGTCAGCCTTTATCATTCTGTACTTTAACATTCACTATAGTATTAACCATCACTTTAATTTGCACTATTACTTTAGCTTTACTTTCAATACTTTGTTAAGAATTATAATTGTATCATTTTCTTTAGTCTTTACTTTATTTTAGCTCTATTTACCCTTGAGCTTGTATAACTACAAAGCTCGTGTTAGGTTAGCATACACAATGTATAACTTCTATTATGGTGGGCAGGGTACAAGAGATGACTCTTATCAAGTGAGATATAAAAAGGCATATATCCTATCTAGGTGAGAATGCAACATATACAAACTCTTATAATGCTTGCAACACTCTTGTACTTTACTTTCATATTTGAACTTTAGCATTTGGGGACATTTACATTCTTAAATTCGTGTTCTCTGTTCGTATCTTTCTCTGTCACTTTATGTAGAGGTTGAACCTAAAGGCTCAGGAAATCAAAAGAAGATATTGAAGATCAAGACAGTCGCACGAGAACATTTGATCAGCGCGAGACCTTTTGGTTTACTATAAATAGTTTTCTTTAGCTATCTTTCTAATTAATCCTGATTTGAGCTAAGTCTTGTAATCATTACATCAGAGAGCAACACAAGTGAAGTTTATTTACATATGTGTTGCTTGATTCTACTTCTTATATTACGTTTCATCATTCTAATTAAATTTCCTTGAGTGAATACATTCTATTTCACGCGAGATCAATCTGTATTGAATTTTAAGATCCTTACAACTGGTATCAGAGCTAATGATGCTCTAGATCGATTGGTTTAGAATTTGAAGCATTTTGAAGAGTCTTTGAGCTACATATTCGATTTCTTCTTGAAGATTGCATTGGTTTCTACTTTTGGGGTGAATTCGAAGGTGTTCATGATCTGTAACAAGCAAAGCAAGTTCATTTAAAGAAGTGAAGATAATTTAATCATTTAAATGGACTTAAATGAATCAATTAGAGACAATTAGGATTAGGATCAAATTTGAACTTAATTCATTAATTATAAGCTTAATCACTTTATTTTTAACAATTTGGTGATTAGATTGAAGTTGGAAATTTCAAAATTGCACCAAATTGATCCTACGAAAACTTAACATTTGCATTCGAGAAGTTATTATTTTTCGCGAGAACTCAATATTTCACAAAAAGTTTGTTACAAAAACATTCCATTCGCGCGAGAACTTAAACCTTTCGCAAAAGTTTGTTACAAATCTTTTTGAGCGACAAGTTCATGTGAAAAAATCAAGCAAAAAGTTTGGTACAACCACCAAACCTCCGAGACTTCTAAGTGAAGATGATTATCTGGATTGGGTTTACCGCATTGAGAATCATGTCATTTACACCAAACCAACGATATTATAGTCTATCAAATACGGACCGTATATTCTTATGTATTCAAATAACAAAGGAGAGTTGGTTCTAAAACCTAAACATTTCTAGGATGAGAAAGAGATGAAAAAGCTTGAACTCGATGATAAAGCTTATGTTGCGATCACTATGGCTCTTACTACTGAAACAGTATAGAAATTCAAGGAATTCAAAGGAGCCAAAGTGTTATAGGATGCCATGGAAGAACAGATTATGGGAAATAAGGATATGAGATAGAGTTGGAAAGATATGCTAAATCAAAAATTAAACATGTTCAATCATGTACTTAGGGAGACATTGGAAGCACAAATGTCAAGATTTATAAAACTAATTATAAAGATGAAAAGTGCAGGAGTAAAGCTGGAGAATATAGCTGTCAACAAGAAGCTATTGAATTCATTACCTTACAGTTGGAACAATAACTGCACTACTATCAAGAGAACCAAAGATATGTTTACCTTATCTC
Source organism: Flaveria sonorensis (assembly GCA_025506505.1). NCBI lineage: Eukaryota > Viridiplantae > Streptophyta > Magnoliopsida > Asterales > Asteraceae > Flaveria > Flaveria sonorensis. Next base: position 18,697,493 of record CM046434.1, read on the forward strand.
TTAGTGATCTAATTTCTACAATCAAATCTTATGAAATGGATGACAAACAAAGAGCTGCAAATCACATAAACACAATATGAGCTAAAGCAACTGCGTTGTATGCTAAGATGGCAAGTAATCCTAATTACTATATGAGCTACTCATAATTGTGTCAGCAACAACAGTCAGCAAACCCTGTCATTATGCTATCAAAGAGACATCTGTCTGTCACTTCCAAGTCCCTAGTCCAAATCAATTCTCTCCCATGTAGTCTCAACATATATCCTCTCAGCCATAAACTCACTCTTACCCATCCATTCAGCCTTCAGGTCATACTCAATAAGCTTTTGTTGCCAACACCAACCCTTCTAAACAAACAATTTAGATTGCTGAAGAACATCTTGCCTTGTTTACAACATTCATGTCTAGCTATGAAGCATCTATGGCTAGAAGATTAAGTGAACCAAACATTATGGTTGATGACTTATAGCAAGTTAACCCAGATGATGTTGAAGAAAATGACATTAAATACCAAATGACAATGGTGGTGTACAGGGCAAAGAATTTTTCAAGACGAACTGGTAGGAAAATGTTTGGAATAAACAACTCTAGTAAGATTAGGTTGATAAGACAAATTTGAGGTGCTACAACTACGAAATACCTAGGCATTTTGCTAGGGAATGCACAGAATCAAAGACAAATCAGAATGATAGTGGTAAGAAAATCATAATAGTCGAGGTTGAAGCCAAGAGTGATAAGGCCAGTTCTTCTAACAACAAAGCTCTAGTATCTTAGACCAATGGAGATTATGATTGGTCGGATCAAATAAAGATACTAGATCTCAAACTATCCATAGATTTGTTGATAGAGATAAAAGTTGGTGAAGATAAAGTTAAAGAAAACTTATTTGTACAATTTGTATCGAGTGACATGCTTGAGGGTGTTTTTGCTGATGACGAGTTGAAAAAGGATAATGAGAATGTTGTTACTAAACCTGCTCTTGATCATAGGTTCAAATGGATCAATCTATGATAATATTGTAATGCAATGATCAATTCAAACACTAAGTAATCAAACACAAGCAATTACTTCAAAAATTCATAGATTTCATTGATAGCAAAAGCTTAGGATACAAAGTATAAGGGTGAGTTACAGTCGTTCTGTCTGTTCTAACTGTTTCGTTGTCTACCCTACACAATACATAAACTATCCTATTTATACTATCAAAGAAAAATAAAGAATATATATTTACAAAATAAGTCCCTATACTATGACAAAACACAAAAGACAAATGTTAATCTTCAAAGAGCTCTAACAATACTCCCCCTAAGATTGACATTGTCTTCATTATGCATTGAACTCTTCTGGTTCATCTTTAAACTTGAACATGGGCTTCTCTTTGTGGAGTTCCAACTCTCGTAAAGCCTTCTTGATCACAGACTTGAACTTCTTTCAAAGATTCTATGATCTGCTTAGCGTTTAAGCTCTCAGAAAGGACTGTAGCATATTTTGTTGAGCTTTTACCTTCATCTAACACATGAATAGGTGAATCAGCAACAGCTTTGATAACCTCGAGAGAAGACTCCTTGGCAATCACATTCTCTTGTGGTACAGGCTCAATCACATCAATATTATGAAAAACAAATTCCATTTATTGTTGTTCATTTACTTTATCAATATCTTCATTCATATTATTTGAATCATCAACATTATTAACATCTTCAAGGACTATACCTATATATCACATGGATTAACATGTAACAATCAATTGTTGAGTAAATGAATGTATTGGGTGAGAGAATAAGTGAATCAGAGTGTTTGAATTTATGAATGAGTGAATGAAAACTACAAGTGTTGAATATATATAAGTGTAAAAATTCTTTGGCGCATGAGCACTATGAAGGCATATGAGGCTAAGTTTCACACTAAATCTTTAGACGCATGAGCACTATTCAGAAGCTTAAGCACTGTTCAGGCGCTTGGGCACTGTTCAGGATCATAAGACTTGTTGAAACACCTAACACTTAGAGTAAACATCACCTTTAAATTTCTAACCACATTGGAAAGTCTGAAACTATTCAGTCGCATGAGCTTAAGTTCATACGCCCAACACTTAACCATTTTCAGCAACATGACAACTGTTTAGGCGCATGTACTTGAACAAAACGCTCAACACTTGTACAAATTCCTGAAATTCATCATACTCCTGATTTAGACTTCTGAGCACTATTCAGGGGCATGAGAAACCTTCCATGAGTCTAACACTTGGAAACTTTCACAATACTCATCTGAACACTATTTATGCACATTATCACTGTTCATGTACATTGTCTCAAAACTTAGTTAAATTTTTTGACTATCACTCGAAATGGACATTAATTACCCTCAAATTTTAACAATATCAAATTGTTTTTGTTTAAAATCATCACACATCATTTTTATAATAATTTTTGAAAGATTGAACCAATTTTTGTTTTTCCAACAATTTCCGGTCATTTTAGTCTTTATTTTAAAACTTTCACAACACAAATAGTCTTGTTTTGTTTGCAAGAAGCTTTTCCACTTATTTTGAATTCTTTTCAGGTTCATTTTTACATCATATCAAACACATACATTCTTGAATTTCAGCTTCATCCTTTTCATCCAAAGCACTTAACTTTTTTTATTTCTTTTTCACATTTTGACACTTTTCATTGATTTTCTCTTTACATTTTTACTCCCCCTAAAATTTTAAGTTCACAAACTTAGAAGTTTCTTTTATTTTGCAAGTAGAGCAAACTAATCATTATCAACATGCCTGCAGACAGAGAATCATGCAAAAATCAAAATTAAAGCAGAAGAAAAATCTACTATACGCAATTGCATGCAGTGAGATCATATCAATTAAGATCAGCACATTAAAATAAAATAAAATGGTGGATAGTCATAGACAGTGATTAAATCCTGATCAAGTGTGTTCCAGGTCAGCGTTCCCACAGCAGAGGAGACACGATATCTAAGGACAGAAAATGAATGCTTTTGGCAAGATAATCAGCACACTTACTTTTTCAATTCTTGGATTGATTAAGGTACAATTAGATATGACATTATATAAGTCACACTTAGACTTCAAGAACTCAACTCTCGTCAAGATATGCAAGAAAGCACTTTTCTCAACTTATTAACCTAACATATACTTATAACTAGATCTCATGTTTAGGTTGTGCACATTGGCATCTTTTGCATCAAGTGATAATATTCAAGTCTGTAATGACTTAAAACAAAAGATATCTCGTCACTTTAGGTCTATGATGACTCATAACAGAGAAATGAATAGATGCTTTAAATAATTATAGCTCATGATTATTCATATCGCCACCAGGTGTGAGGTTGTGACTTTACAAGCAATCAATTTGAGAAGTCAACACTACTCATTGATACTAATGTGGACAAACACGAATGCCTAATTGATTTAGTTTAATCATAAGAATTTACTTTTTCAGTAATTGCATGAGCTTACCTGCACATCATATCTGATCAGGTCAGATTTTAGTAGTAAGCGAAGTATGCAACTGATCAGAACTAATGTATCTATCATTTCTCACAAATTGCAAAGACAGATTCAGTCCTTAATAATTAACAGACAAATAAACTCTATTTTTGTGGGTTTTTGTTTTATAATTTTCTCTTTTGATTTTGCAATTTTCTATTTTTGTATTTTCTTTTTCTTTTTCTATTGAACATGCACACATAATATATACAATCAGGCAGTTAACCATGACAATTTTTTCTATAAATCTTCTTATTTAGCTAAGGGAGGGTTATTTTCATTTATATGATCCAGACAACTCAATTACTCAAAACCATTTTTAAACGTGGTTAATAAGTCCAATTGACTCAACCAAGTACTCAAAACGACCTGGTAGAAAGGCTTTTGTAAATAGGTCAGCTAACTATTTTTCAGTTGTAATTTGAATCAAAATGATTAAACCTTTTTCAAATTTATCTCTGAGAAAATGATATTGAATTTCAATATGCTTTGTTTTTGAGTGTTGGACAGGATTCGCTGTAATAAACATAGCAGTAGTGTTATCAATGTAAATAGAAGTTTTAAGAAAATTGAACATGTAATCCAGCAGTTGGTTTTGTAACCAAAGGATTTGAGAACATCCCGCTGAAGCAACTATGTACTCAGCTGCTGCGGTTGAAACGGAGACATTTGTTTGTTTCTTACATTGCCACGAGACTAATCTGGGACCTAAAAACTGACAGCCACCCATTGTAGATTTACGATCTTAGCAACATCCTCCATAATCACTATCTGTATATCCATGTAACTTGAAGTTTCCTTTATAAGGATACCACAACCCTAAAGCCGGTTTTCCTTTGACATACCTGAATATTCGTTTAACAGCAATTAGGTGAGATTCCTTCGGGTCAGATTGGTACCTGGCATAGACAAAAATAGCATACATTATATCAGGTCTAGATGCAGTAAGATACATCAAAGATCCAATCATTGATCTGTATAGAGTTTGGTCAACTGATTTTCCTTTCGGATCAGGTTCAATCTTGGTATTTACGTCAGCCGGAGTTCTGATGGATTGACAATCTTACAGTTTAAATTTCTTCATGTGTTTTTCAATGAATTTCTCCTGATTAATAAAAATTCCATCTGCAGACTGCTTCACTTGAAGACCAAGGAAAAAGTTAATTTCTCCTATAGAACTCATTTGGAAACGTGACTTCATGATTTCTTCAAATTCATTACACAATTTTGGACTTGTAGTATTGAATATGATATCATCAACATACACTTGAGCACATAAGAGATCATCAGCATCCTTCTTTATAAACAAAGTAGGATCAATTTTACCTCGCTTGTATCCATGCTGGATCAAATGTTGTGATAACGTGTCATACCAAATTCGAGGAGCTTGATGGAGACCATACAATGCTTTACTAAGCTTGTACACACGATGAGGATATTCTGAATCTTTGAAACCTGGAGGTTGCTTGACATACACATCCTCAGTGATTGGTTCATACAAGAAAGCACCTTTAACGTCCATCTGATACACCTTTAATTTCATGTATGATGCATAAGCCAGGAAGACAAGAATTGATTCAAGTCTTGTAACTAGAGCAAATACTTCATCATAATCTATTCCTTCTTCTTGGGTGTAACCTTGTGCAACGAGTCTAGCTTTATTGCGAACAATAATTCCCCGATCGTCTGACTTGTTTCTGAATAACCATTTTGTTCCTATGGTGTTTTCTCCTTCAGGTAAATCCACAAGCTTCCACACTTCCTGTTAACGGAATTACAATAACTCTTCTTGCATTGCCTCAATCCAACTATTGTCCTTTAATGCTTCGGTGACGTTTTTAGGAACAATTTGAGATATCATGAGTATAAGCAGAGGTTGGCTTGTTCTAAATGACTTCTCATCGTTCTCATTTAATGGACTGATAATCTGAGATGTAGGATGGTTCTTGTGAATACGAGATGTTGGAATCTTATTTTCTTGAACATTAACATCCAGATTAGATTGGTTCAAGTCGGAAAGCTGATGCAATAAGTTCAAAGTATGTGGATTGAAATTAGGAACTTGATTCGTTGAGTTGATAAAGTAATCAAGATTATCAGTAAAAACTACATCATCAGAAACCAATGACGTTCTGGACATAGGTTGTACAATTTCAGGACCATCATTAGGAATAGGTTGTGAAACATATGGGTTTTCATAAACGGGATGTTCTTGTGCTTGTTGAGAGTGAGATTGATCATGAGATTCAGAATGAAATACAGGATCTTTAACAAATGAGAAGAATGAATAATCTGGGCTAGAATCATCCATATCATCAGAATCAGAATCATCACTGAAAGATACAAGATCTCCTCCTTTTTTCTTTTTCTCACCTGGAGAGTCAAACAAGTTAGAATTAAAAGAGTTTGATAAAGAATCTAAATCAAATAACCAAGCTGGACCATTTGCAATTTATGGAAAAGAGTTTTCAAGAGATTTAACATTAAAAGTTTCAAGAATAACATTCGTCCTAGAGTTACAAACTCTAAATGCTTTTGAAACCGAAGAATATCCAACAAAAAATCCATCATTAGATTTTGCATCAAATTTTTCTAGCTAGTCACTTAAATTTAAAATCAAAACTGGAGAACCAAAAGATTTAAGAAAATCTATATTAGGTTTCCTGCCAAACATCAACTCATAAGGAGTTTTCTGTTTAACTTTCACAAGTAATGTACGATTCTGTACAAAGCATGCAGTGGATATGGCTTCATCCCAGAAAGTAATTGGAATCTTTGCATCTGCTAACATGGAACGTGCGGCCTCAATCAAAGTTCTGTTTTTCCTTTCAGCAACTCCATTTTGTTGTGGAGTTCTAGGAGCAATAAACTGAAGAGCAATTCCTTTTTCTGCACAAAACATGTCAACATTAGAATTTTTAAATTCAGTTCCATTATCACTTCTAATAATTTTCACCTTTTGTTCTAATTAATTTTCTACTTTAATGATGAATTCTTTTAACAATTCAGTAGTTTCAGATTTAGCATACAAAAAGAAAACCCATGAAAATCTTGTAAAGTCATTAATGATAACTAAATAATAAGACTTCTTTCCAATACTCTGCACATTTATTGGTCCGAATGAATCCATGTGCAACATCTAGAGAGGCTTGGAATTTGACTTTATCAGCTTGGGCTTATAAGACTCTCTGTGTTGCTTTCCTTTTAAACATGTTATGCAGTGATCTGTTGTAGCAAACTTCTTTGTTGGAAGACCTACTACATGATTTCCTGCTACAAGCTTGTTCATGTTCTTGAAATTGGAATGCCCAAGACGTCTATACCATAACTGGCTTTTGACATTTGATGCTTGAGCAATTAGGCATGTTGTTTCTGTAGATGGATCTACTTGAGACATATCTAACTTGTATACATCTCGATCACGTACAGCTTTAACAACTACCCATTCTTTGTTTATCTGAAAACCTGGCTTCAAAATATAACAAAAAGAATCATCAAATAGAACAGAGTAAGATTTGTCACAAATTTGGGAAACACTTAAAAGATTAGAGTTCAACTATGAATAATAGTTGACTTTATCAAAGCTAATAATCCCATTGGACACTGTTCATTCGCCTGTTATTTTACCACCTACATCACCTCCGAATGCAACATGAGTACCATCTTTTAACTTAAAATCTTGAAGCAAGGCATGGTTGCCTGTCATATGCCGGCTACACCCACTATCAACATACCACGTGTTAATAGGTCTTCTTGGGCGTACCTGCATTTCAAAGAGATTTAAGTTGAGTTATCAACCCAAGCCGATATGGTTTTGGGCTTGCCAAATTTATCAACAAGGGTAACCTGTTTAAAACGAAGATTATTCAAATCAGGCTTCTTTTATTGTTTAAATTTACCAATTCCGTTTCTGACAAATTTTTGATTATCTTTGATTTGCATAGTCCGTAAAGCATGGTAACATTTTTCAAGATCATCGTCAAGGTAATTCAAACCATCAGAAGAAACATTTTTAGAAAAATTTTGATTACCAAACTTTTCATTGTTCATTCTCACAAATCGTGGAACGAAATTTCCTTGATTATAATGCTTTGTTTTCACTGCATAAGAATCATCACAATCAGAATCAATCCTTCGAAAAGATCTCAAGCCTAAGGAAGGTTGTTTTGTCAATCTTTGAAAACCAACACTTTGATTTCTTTGAAATTATGGATTGACATATCCATTCCTTGGCGAGTTCCTTCGAAAGTAGCAATTCTCAGTTTTGTGATTTCTTTCATCACAAATGGTACAATACTTGTTGAAATAACAATCAGCTGTTGAATGGTTTTCCATATCACAAATGTGACAGTACCTGTTAAAGAAACATTCATCAGTCTTATGATTATACATATCATATATTTCACATTACCTTTGTTGAAATTTAAACTATTGATTAACCTTAGATGTGGAAGCCACATTTGATCCTTGTTTTGATTTAGGAGTTGCAAAGTTAATCTATTGTTTTTTATTTGAGAGTTTGTTCTTTTGAAATTTAGGTTTTGACTTTTGTTCATTAACACCATTCCTAGACACCTTAGATACAAATCTTTTGTTAACAGCGGAAGACTTTGGACCTGAACCAGTTTTCAGATCAGAGTTAGATTTGTTCTTTGAATTTGACTTGATTTCTGGAATTGTGTTCATATCAAAAGTACCCGCAAACACAAGCTTCACTGGTTTAAATTGATTAGATTGATTTTTATTCTGAGAGGGTTTAGCTTTAGGATTTTTCCTTCTCCTTCTCTGGTTTCTTGATCTTGATGATCTCTGCTTGCTTTGTGATTGAACATCTTCAGTAGAAGACTCTTTTGCATTTTCTTTATATTTTTGTTCTTTTTGCCATTTGATGAAGTCTGGATTGTTTAGTCCATAAAAAAATGAATCTTCAGATGTTACTTCATCTTGTTTTGCTTTCTCTTTATTCTTTGGGTTTTGTTTGTCATTCTTTACAATGACTTCTTCAACAACATACTCTTTGGGAACAAACATTTTCTTATTCTTTGGTTGTGGTTCGTAAGAATTAACTTTAACTGGATGACCATTTTTAATCTTTTTAGAATCTTGTTCCTTAAATATCTCAACATTAGTTTTCTCTTCATCACTTTCAGAATTCTTTTCTTATTTTGAAAGGCTTTTAGCTTAGCTTTGTTTTCAGGTGAATGACCATGTGTGTTAAAGTTTTCTGGTAAAGTGTTTGTGATAGATTCAGGCATGGGTTCATGTGTGAAACCTAGACTTGTTTTGTTATTATCTTTTCTCTCACTTACCAACTGTTCCACAATTATTTTAGAACTTTTAACTTTAGCTAGACCCACCTATGTTGCAGCATGAGCTATTTTTTCTTCTTCTAAATTTTTAGTCATCTCCTTAAGTTGTTTTTTAACAAGTTAAAGTTCTTTTAGAGTTTTATTCCAGAAGATTTGTAGAGATAAGTTCTTTTCATCTGAGACTTTGTGATCATTTTTCAGTTTGTTATGCATTTCTTCTTCTTGTTTAAGTTTGTCATAGTTTTTAAATGAATATGTTCTGTAATGCTCAACTTGATCAAAACATGCTTTTATGCATATTTTCTCTTTGACTTTAACAGGAATTTTAGGATAACTTCAAGAAGTCTCAGAGTCAGATGATGGATGCTCAACCTTTGGTTATTCAGACTGAGCCATGAGTGCAATTTCTTCTGAATCCTCTTTTGGGTCAGATTTGTCACTCCAATCATAATCTTCATCATCATTTTCAGAATCACCATCTGCCTTAGGATCATTTTCTTCAGACCAGTCTTCATTTTGACCTTCAGCAATAAGAGCTAAACTAGATGTTAGATCAGTTGTGAATTGTTCAGCATAAGCACTCCAGTCATAGCCATCTTTGATGCTAACAACAACAGCTTTCTTTGGCTCTTCAATGTTTTTGATTCATCTTTAAGTTCTGGCATGGGAAGACTTGATAAGGATTTTGAGAGGTTTTCTGAGACTGCTGTTGGTATCTTTGACTACTAGAACCTGCTTGACCAAATCTACCTTGATTTCTAGGAGCTTTACATTCCCTTGAGAAATGACCATAACTTTTTCAGTTGAAACACCTTGACTTTGATTTATCATATCCAACAGTTTTGTTTGCATTAGGTTTGTAATTCCTGTTAACATTTGAATGTTTTGTGTTCTGTAAGCAATCATTACCATCTACCAATTCAAGTCCATCTCTTCCACATCATCAGGATCCATCTCAAACAAATCCTGCAAAACAAGATCTAACTGGGTTAGATGACTACCTTGATAAGCATGAAAACTTGCCATGAAAGCAGTAAAAGCGGATTTTGACTCATCATCCTATAACATGATATTAATAACATCTTTAACTTTTCTTATTTTAACAGAGTTAGAAGATGAAGTCTTAGTTTGAGGTTTAGGAGTTTGAGTTTTAGGAGGAGACTGAGTTTGAGTTGTATAAACAGGAGCACTTGTGTAAGAGGAATCTATGAAGAAACCAGCTCCAACGAATAAATCACCCTCGTCTTCTGGAGAATTTTCATCTTTTTCCAGAAAAGCATTCTCCACTGTGTTAGCTGGAGAAGCAACATACTTATACTGAGACATTGATGCAGCTCTATCATTGTTTCTAGAGCTATCATCAATTTCAACTGATTCAATTTTGGCAATCAAATATCCAGATCCATCGGAAACTTTTCTGTATGCTTCAACAGAGTGACTGTCTGTTTCTATGAAGATGGAAGAGCATTGAGAAGTCTGTAATTTAGATCTTTGAGATCATTTTTTATACCAGCAATTGACATTTTGTAGTAAATTGCACAAATCTGTTCATCATTTGATTGATTGTTTCACCAGAAAGATGCTCAAATAACTCCAATTGTCTCTTGAGTTTCTGCTTTTTGAGATCTTGTATCTGTTTACCACCTTCACAAATAATCTTCAAAGCTCTATACATGGTGTAACCAGTTTGATAACCTTCAAGTCTAGTCAAGATTTCCAATGGTAACGCCTTGCACATCAATGAATAAGCTTTGATGTCATTCTTAACCTTCCTTAAGTCATCACCTTGTAGACCATCCTTAGGATACGATTCTGGAGAGTCTTTGTATAAACAAATCCTCTGTTAGGTCCATCGGATGTAATTGGGATATGTGGTCCTTTCTGTATTGACTTCACAAATCAGTGTCGATAGAGTTTAGATGATGCTTCAATCTAAAAGACCAATTTTTGAAATCAGCTCTATTTTTGAGCTTGGGAACCCTGTTCTCAGAATCTTCAGACTTAACCATTTTGTATTTTTGAATTAATAAAAATGACTTGTTTTTGTTGTTTTTAAAATTTTAAAAAGAAACTATAAAATGAAAATATTTTTGAATTTTAGTTTTTGAAAAATTTCTAAGTGTTTACTGATAAGTCTGAATACTAATGCGCCTAAAACTTCTAAAACGCCTGACTTTGAACAAGAAACGTCTAAGGGAATGCCTTAGATGAATTCTGAAACGCCTGACTAATGAAGCGTCCGAATAGTTCTCAAACGCCCAGACAGTGTAGAAACGCCTGAGGTAAAAACGTCCAAACAGTTCTCAAACGTCTAGAATTGCTTAAGTTTCAACAAAGACTTAATGTGACCAAACAGTCACAATACGTCCAAATAGTTGAAAAAAGTGTGTTTTGAAAACGTCTTAATAGTGCTAAAACCCCTAAACAGTTGCAAGGCGTCTGAACACTTAGCAAATTTTAGCAGTTTTTACAACACAAGCGCCTAATTCATCGTCTTCAACAAACTCATATCTAATGAAATTCTTCAAAACTTGTTAAATTTATCTAAAAACTTCTAGTTAGGTAGTAAATAGATCGATTAACAATCATCAATCAACATTTTGATCAAACAACAACTACACATCTGTTTTCTAATTGAATTAATGTTCGAGAATGAAGAACACCTGTTCGAACATAAATCTGATCAATACTCAGATTCTAAACAAATTAAACACCAAATTATGATTCAAATCATGTTTCTATGGATGAAACACAACTGAAAACAACAATTAATCGATCAAATTGCAATCAACATAGATTTCAAGTGATTCAAAGAGCTCAATAATGCCGATATGCTCTGATCACTGAACCGAAAGCTCTGATACCATTTGATAGGTTCAAATGGGTCGATCTGTGATGACATTGTAATGCAATGATCAATTCAAACACTAAGTAATCAAACACAAGCAATTACTTCAAAAATTCATAGATTTTATTGATATCAAAAGCTTAGGATACAAAGTGTAAGGGTGAGTTACAGTGGTTCTGTCTGTTCTAACTGTTTTGTTGTCTTCCCTACACAATACATAAACTATCCTATTTATACTATCAAAGAAAAATAACATATATTTACAAAATAAGTCCCTATACTATGACAAAACGCAAAAAACAAATGTTAATCTTCTAAGAGCTCTAACATTTGAGACTACTCCAGCACAAGTAGTGAAGACTGAAGTTGTTAAAGAAGGAATTAAAGAAAAAGCTATTAAGAACACTCCAGCTACTCAAGAGAAGAAAAGCTTACATTTCATTGCTGTTAAGAAGACTCCAGCACCTACTCATATTTAAGTTGATAATGTTGTTGAGCTCACTTCAGCAACCACAGTAGGAAAGGAAAGTGGTAAGAAAAGGGAAGTGATGGAGGCATTCATGTTGAAAGGAATGTCTAAACAATCTACAAATTCTAAAGTCACAAATTAGGTATATGTTAATCTTTTTACTAATTCCTATATTGAAAAGGTTCAAAGATATAGAGTTCACAACGAGCACTTGATTTTAAAAGTTGAAAAACTTCAACATCAAGCTTGAAAATATAAAGCAAATGAAAAGATATTCAAAGAAAAGCTAGAAGGCTTAAACAAATCAATTTATCAACTACAACTAAATCTTCATGATAAAGACTATAAAATTAATGATTTGACATCACGTAATAATGATCTAGCTTTGAAAATAAACAAACTTAACAGTGAACTCTTGTCTGCAAACTCACAGTAGAGAAGTTTAAACTTTCTTTAAATTTGGTTGAAGCTATAATCAAGTCACAAATGACTCAAAAGATTAATGGTGGTAAAAAAGGTATTGGATTTTCCAGAATTGCACCATCAATTAATCATGATTACACATGTTTACCTTTATTAGTTACCACAACCGATAAAGACATAACCTATGTTTTAGGATTTCAACCAAATTGTGACTTAAAAACTTCAGTCAACATTTCTTTGACTGTTGATCCAATAACCAAAATAGAAATTAAACTGAATGATGTTAACCCTTTTGTAGAAAGTGTGAAGATAGATGGTTTGGTTGAAGATTGGCATATTGATGATGAAATAGATTTTCTAGATAATAATAATAAAAGTTGTCCTAAAAATTTATCTTCTTGTAAATCATCACTATCAATCAATGAAAGGTCTGATGTTTCTATTTCTATGATGGATTATACAAATGTGTCAAACAAGCAAAAGAAATTAAAAACAAAAATCATTCATAAAGATAATGAAAGAAAACAAATTACAACATCATTATCTAACTTGAAAATTGATATCAAGAATAGATTTGTTTCAGAAGGTAATATAGATAAAGAAGATATATTTTTAAAGAAACGAATGTTCGCTTCTTTAAAAATAAAATTCCTATTGATGCTAACCCTGTGAAACAAGATGTGTGTAGATCAGGTGTCATGGAAACTGGTCCAATTCCAGTGACTTATCTCAAAAGGTTAAAGCTGCTCTACATGCCTCATCGGCTTCAGGAAATAATCAATCGATAAAGAAATTTACCACAATTCTTTCGGATTCAGCTAGGAATGTTTTCGAAGAAAGAAAATAGAAACTGTTAAAGAATCACAAGGCCAAAGAAATACTAAAGCCGGATTCTATGATAACTTTGGTGGTTATCATAAACAGTTTGAGGGAAACACATGAGTGCCTAATGTTTATCATAAACCATGTTGCTATGTTTGTGGAAATTCAAATCATATAACATTAGAAATTGCATTTATCAACATAAATCAACAAACAAACAATGATTTCATAATTCTATCTCACATAATAGAAAATAATGTTTCGTTAATGCCAAGTTCAATAAAAATTCATATCATATGAAATCTTTTGTTCCAAACAAAATGTTTTGATGAAAAATAACTTGGAAACAGGAAACACAATTAAGAAATCTCAAAATGTTAATGAAAGCAATCTCAATCTCGAAAGTATGAAAGATAGTTTAAATAAAATTTTCACGAAATTGACAAAGCCAATTCAAAATTGAAAGTAAAGGACAAAAAGTTAGATTCTAATATTGTTGATGATTATGTTTTCAATGATAAAGGAGATATGATTTTGAAGTCTGCATCATATTTGGATGAAAACAATGTTCTCAAGTAAAAAAAAGGCTTGGGTTCCTGAACTTGATTAAATTTCTTCATATATGCAGGAACAACCAAGGCAAGTCATTAATAGCATATCACATATTGAAAGCGGTGTTCAAGGCACATAACAGGTAACACATCACTTATTAAACAATGTTCCACCTTACAATAGTGGTTATGCTATTTTTCTAGGGATAAAGGAGGTAAAACTACAAAGAAAGGTATAGTATCAAATAGTGTATTGAGCTTTGAAGATGTCAATTTTGTTGAAGTTAAAACATAATTTGTTAAGTGTTTCTCAAATTTGTGACAAACAATATTCAATACACTTCACTGATAAAGAGTGTCTAATTCTAAAACCTGGTTTTATAATACCTGAAGAATGGGTTTTATTGAGAAATATGAGAGACAAAGACACATACTTTTTAGATATGAATGGTTCACATTCATTTGTAACAACGTCTTGCTTGTTATTAAAAGCCTCGGAAAGTGATTCAATGTTATGGCATTGTCGTCTTGGACATGTTAACAAACTATGAACAAGTTGGTTAGAGGAAATCATGTTGTTGGTTTACCATTGAAAGAATTTCAACTTATCGAACATTGTCTGTCATGTTCACAAGGAAAACAACATAAACTTCCTCATAAACCAGTTGCTCATACCGAAATTGAGTCAATCCTTCAATTATTACACATGGATTTGTTTGGTCCTATGAGTGCTTTGAGTTTGGGACGTCGTGCTTATTGCTTGTTTATTATTGATGATTTTTCCATATTCACTTGGGTTTTCTTTTTAGCAACAAAGGATGAAACGCCTCATTTGCTAGTAAAGTTCATGACACTCGTGGAAAATCAAACCAATAAAACAATCAAGTGCATCAGAAGTGATAATGGAACAGAGTTTTGCAATCATATCTTGAATGAATTTCGTAGTTCAAAGGGAATAGCAAGACACTTTAGTTCTGCAGGAACTCCACAACAAAATGGAGTTGCTGAAAGACGAAATAGAACTATGATTGAAGTAGCTCAAACAATGCTATTAGTAGCCAAACTTCCTTCATTCTTTTGGCCGAAGCTGTCAATACTGCATGTTATGTTCAAATCATGTCTTAATAAATAATAAAAAAATATGACTCCTTATGAAATATTTTTTAAACATAAACCCAACGTCAAATACTTAAGACATTTGGATGTTGTTGTACTTTGTTACACACATCTAATTCAAAGTCAAAATTGATGAAAAGGTAGATGACTATTATTTGTTGGATACTCAACCAACAAAGTAGCATCTTGGGTTTATAATAAAAAGACTAAACAAACTATTTAGTCATTTGATATAGACTTGCATGAATCTAACAAAATAGATACAAGATCTGCTCCTTCATTCAACAATATCAGTTTTTCAACCATCTGATTTAGACTTGAATCAAGTTCCTGAATCTGATTTGATTCTGGTTAATCAAGTTGTTGAATAAGTTCCACATGATTTTGATTCAAGTTCTTCTTCTACACAGGATTCCAATTGATACAATCTAGTTCCGTTTGAAGATCCATCTACTGATAATGACATCACTCAAGAGGAACATATTATCTATCAACTAGAAGGAGGAAATGGTGTTGAAGAACCTGTTGGTCACATGTCTAATTTAGATAAAGTTATTTCTGAATATCTCATTCCTCGATTGAGAATACATAAGGATCATCCAACTGAAGCATTCATTGGTCCATTATCACAAGGCGTCCGTACTCAAAGTCAATCAGCAGCAATCAACACATGCTTGTACACTTGTTTTATTTCTCAAATCCTGCCAAAGAATATAGAAATGGCTTTGAAAGAGAATAGTTGAGTTGAGGCAATGCAAGATGAGTTGATACAGTTTAAGAAGTTATATGTTTGGCATTTGTGTGAGCTTCCAAATATAAGTTGCCTATCTGAAAAAAGTGGATTTTTCGTAACAAAATGGATGAAAAAGGTGTTATTGTTTGCAACAAAGCCAGACTTGTTATACAAGGATTCTATCAAGTTGAAGGTCTTGATTATGAAGAAGTCTATGATCCTGTTGCTAGACTTGAAGCAATACATATATTTTTGGCTTATGCTTCATACATGAACTTCAAGGTTTATCAGATGCATGTAAAGACTGCATTTTCATATGGCAAATGAAAGAGGAGACCTATATTTGTCAACCGCCTGGTTTTGAGGATCTGGATCATCCCGACTATGACTATAAGTTGGACAAAGCACTTTATGGGTTACATCAAGCACCTTGCGCTTGGTATGCTACTTTCATTGAACATGCTTACAAATGGTTATACATGGGGTGCTATTAATCAAACTTTATTTCTAAGGAAGACTGTTGATGACCTCATTCTTGTCCAAATCTATGTTGATGACATCATTTTTAGATCTACAAATGAAGATTTGTGTAAAGAGTTTGAAGTAGTGAAGAAAAAGAAATTCAAAATGAGCTCTCTTGGAGAAAAGAAATATGTTCATAGTAGTCTGGACAAATACAAATTTCAAGATTCCAAGATTGCACCAACTCCGATGTCTTCTTGTCCTACTTTATCTCCTGATCTCACGGTGACAATGTTGATCACATTGTATTGATCAATGATTGGATCCCTGGTGTATCTCACTACCAGCAGGCCTGACATTATATTTTTTTTCCTTCAGTGTGCATGATATCAAAGTAATCCAAAAGAATTTCACATGAAAGCTGTCAAGCGGATTTTCTAGTTTCTCAAAGGCCAACAAAACTTGGACTTTGGTATCCTGGAAATTCTTAATTTAATTTATATGCTTATACTGCCGGTGATTATGGTGGTTGTAATGTGGAGAGGAAATCAATAATAGGTGGGTGTCAATTCCTTGGAAATAGGTTGATTTCATGGCAATGCAAAAAGCAAAACATTGTTTCCACATCTACTGCAGAAGGTGAATACATGGCTGCATCAAGCTGTTGTTCACAAATCATTTGGATTCAACAATAACAACTCTTGATTATGGTTTTAACATTTACAACACCATAATTTGGTGTGATAATTCTGCAGTTCTAAACATAGTGAAGAATCCTATTCAACACTCGAAAACAAAACACATTGACATCAGAATGCATTTTATCCGTGAGTGTTTTGATAGAAAGCTTATTCATCTTGAACAAGTCAAATCTGATGAAAATATTGATGACTTGTTTACCAATGCATTTGATCATTCCCGATTTGATTTCTTCTTCAATCTCTGGGAATGATTAACTTTGGTTAATTAACCGTAACCCCTCTATCAAAAATATTTTTCTGTTCTATTGGTTAAAATTGTAATTTTCTAAGTAGATAATTACAATTTTAGGGGGAGAATTTGAAAATGTAATGAAAAATATTTTGGTTTTATGGGGAGTAAGTTTGAAAAATATCAAAAAGATTTTGTTCAAAAGTTTTTTATAAAATATATTTTCAATGCTAAATAGGAAATGATAATACATTTCATGATTTGGATATATATTACATACAAAAGCTTAAAAAGAACAGACTTGGATTATGTTTGATATGTTGATAGGCTCGACTTCCAAGAATAAAAAGCATTATGATTTGTGATGCACTGAAACTAAATTCTCTATGACTAAATTAGGTTACACATCAAGGTTTTGTGGTAACATTGATTCCATACTAAAACAGATTAAGAGTTACAGTCTAGTCATACTCAAGGCAGTTACTTCTGATTCAGTGATTTTCATGAGTATCGTATATATATGTATAAAATGAAAAGAGATAAAGCTGAAAATCAAGCAAAAACAAAGAAGAAAATTGAAAAATGACAAAAGAGCAAAAAGATGCCACAAAATGCCATATAGGAATAAAAGATGCCAATGTGCACATTAATAAAAGATATGTTATATACATAAATACTATATGGTAAATGTTTTATTTTTTGAGAATATGTTCTAACACAGGAGGCAAAATCAAAAGATGGGGCATGCAAGTCCGGATTGTTATATAAGTCCTAAACATCTTGTGAGGGTAAAACATAAGTCCGACTAGCTATTAATAAGTCCTACAACTTGTTAATATTCTGTGTTCTCAAACGTTTATCAGGCTAGTTATGCTCTAAATAGATGTTATAAGAAATTTAATAATCTTAAGAATATTGATCAGAGGTAAAAAGAGCAAGTCAAATTGGGTTGACTTAAAATCTCAAAAGTGTCTTGAAGCTGAATAGGAGTTCTACAGGTGTAACGCCCCGAATTCTTTTGTTGAAGGAAGAAGTTCTTGCGCCAGAGGTAAAGTTCTCACGCGAGTCAGCAAGTTCTCGCGTGGAGGCAGTTTTCGCGCGAACCGAAGTTCTCACGTGAGAACAGCTGCGAGGAGAGAGAGACACTATAGATAGGCCCATGCACCCAATCTTCTCTACTTCATGCGAAAAGTCCTGCTGTTGTGCTTGTGAAAAGAGAAGTTGGTGCTAGGTGGTGTCTAAGGTATGTATTCGTCGATATTCGATGTAGTTAAGCATGTATGAACCATATGTAATGATATTGCATAATAATTATGTAGCTTTTGGCTCGAAACAGTCTCGGTTTTGTCGTGTTCGTGTGCAAGGATATCATTAGGTGAGTTCTAGACCCCTCTTTTACGTGTTTACCATGTTTTTAGGGCTAATATGCATACCTAAATGAATGTTTTGTGAATGAATGATGTTTATAACTGTTATAGCATGTTTGGGTGTAGAAAGGGCTAAGGGAGCGATAACTTGGGGAGCAAGTTGCGTACAGCAGAAAAGTTATCACGCGAGAGGTAAGTTCTCGCGCGAAATGTGATTTTGACGGGCTGACGGTTAACTTTTGAAAGTTCTAGCGCGAAAGAGAAGTTCTCGCACGAATACGGGTTTTCGTGCAAAAACTTTTAACTGTTACGTGTTATGTTACCCCGTGAATGTGCATTAATAATGACTTAATGATGAACTTAATGCTAAAGAATTAAGTACGTATGTAGATATATATTATATATATCATGATAGTTAAAGGTTAAAGAATGATGTTAATTCTCATGTGAAACGCGAAAGAATAAGTTACCCTGTTACCCTGATAGGAGTTATGCTTCATGCATTCTCACCGATAGGAGTTACACTTCGGTGTGCTCAACTGATAGGAGTTATGTTTCGTGCATTCTCACCCGATAGGAGTTACACTTCGGTGTGCTCAACTGATTGGAGTTATGCTTCATGCATTCTTTCCCGATAGGAGTTACACTTCGGTGTGCTCAACTGGTAGGAGTTATGCTTCGTTCATTCTCACCCGATAGGAGTTACACTTCGGTGTGCTCAACTGATAGGAGTTATGCTTCGTGCATTCTCACCCGATTGGAGTTACACTTCGGTGTGCTCACCTGATAGGAGACATGCTTTATGCAATCTCATCCGATGGGAACTAAGCTTCATGCTATGTTCAAATGATGACGTAAAGCGAATGGTAAAAGTAAGGTATGGGTAATGAAATGGTAAAGTGAATGGTAAAGTAAGGTATGGGTAATGTACTGGTAAATCGAATGGTAAAGTAATGTATGGGTAATGTAATGGTAAAGCGAATGGTAAAGTAATGTATGTGTAATGTAATGGTAAAGTGGATGGTAAAGTTAAAGTTAAAGTATAATTATCGAACGAGTTCGGTAAGATGATGTGTACAGTTAATGTTTTTATGAATGTTGAAATGAAAAGGTGTGCGTTTATGTCAGAGTTTTATTCTTGTTAACCTAGAGCTCGCTCAGCATCGCTGACTTTTGTATGCATATTAGATTGACAGGTATGCTATACATTATTGGGGGTGAGCTTGGCATGGATGGGAGAGAGCTATCTGGCACATGAACGAGACTGGCATCCCTGGCTTAGAGCTTTAGATAGATAGCTAAAGTGATCTTTTGATGTTATTGATAAACAATAGAAATTTTTGTACGTTCCGCTATGTATATTAATGAAATTGGATGTTCGAGAACTTGTGTTTCTGATGTCCAAATCCAACTGTGGGGTTTCCCGGAACGGGGCCTTACAACAGGACTTATGATTATGGGATCTATTGATTTCATATAAATAAATAAAAACATGATAATAATCACAACATATGTGTCTGAGTAAAAATTGAAGTATGAGTTTAATTTGGATAACTATATTGACAATCAGCTTAACTAGTATTTTTCTAAATACAGCAGGAAGATGTTAATAATTGATTTCAAAGAACTATGATCTTATACTTGAAAATTCACAAAATTATTTAAGTCATAAGTCTAGCATTTTATGTATTTTACTTTGTTTATTTTTGTTTTGATTTACCAAAATTTGTTCATAAAATTGTATAAAAATTAAGGGTGTTTGGTTAATAATCAAAACTTGGTTAAACATAATCATAAATTTAATAAATCAAAAGATAAATAAATAACAATGAAGAAAATTTTGAAAAAGTTAGACAAAGTTTAAGAACTTGAACTTCTTGCGTGCGAGAAGTTCATGATGTGCGAATAGTCTGTTTCATGTGAGAGCTGACTTCTTGCACGAGAAGTCAAAGTGTCATAAATTGAATAGTCAAGCGATAAGTTGACTATTCACATCATTTGTTGGATTTTCTCTCAAATATTATAAGTTGGATTTTCTCTCAAAAATTCTAAGTGTTGATACGTCATATTACTTGATATACATATTCATTGTGATCATTTATTGGTGTTTAAGAGTTTGTTAAGGTATATTGATGATTACTGATTAGATTTAAGTGAGTTTGATTTTGAATCGAATCTTGATGGACAAATAAACTTCAAATCTGATGAAATTGTTCAAAATAAACCTTAACACTAACATAATCGACACTAAACGAACAAGTTTCAATAGATAAAACTCTCTAAAATAATCTAATTTGAAAAATAACTTTTTGAAGTTGTTGCGTGCGAAAAGTTGCTTTGAACATGAATAGACGCAAAGACATTCAAATCGCATAGACTTCTCGCGTGGGAATCTTTGACTAATCACGCGAATAGTTGACTTTTGGTTAAACTAGTTCCATGAGATTAATGACTTGTCACACGAGAAGTTGAGTTTAAATAAAAGAATTCGCATGCGATAAGTTTACTTGTCGCGCGACAAGTTTAAATTTTCAAAAGTTTCTGAATTTTTTAAGTCTGAAAAGTTTAACTTTGATACTGATCAATGTTTGTTCTTTTTTATTTCAGATGGCAAGATAAATGTTTTTAATAAAAATCATAATGTTTGGCTTATCTTGATGATATTCTAGAAGACAATGCATTATTAAGATCTCTTATTGACGGGCTGAAGATTTCACGTATCTATCATGCAATTTTACCCAACCCAACCATTTACATTGACATACTAGATCTGTTTGGATATCTGCAGCCAATGAGAGAGATTCTCAGGGAGAACCATGCATTACTGCTATGATAAAGGAGAAGAGGATAGTTATCACTGTAGAGATCATTAACAGTTTCTATTAGAAAATCAACCTAATGCTCCCGTAAAGGTAGACGATGATGTGCCTTGGGATTGCTTAAGGAGAATGGGTTATGATCATTGTTATCCTTCTTTGGAGAAGAAGCACTTACCTCCTTTCTGGAAATTCTTATTTCACGAGGTTGTACATTGCTTGAGTAACCTGAAGGCAGGTTTAGATAGCCTTAGTGGTATTTTTGGATCACTGTTAGTTTGTTAGTTGATCATCATATATCCTCGGTTTATACAGATACTTGTGAATGTTTCTCATCCTGAGTTGACTATTTCTGATTCCACTACTTATTCAGTTATGGTGATAAAAAAGAATATTTTCACCTATTTGATGGGTTCACGAGGAAATGCATGGAAGGGGGATCACTTCGCCAAACTTGGCAAATTTGTTGATGGTTATCAGTCTGACGATCAAACTTCACATCAGCAAGATACTAGTGAGCCTTACCAGACTGATTCAGTTGCTTCATTTTCTTGAAATCCTGATGATGCTCTAGGAAGTATTCAGTTAGCAAGAAAGTCTATTGAGAAGAAGATTGACTCATGGTTCACTGATACTAACAGTGAAAGGATTGGAGAAGTTCCGTATATATTGCAAGAAAGACCCAGAGTGCAAGCTACACCAACTAAGCACATTACCGTGACATTGACACTGATTTTGTGCCTGGGGATTCAGTGTCTACTCAGAGAAGGAAGAAGAAGATGGCGATGAAGAGAGCAGATTCTGATATTAGTTCACGTGGTAGGGGTAGAGAACAAGGTGTTATCCGAAAGCGTCGAACCCCGATGACCACTATGTCTACGAGTACTGATATACTCGTGTCTGAGACTCAAGTCATTGTTAGTGAGGCGGTTCATCAGCTTATTCCAGTGATAGTCACGAATCGACTACTATAACATCATCTTCGATGCCCACTACAGATGATATTTTACGTATACCTCCGGGAAGTCAAGGCGATGATGACATGTTTGGTATGGAGAATTTTATAAATACACCTCTTGAGCAAAGGTAGACCACAGGAACCTCTTCTAGCTCACCCACTCGTGTTACACTTGAGCAGAGGGTTCAAGTACTAGAGAGAGATGTTGGATAAAACCCAACAGATTTATGATCTGCATGCTCTGAATCAAGATAAGGATAAGAGGATCAAGAATCTTGAGCATCAGCAAGAATTCCTATTTAGCAATGTTCAGATTCTAGAGAACAACATCAGAGACCTCACTTCCAGATTTGCATTCACTTTTGCATAGCAAAGGACTACTGAATTTGGAGAATGAAATGGATAGTAATTTACTAGTCCTACTGCTGATCCTGATCCTATTACTGCTGCTGAGCCTATTATTAATTCTGTTGTATTGGATAAGGCAACAGAGACAATTGGAGTGATCAAGAACCAAATACCACAGTACATGATGAGTTTACTAAGGATCAACCCATAGTTCATCACATTGGAGGGCGTTTGTGGAGCCCGAGCACGATGTATAGCTTACTGATCCAGTTGAAGATGAAGTTGATGTTTAGATCAGGTGATTATGTGATTAGTGATGAGGAGGATGATGTGGATAATAATAATGATGATGATGATGATAGTGGTGATGATGGTCATGATGATAAGAGAAAGAAGAAAAGAGGTGATGATGATGATGATTAGGGCAGTGATATGGTTTCAGCTACTAGTTCTTCTAGTGCGTCAGGTTCTACTAATGTCTCTGGACCAAGATCTGATGATCCAAATGAATATGTGCCCTTAGATCCTACTACTAAAGAGATGTATGAGAATGAATTTTATACGTTCAAGCAACAGATACTTGCTGAGGAATCTGATGAACATTTTAGTATATTTGATGATTTAGATGAGGATGTGGATTACATAAGTGTTTTCAGGAACAGTCTGAAGATCTTATTTTTTGATATCTTGGTTGAAGAAGGGGAGATATTGATGGAGTCTGGAGCTAATCAACCAACTAACAAGACTTATGATCTTACTAGAAAGAGTGCCAACTTCAGGTTGGAAATCTTACTGTTGATACACCTCCACAGCCAGCCTATGTTCATACGCTTAGACATTCCAAATCTTTCACAAGGTATGGAAATTCAAAACCGTTTATCAGTTGGGCATATGATAGTGAGAAGATAATGTATATAGTGAAACGACGAGTAGGAGCTATCGAGTATTATCAGGACGAGCATGATTTTCATACTCTGAGAGCTTCTGGTCTTTATGCTATGGGTCGTGTTCTTTCATTAATCCAAGCAACTATGAGAAGGCAAATTGGATACGAAATATGACATGGCAACAGAGTAAATCCAACTTAAAAGACTTTAAGACTGCCAAATCCAAAGTCATTGAGGATGAGACTCAAACTGATCTAAACACAAACAAGTCGATAAAGATACGAGTTTACAAGCATCCCAAATATGCACGAAAGATTCCTATCCATGCCTCGGTACCTGTTAACAGCTTGGCTAAACTCATGCGGTGGGGTTGTGAGAAAGAAACTAGGCATGCTGTTATACATTGTGTGGTTAAAGATTATCGTATCATCGACCCTATGGATCTGCTCAAGTTTAGAAGAGATGATTTGATGATGTTACAGGCTTCCCTAATTGCAGTGATGCATCTCTTCACTTTTTAGCAGCATAGTACGGTGGATGATTACGAAGGCCCTAAACAACAAGATGTATGCATATGGGCGCGGTTACAAAGTTGCAGACGTGGACTTCTAAAGATTTGGTTCACCAAGCCTAAGGGAAGATTGTAGAGGTTGAACCTAAAGGCTTGGGAAATCAAAAGAAGATATAGAAGATCAAGATAGTCGTGCGAGAAGTTTTAATCTACGTCAGACTTTTTGATTTAGTATAAATAGTTTGCTTTAGTTATCTTTGTAATTAATCCTGATTTGAGCTAAGTTTTGTAATCATTACATCAGAGAACAATACAAGTGAAGTTTATTTACATGTGTGTGCTTGATTCTACTTCTTATATTACATTTCATCATTCTAGTTACATTTTCGTGAGTGAATACATTCCGCATATTTCTCATGAGATCTATCTGTATTGGATTTCAAGATCCTTACACTTTATCATAACAGTATTTATACCTAGTCACTTTATTTTTCTGTCTATATTTAGCTATTCATACATTAACACTTTCATTTAGGCATTCCATAATTTTGAGTCTTTTTATAGTTCTTTATTTTTCATACTTTCTTAGAATATAATCACATTTAAACAAACAAGTATAACCGTGATCACATATAGATGACCAAATCTAGAAATTCACAAAAACCAAGAACTATACCGAACACTATCAACCGTGTACTATAAAAGGTCAAAATGCTTACCTATGATTCGCGTACTATACAAGGCCAAATACCTTCCTATAAGATGAGAACTATTACCGGTTAGGTACTTTCTATAAGCACACAACTATTATCAGTCAAGTACTTTCTATAAGCCAAAATTTGTTATTGATCGGGTAGTTTCTATAAGCTGAGATCAATTATCAGGCATGCACTTTCTATAAGCCAAGAACCATTATGGGAGGGTACTTAAGTACTGTATTTTTCTCTTAACGGATTAGATTTTCCCTAAACTTTAATGGGAGTTTGTAAAATATTCTTAGGATGCCTATACCTATTTGCTATTTTATGACTGGTATATTTGAGATTATTATGTTGTTTGTTTCTCGTTTACCACTTTTGTTTTTCATTGGTTACATCTTATGTATAATTGGTATATGGTTTTATACTGTCTTGTATGACTTGTTTAGTAAATTATGTTTTAAAGATAGTTTCTAACATGTAAAATATTCTTTGAGTGCTTATACCTATTTTCTATATTATGACTATTATATTTGAGATATTAATATCCTGGTTGTTTTTCTTTTACCACTTTGTCATTGTTTATGTCTTATGTGTAATTGGTATATGGTTTAATACTCTCTTGTACGAGTTGTTCAGTAAATTATTTCTAATTAATAGTCTCCTACATGTATATAGTTTCTATTTCTCATAAAGTTAGCCATGTTTAGTCACACCCCCGCTTATAACGGAAACACAAGAATGTAACGGACGAGATTGTCATAACACATTGTTTGTTAATAGATATGCAATAAATGTTATAAAACAACGCGCCATGACCTCACTCAACACAAATGGAGTGGGAAACATAGCCTGAAAAGTATAACATGATAAATCCCACATCCCACAACAAGATTAGGGTAAACACGCACAAAAGTAATTAAGTGCATAAAAGTATCAAACTAAATAAAGACTAAACCAAAATAATAATTGTCTATCATAAAATCCCTAATGGTCACAACTAAGGCACAAACTCTTTATATTCCTCAATGATTGTTATTTCCTGAAAAGTAATTCTAAATATGTCAAAACATGATTGGTGAGTTTGCAGGTCTAAATATAAATAAATGATGTAGTGATACAGTTGTGGAAGATACATGTACACAGTTATAAGTAAAATCACATGCAGACATGCGCTTCACAACTAAGCCTAACGACGTACATAACTTTTAGAATTATATTCACCCTATGGTCTGTTCGTGACCATTGTTAGTCCCAACTATATATTAACAAACAAAGATGGGGTGTCAATACAATATTACTATCAATGCCTGTCCGTTGGCTTCAACATCGGATTTAAAAATTGTGAAATAAGAACCATACGGATAACCCATGCATATACAAGATAAATACTTACAAAAAGTCACACAATAGTCCAAAAAGATAAAATTGATTTCACAACAAGAAAAGGTTTTGAGATAATTTTCCCCTTATTTTGTAAACATTTGAAAAGAAAACGGTAGTACGAAACTCACCTGGAAATGATATGAAAAATAACAAAAATGCTAGGCTTCAAATAGCACGAGTGAACCAAATAGTCAAGCACGTATATAATAATATACAGTTGAATTTATAATGGTTTAATAGTTGTTATAATAACTTCATTTTGCCTCGGATTGATTTGGGTTTATCACGCGACTCACACATAAAAATATATATATACAGAAAAATGTTAAAATATAAAGTGGTGTTTTTGTGAGAATTCTACAAAGTAATATAAACCGTTGACCTAAGGAAAGAAAGGTTATAGATGATATAATGACGTATGAAAGGGATCTAGAGCGGTAGATTTGGAAGTTGCCTACAAGTGTTGAATTTTTTAATTAGCCCAATTTTTAGGAGCATATAAATTTTTCATATGACATAATTTTTTTAAAAAAAAATACCATAAAATCGAGCATTTTCTTCTCTTTAATTTGAGTATAGTATTGCTATACTTTTTAAAAAGATTAACATGTTTTTATAAACACCTTTGAGTTGTGCCTATAACATACGAGATTGCTAATTGTGTAATTGTAAAAATAACTGGCATAATTATCAATATAACTTGTGTTATATTATTTATAACTTGAGTAATGTTTACTTGTGTAATTATGAATATAAATTGCAAAAACAATAAATATAACTTGCATAATCATGCACCTTATATGCATAATTGTTGAGCGGACGAAATTACCCAACACTAAAAGACATGTGTCATGCCCCAGCCACTTCGTTCCCTTCGCATAACTTTTTCACTTTGTACAGTAACCTTCGCCTATATATATATATATATATATATATATATATATATATATATATATATGTGTGTGTGTGTGTAGGGTTGGTTTCAAATGAAAAACTAGAGAAATTATGAAAACCAATAAACCAAATCTCCATCTTCAATGTATTAAGATCAATGGCACATATTTTTTAATAAAAAAATAAAAGCTTGTACTCTTGTGTGATCAAATGTACAAAATGTCAAAAAATACGTGTCATGAAACTTAATACATCAAAGGCGGATATTTTCTTTATTGCTTTTCACAATTTTTCTTGTTTTTCATTTGAACCCAACCTAATATATATATATATATATATATATATATATATATATATATATATATATATATATATATATATATATATATATATAATATATATATATATATATATATATATATATATATATATTATATATATATATTTTGTGACATCCGGTAATTTTTCTGTTACCAAACTTCGTTAGTTCCGTTAGGTCTTGCATACACGTGTCGTGAGCACACACTAGTTGTCGTTGAACATTGGTGACACACTAGTTGTCATTGAATGTTGGTGACTTAATAATAATTAACAATGATTATTAGATAATAATTAATTAATAATGTCGTTTATTGATTTGTAGTTATCTGATTTGTGAATTTGGGGTGTTATTTGTGAATTTTACCTTGTAACGTGCCAACGTGTTATATTTGATTCATGTGTTTTGTTGTTAAATGAAATATATGTAATTGTTACTTGTTGGTAATAATCTATATGTTATGTGGTTAGAAACTAATTAAAAGGGGTTAAAAGCTTAGTTTTTATTAAATAGTAACATGAGGGTTAATTAGTAAATTGTAATTAAAAAAAATAAAAAAAAAGACAGCAAACCCTAGCCCCCACCCCCACCTTCGGTCGAACACCCTCAACACACACACCTTACGATTTGATCAAGAACAACAATCATCATCGATTTTGATTAGTTCCAAGTGTTTCTAACGTGTAGCAAGTGCCAATTCTTGATTCCTACGTGATTAAAGGTTAGATTTTTATTGAGTTTTCATGTTTTTTGATGCTTGATGATCTCTAGTTCGATTCTTATAGAATATGTCAAAATTGATGAAGGTTTGATAATGATATGATGTTAGTTATGTTGTATGAATGTTAATCTATGTAGATTATGCATGAAATCCATGGTTTTTGTCATCTAGTTCATACATTGCAGTGGAAACTTTTCTTCATGAGAATTCATGTTTTGATGAATTGTTGATGTTAAATGGGTGATTATGATTGCTATAAACTAGATTAGGGATGTTGTTGATGAATTTGGGATTGAAATTGATGAACACATAGAGTTTGGATGCCACTTTCCCAAAGGGAAACTTTATTTATATGAACCGCGTGATTTTGTGTTTTGATCATGTTTAGGATGTTAGAAGCATGCTAGAGTGATCACGGATGATGTCTAATGTGTTGGATTGTGATGATTGGGTCATATGGTTAGTTGATGAAACTATGGGAACATATAGGTTTTCTTGGAAAATGTGCAAGTGTATAGGTCAGTATCATGTTGAATTGTGATTGTTGATTATTGTAATGTTGATGTCCTGGTAGTATGAATTACATGTGGGATATTAACGACAGGTATCATACACGCGTGCGAATCTGAGGCCCCTACTTTGTAGAATTGGCAGGGTTTAGGGTGTGTAGCCGTGAGTGACTTCACATGGCACGTTGTGAGTGATAATCCTAATGTGTATTGTAGAAGAATCTAATTGTGAACCTGTTTTGTATGATAAATTGGTTTGCGTGCATTGTATGATAACCTAAGTTAGCATGAAAAGCATGATAAAACTTAAGTGTTGCAATGTGGATTATAAGAATAAATTGCATAGTAGTCTGTGATGGTATGATGATTTATAAATTGCTATACTTGATCAAACAAGAATCTAACTTGACATGTCACCAATGGGTCAAACGGGTCAACTTGGTCAAATGATTCTTGTCTTTCCAAAACCTTGGGTCAACGTGTTTATTGAGCACATAGGGTTGTTAAGCTTTCTGTGTATATGTACTTATGTACTTGCATGTTCTAGGTAACCTTTGAAGGGTTGTCTTTCCACTCCTCGTTAGCTCTTTGCTATTGTTTGTTTACGCATCAGGTAAATTCAATGCCCCACTTTTATTTAATCTCTTTTTGGGGGGAGAAAGCATACACTATTTTAAAACACTTTGCTATTATAACATGTGTTTAGTAAGACATAGTGTGATATACCATTGAAAGCCCTCACACTTTCGGATCATTAATTAAGGAATCTAGCGTTAAATATTGGGTAGTACTACTAGGTCTGACAAGCCCCACCCGTAAGACTGGAGGTCAAACGGGTGTAATATTGTCCTAAACAACTAACAACGTCATAACCTGGTATGTCATGGCGGGAGGCAACAGACAAACATAGTCAACTTCGATCGTGAAATCACTATTGTTAATTACTAATGAAATTAGACTAGCTATCTATTTCAATGCACTTGTTTTGTTTTACTAACGCAACTGTTTGAACTCACCAACCATCGTGTTGACACTTTAGTATGCTTTTCTCAGGTCGATACTAGCAGCTTGAAGTAGGAGCACGCACGAGTCATGCACTCCTTGAACAAACATTATATTGTTTAGTCATATTGAATACTTTTACACTTTGGTTTGGGCGCGTGTTTTGCGCAGTTTCATTGGTTACTATGTGTTTGAAATTTTTACAAAATGCTTTCGCAAATGTTTTGCTTCCGCAAATTTTTTAAAGATTCAAACTCTGAATTATTTTAAGTGTTGCATATAGTGTCGTTCTGAGTAACTAATGACTGAGATCCTGGTTTGTTCACACGCCTCGCGGTAAAACCCCACAGGTGGAATTTGAGGGTGTGACAGATTGGTATCAGAGCCATTGGTTACAGGGAGCTAGGTTGCATACATACTAGTCTATAACCGCATAGTTTGTTAGTTACTCGTTACTTATCCCTTACTGTATACTCATTGGCATACACATCACATACCCTGCAGCATGGCATCATCTTCACAGGTTCTAGGTAAGAGACCTGGACGTTCTGAATCACCTCCTCCTCCTCTGTACCTAATAGAGGACTTGAGTGGCCCCGACACCCTTATCCTCCCGAGGAGATAGACTGGGATCAACCATTCGCACTGCCCGAACGCGATGCACCATAGGATTGGAGTTACTATCCTACCTACGCAAAACGCATGCTTTATAGGCAGCTTGTTCCTAAGCCCCCGCCTACTAGATCAAGGACTAGATCTACCTCAAAGTTACCTACACTTACCCTCCCTTCGTTACCACATTCTAGTGAGCTGGTGATTGCGGCGTTAGTTGTTGCCCTGGACACGGAGAAACAACGCACGAACGAGCTAAACGAAGTGGTCCGCACCTTACGACATGAACTACATAAGACTAAGATGATGGTAGAAGAGTTGAAGGATCTACAATTGGAGTGCTACAACCATCAGTGCTCTTTAACTGATCGTGTAGCTCAGGCGATCCACCGTTCGGATGCTAGAGATAACACCATCCACAACCATGGAGTAAGACTTGGTGATCTGGAGGCTTAGTTCGTAGCGATGCATATTGCTGTAGAACCTGACGAGGAACCTGAAGAGGAACTCGAGGAAGATTCAGAGGAAGCTCCAAAAGAAGAAGAACCCCAAGAGATGGAAGATGATAGTGATGGGTCTGATGTACTAGACTGACTTCCTTATTCATCTGACTTTGACTACGTAGTATTTTTTTTAAAACCTATGTGGGAAGGGTGTTTCCCACCCAACTGAAAAACTGAAAATTTTGACATCGATGGAATATTTTGTGAATTACTTACAATCTGTTTATCTTTGGTTATTATTTTGGTTATATATGTTGTGGGTGATGAACTTTATTGTTTTTCTTACTATTTTCTATGCTTAAAGAGATAAATATGTTAGATGTTTCTCATTATTGCATTTGTGAATGTAAAGTGAAAAATGGAAGGTGAAGGCAGAGGACGTGGCAGAGGACGCGGACGTGGCATGGCTACAGTGAATATGACACCCGCTGAATTGGCTGCCCTGATTAATGAACATGTACAGGTGGCAGTGGCTGCTGCACAAGCTGGACATCCAGCAGATAAATGATACAAGTGGCTTGACCAATACTCTAGTTGCTTGTTTAAGCTGCTCAACTAATGTTTTGGTCTATGGCACGGGACCCCCACCCTGTACTTACAAATCCTTCATGGATTGCAAGCCTCATACCTATAGTAGAACTGAAGGAGCTGTGGGATTGGTGCGGTGGTTTGAGAAGACCGAATCTGTCTTCACAAAATGCAACTGCCCGCCAACCGATCAAGTGAAGTACGCTACTGGAACCCTTGAAGGCGTAGCACTCTCCTAGTAGAATGCCTAGGTGCAAATGCTGGGTCAGGCGATGGCCAATGACCTACCTTGGAAAAGTTTAAGGCGATGATAACTGAGGAGTATTGCCCCCGAGATGAAGTACAAAAACTGGAAGTTAAGTTCTGGTAACTCAAGATACAAGGTTCCGAGATTGAGGCCTATACTACCCAGTCTCATGAGTTGGAAACTCTGTGCCCGGGAATGGTGAATGAGATGCATAAGAGGATCAAGCTTATTTACGTGGGTTGGTTCCTGAGAATCAAAGTATAGTGACAGCCTCCGACCCTGCTACCATACAACAAGCTATTAGGTTAGCTCATAGGCTGACCGATCAGACTATAGAAAAAGGGAAGTTACCCAAGAGGGGTGCGATGGCTGGTGTACCCGTAATAAGCACAAGTGGGAACCCACTAGTAACAATGGCTGATTGTCAAACAGTCAGGTTCAGCAGCAACAGCAGAGAAGATTTGATAACAATCGTAGCTTCAAACAGGGATCCTCATCAGCACAGGGACAAGGAGGATACATGGGTGAGTATCCTAAATGCAATCGATGTAACTACCACCACACTGGTAGGTGCGACAATTTCCGATGCCAGTGTTGTGTTAAGGCTGGACACGCGGCAAAGGATTGTCGTGGTGAGTTGATGAAGAAGACTCAGCAACCTCAAGAAACACCAAAAGGATGTTTTGAATGTGGAAAGGAAGGACACTATAAGAGGAATTGTCCTCAGTTGAAGAAAAATGGGAATGGTGCTGGTAATGGTGGAAACAACAATAACAACAGCAATGGTCACAATAACGATGGCAACAATGGAGGAGCTAAAGGGAGAGCCTTCGTTATGGGTTCAGGTGAGGTTCTAAATGACCCTACTACGATTACTGGTAAATTTTCTGATAATGGTCGTTTTGCTACTGTATTGTTTGACACTGGAGCCGATAGAAGTTTTATCTCTACTAAGTTTAGTAGTCTCTTAAGTGATATGCCTTCTATGTTGGAATCTAGATATATCGTAGAATTAGCTGACGGTAAGCAAATCCACGTGACACACATCCTTAAGGGTTGCAAGATAGAACTTGCTGGTCATACCTTCGATATCAACCTCATGCTTGTTAAGCTTGGGAGTTTTGATGTAGTAGTAGGCATGGATTGGCTTTCCGACAAGCAGGCAGAGATCATATGTCATGAGAAGATTATATGAATTCATGTTGGTGGAGAAATTCTCTCGTTCAGAGGCGAGAGGTGCGGTGCAATGATAGGCATCATATCATATATGAAAGCACAGAAGTTGTTATGCAAAGGTCGCTTGGCTATATTAGCCCTTGTAACTGACAAGCAACCGAAGGAAAGGAAGATAGAGAACATTTCGGTAGTTTGTGACTTTCTAGAGGTGTTTCCAAAGGATCTTCCTGAACTACCACCTTATCATCAAGTTGAGTTTCAATTTGATTTAACTCCCGGAGTAGCTCCGATTGCGAGAGCACCTTACCGGTTAGCTCCAAACGAACTTCAGCACAACTTCAAGAGCTGTTGGATAAAGGGTTATCGACCGAGCACATCACCATGGGGAGCACCTGTTCTTTTTGTTAAGAACAAGGATGGCATATTTCGAATATGTATAGATTACAGGGAATTGAAAAAAGTCACGGTCAAGAATCGTTACCCTTTACCTTGTATTGATGACCTGTTCGATCAACTTCAGGGATCCAGCTATTACTCCAAGATTGATTTGAGGTCTGGTTACCATCAGTTGAGGGTTCGAGAGGAAGACATCTCGAAGACAGCATTCAGAACCCGCTACGGTCATTATGAATTCTTGGTCATGCTATTTGGGTTGACTAATGCACCAGCAGTATTCATGGATCTCATGAATCGTGTGTGGAAACCCTATCTTGATCAGTTTGTTATCGTGTTTATCAATGACATATTGATCTATTCGAGGACCAAGGAGGAACATGAGGAGCACCTACGTCTAATCTTGTAATTACTTAGAAAGGAACAACTGTACGCCAAGTTTTCCAAGTGTGATTTCTGGATACGAGAAGTATAATTTTTGGGTCACGATGTTTACAAGAAAGGAATACATGTTGATCCTGCGAAGATTGAAGAGATAAAGAATTGGTCAATTCCCAAGACGCCTAGTGAGATACGGCAATTTCTTAGACTGGGAAGATATTATCGGCGTTTTATTGAGATATTTTCTAAGATCGCCCGGGAAAGGCGAATGTAGTCTCTGACGCGCTGAGTAGAAAGGAAACTGCTAAGCCCCGACAAGTGTGAGCTTTGCAGCTTACGATTAGCACACACTTGCCGAAACAAATCCGGGAAGCTCAGAAAAAAGCTTTGAAAGCGGAAAATATTGGATCTAAATCTTTACATGGAATGGACAAACAGTTTGAAGTGAAAGCGGATGGAATTCGTTACTTAATGAATAGACTCTGGGTGCCCTTATATGGAAATCTAAGGGACTTGGTTATGTGTGAGGCACACAAGTCTAAGTACTCTATACATCCTGGTTCTGACAAGATGTATCATAACCTGAAGGCGCACTATTGGTGGCCAAATATGAAGGCAGACGTAGCTACGTACGTGAGCAAGTGCCTAACTTGTTGGAAGGTTAAAGTTGAATATCAAAAGCCATCTGGGTTACTACAATAACCTGAGATTCTTGTGTGGAAGTGGGAACAGATTTCTATTAATATCATTACTAAATTACCCCGGACTGCTACTGGTTGTGGCACAATATGGGTGATTGTAGATCGACTGACTAAGTCTGCTCACTTTTTGGCAATCAAGGAAACTGCTAAGATGGATAAGTTAACTCGTATTTATCTGAAAGAGGTAGTTTCGAGACATGGTGTACCGATCTCGATTATTTCTGACCGTGATGCTAGTTTCACATCATATTTCTGGCAGTCGTTACAGAAATCTTTGGGTACGTGTCTGGATATGAGCACTACTTATCATCTGTAAACAGATGGGCAAAGCAAATGTACTATTCAAACATTAGAGGACATGTTACGCGCTTGTGTGATTGATTTTGGGAATAACTGGGAAGTTCACCTACCATAGGTGGAATTTTCTTACAACAATAGTTATCACACTAGCATCAAAGCAGCACCATTTGAGGCATTGTATGGGCAAAAGTGTAGATCACCAGTTTGTTGGGTGGAAATTGGTGATAGTCAGCTAACAGGCCCCGAGTTGGTGCACGAGATTACCAAGAAGATCGTGTAAATAAGGAACCGTATGGCTGCAGCACATGACCAACAGAAGAACTATGTAGACAAGCGACGAAAACCTTTGGAGCTTTAGGTCGGCGACAAAGTTTTACTGAAAGTCTCACCATGGAAAGGTGTGATTCGGTTAGGCAAAAGAGGCAACCTAAATCCGAGATACGTTGGACCATTTGAGATTCTGGAAAGAATAGGTCTAGTGGCGTATCGATTAGACCTGCCTAACTCGTTGAGTGGAGTTCACAACGTATTTCATGTCTCTAATCTAAAAAAGTGTTTATCTGATGAGACGATGGTTGTACCGCTTGAGGAAGTGCAAGTAGATGAACAACTACGATTCATTGAAGAACCAGTTGAGGTGATGAACCGGGAAGTCAAGACCCTTAAGCAAAGCTAGATACCCATAGTCAAAGTTCGTTGAAACTCTAGACGTGGACCGGAATTCACGTGGAAACGTGAGGATCAAATGAAGCTTAAGTATCCTCAGCTGTTTGAAATGACGACGACAGCCGGCGAAGGTAATGATTAAATTTCGGGACGAAATTTCTTTCAACATGGGGATGATGTGACAACCTACTCGAAACTCACCCGATTTCTTTGTGCCAATGCAGTAAACCAGTGATGTAACACAACCATATAACGTAATTTTCGGGACGAAAATTCTTTCAACATGGGGATAATGTGACATCCGGTAATTTTCCGTTACCAAACTCCTTTAGTTCCGTTAGGTCTTGCATACACGTGTCGTGAGCACACACTAGTTGTCGTTGAACGTTGGTGACTTAATAATAATTTTCAATGATTATCAGATAATAATTTAATTAATAATATCGATTATTAATTTGTAGTTATCTGATTTGTGAATTTTGGGTGTTATTTGAGAATTTTACCTTGTAACGTGCCAACGTGTTATATTTGATTCATATGTTTTATTGTTAAATAAAATATATGTAATTGTTACTAGTTGGTAATAATCTATATGTTATGTGGTTAGAAACTAATTAAAAGGGGTTAAAAGCTTAGTTTTAATTAAATAGTAACATGAGGGTTTAATTAGTAAATTATAATTAATCAAAATAAAAAAAAGAGAGCAAACCCTAGCCCCCACCCCCACCTTCGGCCGAACACCCTCAACACACACACTACCTTGAGATTTGATCAAGAACAACAATCATTCATTGATTTTGATTAGTTCCAAGTGTTTCTAATGTGTAGCAAGTTCCAATTCTTGATTCCTACGCGATTAAAGGTTAGATTTTTATTGAGTTTTCATGGTTTTTGATGCTTGATGATCTCTAGTTCGATTCTTATAGAATATGTCGAAATTGATGATGATATGATGTTTGTTATGTTGTATGAATGTTAATCTATTTAGATTATGCAAAAAAATCCAATGGTTTTTGTCATCTGGTTCTTACATTGCCAAAAGTGGAAACTTTTCTTAATGAGAATTCATGTTTTGATGAATTGTTGATGTTAAATGGGTGATTATGATTGCTATGAACTAAATTAGGGATGTTGTTGATGAATTTGGGATTGAAATTGATGAACACATAGAGTTTGGATGCCACTTTCCCAAAAGGGAAACTTTATTTATATGAAACATGTGATTTTGTGTTTTGATCATGTTTAGGATGTTAGGAGCATGCTAGAGTGATCATGGATGATGTCTAATATGTTTGATTGTGATGATTGGGTCATATGGTTAGTTAATGAAACTATGAGAACATATAGGTTTTCTTGGAAAATGTGCAAGTGAACAGGTCATGTGTTATGATGAATTGTGATTGTTGATTATTGTAATGTTTATGTCTTGATAGTATGAATTACATGTGGGATATTGATGATGGGTATCATACACGCGTGCGAATCTGAGGCCCCTACTTTGTAGAATTGGCAGGGTTTAGGGTGTGTAGCCGTGAGTGGCTTCACATGGCACGTTGTGAGTGACTAAACCTAATGTGTATTATAGAGGAATCTAATTGTGAACCTGTTTTGTATGATAAATTGGTTTGTGTGTGTTGTATGATAACCTAAGTTGGCATGAAAAGCATGATAAAACTTAAGTGTTGCAATGTGGCTTATAGGAATAAATTGCATAGTAGTCTGTGATGGTATGATTATTTATAAATTGCTATACTTGGTCAAACAAGAATCTAACTTGACATGTCACCAACGGGTCAAACGGGTCAACTTGGTCAAATGAGTCTTGTCTTTCCAAACCTTGGGTCAACGTGTTTATTGAGCACTTAGGGTTGTTAAGCTTTCTGTGTATACGTACTTATGTACTTGTGTGTTCTAGGTAACCTTTGAAGAGTTGTCTTTCCACTCCTCGTTAGCTCTTTGCTATTGTTTGTTTGCGCATCAAGTGAGTTCAATGTCCCACTTTTATTTACTCTCTTTTTGGGGGAGAAAACATACACTATTTTAAAACGCTTTGCTATTATAACATGTGTTTAGTAAGAAATAGTGTGATATACATTGAAAGCCATCACACTTTCGGATTGTTAATTAAGGAATCTAGCGGAAAATATTGGGTAGTACTACTGGGTCTGACATGCCCCACCCGTAAGACTGGAGGTCAAGCGGGTGTAATATTGTCCTAAACAACTAACAGCGTCACGACCTGGTATGTCGTGGCTGGAGGCAATAGACAAACATAGTCAGCTTCGATCGCGAAATCACTATTGTTATTTACTAATGAAATTAGAATAGCTATCTATTTCAATGCACTTGTTATGTTTTACTAACGCAACTGTTTATGATTGATTACAAACTCTTGAACTCACCAACCATCGTGTTGACACTTTAGTATGTTTTTCTCAGGTCGATACTAGCAGCTTGATGTAGGAGCACGCATGATTCATGCATTCCTTGAACAAACATTATACTGTTTAGTCATATTGAATACTCTTACACTTTGGTTTGGGCGTGTGTTTTGCGCAGTTTTATTGGTTACTATATGTTTGAAATTTTTACAAAATGCTTCCGTAAATGTTTCGCTTCCGCAAATGTTTTAAAGATTCAGACTCTGAATTATTTTAAATGTTGCATATAGTGTCGTTCTGAGAAATTAATGACTGAGATCCTGGTTTGTTCACACGTCTAGCGGTAAAACCCCGCACGTGGAATTTGAAGGTGTGACATATATATATATATATATATATATATATATATATATATATATATATATATATATAGAGAGAGAGAGAGAGAGAGAGAGAGATCCTATGAAAACCACATTCTTATGTGAAAACTAGAGAAAACCAATAAAACCGGTTATATAATTTTTATCACTACTCTATATATATATATATATGTGTGTGTGTGTGTGTGTGTGTGTGTGTGTGTGTGTGTGTGTGTGTACATAGGGGTATGGGTCAAATGAAAACCATAATATAGTTTTACACGTACATCACACCTAGGTTAGTGTACATAACCATTTTTCATTCGACATAGTATTACATATACGTAACACTCTTCATTCCCCTTTGTGTGAGATATTTGTTTAGGGTATGTATTCGATGATGCTTGGTGTATGTATACCTTTATGAATGATTGGTAATGATATTAGTGCATGACGATGTAGTTCCAGATCGAAAAGATCTAGGTTTGATGTTGTTCTTGTGCAAATATCATAAGGTGAGTTCTAGACCCTTCTTTTTACATGTTTTCCATGATTCGGGGCTAATGTGCATACCTTATTTAATGTTTTGATAAAGTATAATAGTTTTGATTAGTATAGAACCTGTTTGAGGCGGTAAAATAGTCCAAAAATGATAACTTGGGATTGAAGTTTCGAACAGCTGCATAATTCTCGCGTGAATGGTTAAGTTCTCACATAAGACGGTTATTCTTCATAGTTCTCACGTGGAGGGTAACCATGTTGGTATTGTATTATATTGCAAACTAATTACGAACTAATTTATTATATGAAGACATTTAATGAGTTAATCAATGATAATCAGCTTCGGGTTAATTAACAGACCTTCGAGTGAGTGATGTCACATGTTTGTATTGCTTTATATTCTTTCTTTGAAGCTGGTGGTATCTTTAGAAGGAGCTTCAACTATCTCCTAAGATACAAGTAAGGTGTGCCTACATCCCACACTTTATATGATGCAGTTCAAATGAATATCTAGATGGAATCGTGATGTACATTGACACAGATATGTGGTTTTATAGTTATTAACCACTTATTATAATTGTGTTTAAATTCATGAATATTGATATTTTAAAAAATGTTTGTTTAAGAAAATACGACGTTTAAAGCATTTTGATTTTAATCACGATTAACTACAAAAATAAGTTTAAGTTTTAACTAAATTAACTCTAATTAAAAATGTTTTAATGAAACATTTTATTTATTTTTAGAAAATAGTTATTTTAATTAACATAATAGTAAACTTGCATTTGTTAAGGAAATTCATTAAGAAAACTATATTTATATACTAATTTATAACATTTATTGAGAGTATATGCGTTCAAATCTTATATGAAGCCTAGGTAAACATCCTTGAAATATCATATGACTTATAAATATTTTAGTTTATTACTATATATAGTATAGATTTCATATTTTCAAATACGATGTTTATTATTTCAATTCGTGTAATACACGAGTATGTAACCTAATATATTAATTTTATAAGATGTTCCACCTACGATTTGTTTTTTGGGCTTCACCTCAATAAACCCTCCATCTTTAATGGAAAATCAATAAAGTCAAACTTTACAAAATTAATTTAAGATTTCATTTGTCATTTTTAAGATATTATTGTAAAATCAATCATGTCAATCTTTTCAAATTTGTTAAACATTTTTTATAATATGTCTTCTATATATAGACGTAATAGTATTAAATTAAATAATTTCTTGTTAGATTCTATTCAATATTATTTGTAATAGGTGTAAGTTAGTATTAAAGTGAAACACTTATATTTATTAAAAAAATAATTCGTTACATAACATTAATGATTTCATGTTAGATTTCAAACTTATAGTGATTTGAGAAAAAATAGTATCGAAACTTTATTGATATTTACTAATCTTATTATATAAAAACATGGATAATTCATTCATTGTCACCACCTATAAAAAAAGTTTATTAAAGATTCAAATTTTTTAAAATTTGTTTGAACACAAATGAAACAAGGGGTTAGGTTATGTTCTGGTTTGATTCGGTTTTTACGTCAAGCCAAAACAAAAAACTAATATTTCAATTTTTGGGTTCTAAAAACCATTCATGTGGGTTTTTTTGGTTTTTGTTTTACGGTTTTCACTTTGGTTTCGATTTTAACATTTGGGCTTTAGATTTTTCAAAACAAATATCCAAATTTATGAATTTGGGCTAGAAATTTTTGACATAATTCATTTTGTGATCTTTTAATATGATATTTGTATGTTATAATTACTTGAGATCTAAATAACTTGCAATCACAATAAAAAAGTTATATAAAACAACTTAATGCCTAAATATTTAATCTTTTTTATATAGCGTAAGTTTAATATGTTATTAATCGGTTAATCATGTTTATAAGTGTATGAATACATCTTTAATTTACAAGTTCGGTAGTATGATTTTAATTTTGTTATAAACAAAACTGATACTGAACAAAAACCATTAGTTTTTTGAA
Source organism: Flaveria sonorensis (assembly GCA_025506505.1). Taxonomy (NCBI): domain Eukaryota; kingdom Viridiplantae; phylum Streptophyta; class Magnoliopsida; order Asterales; family Asteraceae; genus Flaveria; species Flaveria sonorensis. The sequence continues at coordinate 18,737,836 of CM046434.1, forward strand.
AAACACTGAATCCACACCATTAGTTTTTTATTGGGTTCAGTTATTTCGGTTATAGTTTGCTTATTTTGATTTCATGCACACCCTTGATATAATATAATCCAAAAGGTAAAACATGTTTTCTTTTGTATCACTTAATAAGTCTTGTGATGTCTCTAAATTTCTTTTATTATAAGTATTTCTAGATTGATGTAATATGAAGAATTTTTTAATTTTCTTAATAATGATCGTTTATTTTGTGGATGCACAACAATTTAATATTCCGTAACATTTGTTTCATGTTTGCTTTTGCATAGTACGAATATTAAATATTGTTAGACTATATTATGAAATTTATTTTTCATTGACACTATATCATTTATTCAACATATAAGTTAGATCATATTATTAATATGTTTTTTATTTGGATTTTATATCTCTTATTCAACCTGAGTATCACACGAGTCACTAATCTATTTTATATATAGTCAAGCTATTAATGAGGTGTGGTGATGGGGTTTGAGATGTAAGCAAACCCTACATCTAATCGTTGCGAATAGAAAGACTAGTTCAAGAGTGACTCCCAGCTCCAACAACAGCAACACTATTAATAAGACTTAAATTAAATTGTTAAATCTAGCACATTTTTAGTCAATTAAAACTAGTTTTTAGACATCGTATGTTGTGGCGGCATCGTATGCGGCGTGAAAAAGCACAGACTATAATCGACCCGACATATTTTCAAACTAAAATTTTATGTCGAAACAAAGAGTATCTTAAATGTACACAATTGATTGAAAATATTACATTTGATCAAACTTTTTTCCAAATAAATTTTTTTATGTCAAAACATAAATCACCTTAAAAGGTATATAAAATGATAAAGTATATATTTCAATCTCCCTTACTTGTTTCGGAAGTAAATTTACCTCGAAACGTAAAGTAACATGAACCTATACCGTTAAATAAAAACGTATTATATTTGACCACACTCTTCTCCAAACAAATATATTTGTGTCTAAACATTGACCCACTCAAACATACATAAAAAGGCACGTGCAACATGACCATAGGCGACGTTATAAAGTATATATTACAATCACTCTTACACGTTTCTAACTAAATTTATGTCGAAATATAGAGTAACTCAGATATACAACATCGAATAAAAACGTATTATATTTGATCATACAAGTTTTCCTAAATTGTAAACATAATACAATAAAGACAAAAAGTAACTGTAAATATATATCAAAACATAAAATAACTCAGATTTATATCATCAAAATGAAACGTATTATATTTGATCTGATACTTTTCTCAAACTAAAGAATAAAATACATATAAGACAAAAAGTGAATGTTATTAACATATATAATATATTCCATTTTTACTTTAAAATTGCATGAGTACATGACCGTAAAACTATACACTATACAAATAATATTAAATCTAAATATATAATAAAATTCTTAAATACAAACTCAATGTAACAATTAACCTATATTATTAATTAACCTATATGTTAATTTTGCTAGTATATGAATAGTGATATCAGCTGCGTGTCATACCACCTCACCCAACCTTTAGACGCGTGTCTGTTGCTGTTCATCTTCTTTATTTTTCTTCAGTTGCCTCTTTGAGAGGGTTTCTTTACTGAATCTCCGTCGACTTTTGTCTTCTCCTGTCGGCCAGAACCCTCTATACGAGGTTGGTGGTGACGATGGTGGTAGACCTCTTTATGTGTTGTCTCTGATCCGTTGTTTCACCCCATTTGTTTGGGTTTTCCCGGCCAACGGACCCTAACAAATGGCTGATGTAGGGTGGTTGTTAAAGTGCTTGCAATGCTGTTGCTTCACCTTTGTCTGCTACTCGCTATGGAAACCCCTTCCCACCATCAGTGCTGCTCACCGCTAGTGTTTTTTCTTTTGTGATTTTCTTAGCCTCCATGAACATTGAATTGTAGCTCTCACATGTTTCGTTTCAGATCTATGATGAGAAGGTGGGCTGCCTCCTACCAACACTACATCCTCCTAGGTTCCTGATAGGCTGTGATGAGTTTATGTGTTTGCCTGGAGTTGTCGCGAGATTTTTCGAGGTGATATCTTCATTCCCATATGGTTGTCTTTTGAAATTTTAATCTATGTTGTTTTCCTGTGTTGATTAATGGCTGATTTTCATTTTAATTTGTTGCTGATCCTTTTCTTAGTGTGTTTCTGTATGTGATTGTTGTTGCATGTGGTTGCATTTAGGTTTTGCATTACTCAACTAAGGTTTAGGTTAGGGTTTGCTTACTTATTTGATAGTCGCATATTGATTTGTTTGGGGGGCCACTTGAGTGATTTTTATTCATTTGTTTATGCTGATTTGAAGGGAGAAAAATTGAAGCTACATTCTATACTGCACAAATAGTTGGCCTTTCATTCCCATGCTAGAACTTGTAGCTTTGTAACTGACACACGAAGTTGATCTTCTACCTAACTCTTTAAGAAATTGTTGTTGTTATAAAAATTATTATAGCAATGAGAAATGGCAACTGATGATGTTATTTCTGATGTTGCTTAAATTGTTTGGGTGGCTATATCATTTAAGAATAAATCATGTATTATTCATTTTGAAAAAACATATATGCATGTGATTAGATAGTTCTAGAGAGAAGCAAAATTAAAGAAATATGGAATAGCTAATGATCCGATGATTTCATTTTTTTTCTTTCTTTTTTTTCTATTTTATCTTTGTGATTGTGATAGGAACAAAACCGAGCATTTCCAAACGCTAGCTTTTTCAACATGTTTTTATCCCAGAGGGTTGACTCCAAACACCAGTATGTCACATTACATCTCAGGTCAATCTACTGCAATTATGCTCAATAAAAATCATATTGGATTGAAGAACCATTTTTTGATAGTTCTACCAGTTGGCTGAAAATAGCACTATTATCGTTTGGTTAAAGGCACTAGGCAGATTAATTTTGAATCCATTTAAGAACAATATTAATGATTGCGCAGCAGCTACTTTTAATGTCTGCAAAACAATTAAAACACTTTGTAGAAATTTTATTATGCTCAGTGATTGCAACTTCGTTTTCTCACTGATTTTATGGAATTACATAATAGTACTTGATGGAGACATCAATTTTAAAAGCTTATCATTCATTTTTAGTTGTTTACAGTGATGAAAGATTATTTATTACTCAGGTATGTTGTCTGCATAGAGAGGTACACTTCCTGTTTTCGTTAAAGTCAGTGCGTAGGTTCATTTTGAAGTCAAATATGATTGCGTCTAGCAGCTACTTTGAATATACATCATTACAACAGTCAAAGAGGTTGTAGAAATTTTGTTATGTTCATTGACTGCAATATGAGTGTGATGGTACTCGCAGGTTTTAAACTCAAGATAAGTTGATCATGGTTAAAGTAAATATTGTTATAAACTGATCCATAGGCTGCACGAATTAGGGCTACATAAATTATCATCTATCATCATCGAAAACATTAAAGGATAAGTCAATGAACATGAGTTCATTCAGGGACTGCTAATAATAATTATAGAATCAAGCTCATGTTCTTTCACTAAGAGTTGCGTCCTAATGAAATTACAAAGATTTATACATCATGTTATTTGGTTTACAATATGTCCAAGTGCAGGCAAATGTATATTCGAGTTGCATACTGGCGTTAACTCAATTGTAACCGTCTCACTTTTAGATTCACTTCAGTCATTCAAGTATTTTATAGATTTAGAATGAACTTTTACGTTAAGTTTCTAGCAATTTATTTGCTTTCTGTTAATTTAGACTTAACTGAAGATAAATGTTCCACAAAATTAAAACTGTATTATGCTTCATAGAGCTCTCATGTTTTTGGTCTTTAGATAGTTAGCTGCCATTGATGTGGATTAGGCAAGATTCCAGTTTGTTGTTCACCACTCATTTTACCAACTTGATTACAGGTTAACATCTATATTTTCCCTAGCTTTTGCTAATTAATCATCCATTCAATCTTATTATTCAATAATTAACATCAGCAAAGTGTGTTTAGACATCACGGTATGTGACGAAATGGTTTGGGGACTTGATTCAAGTCAGGTTTACTACAGTTGATCATGTAGTTTCTATTAAAATTACTCTTGATATTAGACTGTTTTATGCTCAAGTTTTCATTATTGAACATCAGTATAGGTTTGATCTTAATCTGATGTCTTTAACCTAATTGGGGTCTCATTTTTTCTTTAATCTCTGATGAAGTTTTTCTACTCTGAAGCAAGGCTTTTAAACTTCAAAGACTCACACATTTCTCCTAATTTGGACAAACCATTGCTAAGTAGTGACTTTGTCACAGAGGTTTATGGGTTTTTACTTATGTTAGTTTACTTTGTACATGTTGAATGAAAAATTGTCATCTTATAACAATAAAATAAGAGCATTTACAAGAAGGGTATCAAAATATAAATTAAATAAACACATCTTAGTAGGACAAAACAATGGTTGTATCTTCAATCCGAAAAAGAAAGCAACAAACATAATTCTTACGAAAAGCATAAATCTAAGAGTGCTATACTTTCTATGAGAGATGTGTATGCTTCCTAGAACATTTGGTGATAGATGGTAGAACTAATAGACAACAACTAATAAGAGAGAGATCTTGCACCTGACACCATCTACTCAATTTGGTATTTTTTGGGGATTTGATTATATGTTTGTTTTGGGATTGTAGGGTTAGAAAGGGAGAAAATCATGCAAAACGATTTAAGCAATTTAGTCTTATTAGCACTACTTTTACCTGTTTTTTCAGTTTCATGTTTTCTTAGGGTATGAGAAACCATTCTACTGTCAAGTAATTTATTGAAACCTTATTCTACAAGGATCTTTTGTTGCATCCCAATATTTGAGGTAATTTATAGTTGTTTTGGCTTCTTACTTACCAAGACAGATACAACTTATGGATGTTTCGTAATGTTTGAGGTAATTTCGTTGTTTTTGCTTCTTATTTACCAAGACAGGTATAATTAACTTATGGACGTTTCATCTTCATATTTTAGTTTTGATAATTTTTTTCTTTTTTCAAATTCCGTGTGTTTTCGAGCAATGGTGCATGAACATAGTTTTCTTGGTGAATTTTGAATTATCAAACTGAGCATCGTCATTGGTTGTAAGTTTGAAAGATTTTGCTTTTTAAAAATTTGAAAACTGCTATTAGAAAAAATCTATTGCAGATAATTTATCTAAAACTCATTTGCTTTAAACTCTTAAATCATTTGCATCAACCTTTACTCAAACAGGGATATGAGACCTCATGGCGTGAGAAGAATCTGAAATCTCATGTCGTTTAGCAGTAGCTAGCAACAACCTTCTTTTGACACCCCAAAAACAACCTCTAGAATGTATATATTAACTAGATAGTTGCGAATATGTAGTAAGGCAGATGAAACCATTTGATAACCTTCCTTTGATATCACAAACTAGAAACACCAAGCAACTTAACTAAATGTTGACCATTCGTGCAGCCCTCGATAAAGAATACAACTATTTTAAGTTTGTTTATCAAATGAAATTCAATTTAAAATTTCTTAAAAGCACATAAGTGTCATCATTAAGAGCATTCACAATCCATCCTACATCTCTATCTTTATAATTATATTAAAAGTTACTACTTTTTTTTTTCTACTTTTCAATTAAATAATATTTTTTCATACTTTTATCATCACATTTTCTCTCTTATCCATTCACAAGCATTTTCAAAAATTAAAAGTTTATAGGAGTTGTACCGTGATTACTCAAATATGGAGAAACACGGTACAATCCCCGTAAATTTTCTACCTCTTTCACTCACAACCATCCCGTATTATAGAGCACTCACTCGCATATATATGAGAAACGGGCTATAAATGCTCTAACAAAAACAAAATTATATCACACACGTTAGGAAATTACAAAAGAACCCATAAGCTTAACACGGATGCACATTCTTGCTTAAGCCACCTTTCACACTGGTGAAAAGCCCCATTAGTCCCAGCTTGTCACTAGAGTTTCTGGAAGCGCGGAGACGTCACGGCCGTCTCTGATACTCTGATTCATCTTGTTTCTGAATCACCAGAGCTTTGAGAATCCGATGGAAGTGCTCATCGTATCGATCTCCGGCGTGCCAGAGAGCACGGTACGTTCCGGTTGTTTCTCCCTATTCCAAAGAAGATCGTCGCGGTGATTTGATGAAAACGCTATCTGCCTGAACATCAATTAGCAAAAGACGTTTTCTGACTGCTTAATAGCAACATGTAGTGCCAAGTGAAAAAAGAGAAGTACTCTATAGTTCATCAAGTTTGACTAGTATTAAGACCTTGTGTTGCTGCGGACATGGGCGAAGTATTAAAGGGGCTGGAGCGCGGTCTCTTCCTCTCTTTTTTTCATCAGTAGTGTTAATTTTGATCTGATAGTGTAAATTGTTTTATATACAACGAGTTTGCCCTCCACAAAAAATTAATTTCGCTCCTGTCCCCCCATAGGGAAGTGTTCGAGCTCTGCCGCTAGCTGTGGGGATGTAAAACCGTGAGAAAGCAAAGACTGAAACGTTATCGTGAATCCATGCTTGAAGAGAACTTTGATAACATACGTAACTTTATATAAGAAAGACAAATTCTAGATATTGTTGATAGTAGTCGGAACCTTATATTAAAAGTCGAAACATCACATTACGGCGGAGACGACAAAACTATTGGAAAAAAATAACGTCAAAACGCCGTCACGAATCGAAGTGTTGATGACAAACGTAATTTTATATAAGGAAACGAAATATGGTTGTCGCAGATAATATTTCAAAGTTATGTTAAAAATGAACTACATGTATTAATAGTTCTTTAGATAGCATAATGTAGTGTACATCATGCATAAACCCTAGTACTTTACTATAAATGGGGTTGCATTTTGTAAATTTAGCAATTCTTTTAAGAAAATTATGGTTAAAAAGAACAAAATATATAGAAAAAAATAGAAAAGAAATATAACAAGAATCGGAGGTAGCGTGCGAAGACTCGAACCTAGGTTGCACAGGTGAAGTTAAATTCTTCTCCAATATTGTTTATATCTATAGAGTAAAGATCAAATGAGAATTCTGAGAACTCAAGTAAAACAATAAAAAATATTATTTTAACTAAATACTAACATTATTATTAATTTAACATCTTTATATGAGTTTATATGCGATATACATGTGTTCGTATATTTTAAAATTTTAAACATATAGCTTCCAAATGTGTAAATTTAAAAGTCACTCACATGTATAAAAGTTATTTTTACCCATGCGTAAAGTCACTTTTTTATTTCAAATAGTCTATACATTCAAATTTAATAAATTTTAAAATTTTATATATAATAAAACATGATATATACATTCATAAAGAACCAAAAGATATTTATACATAGAAAACACTATTACACATATGAAATATAAACAAATAATCATATTGTAAAACATGTTCAAATGTCATTGTGCTCTACTTTAATGACAAAGTTACACTTGTCTGTACCTATTTTTACACATATGCAGAGCTACTTTTAGCCATGGGCAAAAACACGTTAAATGAACCAGGATACATTTATAGCAATCTTTGAGATATAAAAGACTTCAATAAAATAATACTTTGTTTCAGAAAAATTACAAAAAATTTTGGGTTGTTTGAGATTTAAATGCAAACTTTCTATAATATAATGCTCAACAAAATATAATTAACTTGCACTATTATCAACATACATTTGTTTATGCAAAATCAATAAAGAAGTAAACTTTTAGTATCATAAATATCAATATTTGTGTAATTAAACAATTTGATTATCCAATTCAAACATCTAAAAGCTTTCAAAACTTGTTTCAAATCTACCTTTTTAAATTTGCAAGATCTGTAAACTAAACTACGATTGGAAGGGTGCAATTACTTGCTCATTAGTTTGCAACTAATATGTAAGTGAACCAAAAACTAGAATTAATGATTTGACCGCATACACACATGTGCGTAGAAGACAATTTTTACTATACTTGTTTCATTAGATATGAGAGCTGTTTATGAATTAGGGAACTCAAATCAATCAAAAATTTTGAATATAATTGTAATCTTGAAATATTGACCAAACATAACTTATCGATTTTTTCTATCAGAACAGTTAAACTTCTATCAAATCAATTTATCATAATGTATATAATGTTTGAATTTATACTGAACTAGTATTAAGCCCATCACGTTGCAACGAGATAATAAAATGGTGTTAAGTAGCATCAAATTTACCCCACCATCAGCGACCATCAACACTGTAAAAACTCGTATTAAAGAAAATAGACATGAAAACATAAAACCCACACGTGAAACGTAAAACATTAAAAATAATAACTAAGTCGATCTAAGACCAGCGCGTTGTGAATGGACCGTTAAACGGGAAAAAATAGGCTTAATAACGTTGAACCACACGCACACGTTGCAGCGTGTTGGGATTAAGAGTAAGAAAATAAAAAAAAACAAAATGAGTACAACCCACTAAAGCTTAGATACAACCCACAATGTACAAATAAGTTGATAATTAGTGATATATATAAAATTAATATGTTAAATATATAAGAATTATTGAGGGTACAACCTTTGAAGCCTAAAGTACAAACACATGCACAAACCAAGTTGATTATTAGTATTATATTAATTTAGATAGAGATGGGAAAGATGGTTTACAAAAGTTTTGATTTACACATACGTTAATAGAAAACTGTTGTAACAAATATACACGTGTAAAAAATAGTTGTAACAAATTTTATAAAAATATTTTTTTTTAATTTGCAAGACTATAATTTTATGATATAAATTTAATCAAAAAATGAGCTTGTATAAAATATATTATGGATATTTAAAACAAATAGGTGGAAGTTGTATAGGCTGGAGAAGATGAAAATTGATCAAATTAAGCAAGAGTAAATGACTAGATTACCATTCTTCTCTTTTTAGTAAAATAATCCCACCAAAGTACGTATTTTTAAATTTTTTTCAAAAATTACCATCATAAATCTTAACTAAATTAATGGCTAAGATTTAGTTTAGTGTTCCTATTCTTAAAGATTTTCACAGGTTATATATTAAAATACCTTTGATAAATATTACATTTTAATCTTTTTAATCAGTGAATAAAAATTATTATTATAATCTAAAAATCATGATGTTCTAAAACTTTATATCATGAATTGACGGTTTTCGGTGAAAGCAAATTATAGTTGGAGCATGCGTTCTGTAAAGTGCTTTACAAATATTTTTTTAATGTTCTTTACATATATAAGCTATCATAAGTGTTTTGATGAATAAATAAATACGTAATTTTTATTTCACAACAAAATAAAAAATATTTTTTAAGATCAAACAGTTAAGTGTGGTCGGTTTGATGATATTAAATATTAAATCTCAAACACACTTACTAAAGAGATGTAAGCAGAATAAATGATTGTACGGTGGCCACTTTTGAAAAAAAAAAAAAAAAAGTTGAGCATGCTTACAATATCATATAATGATGTTACTGCAAATGATATCACACGACTTTGTCATAAGATAAGTTGAATAGATTTTCAACCTAATGGGACCGGTTTTCACCATCTCTTCATCATTTCACCTCTCATGTGTGCCACTATAGTTGACTGTGATTATCATTGTTCACAGAATTCTCATTTGACGAATATGATTATTTTAACGACTAAACTTTTTACGAAAATTACTATAAACATGTATGCATACTATTTTAATAGTGGTATATAAGGTAATTATATAACCGTTAACTGTCTTGCTGTTATCTATGTAAAATTGGTTTTGTATTAACCGTCTATGTGTTTGTATAGTGGATAATCATTTATTTGCAAAGGTGAGACTCCTCGGATTTTAGGAACAACTTTATTCAATGTGATAAGATTTGGTCAAAAGCTTGAAGTACTTCATTATTTAACACTAGGAGATAAAATCATCTCCATTTGCACATATGATCACATTGAGGTTCTCATTCACACCGGTATAAACTTATCTACAATAACCAAACCCCCAAATCAAAATACAATTTACATGAAAACAACAATAGAAACAAAACCGAATGAGAACAATTAAACCATAATCAAAGAGAACAAACTAAAAAGATACTATTGGAGTCGAAAAGACGATCATAAAATTAAGTAAAAACCAAATGAGAACAAATAGATAAAAGCAAAAATCAAAAGAATGATAATATCTTGAAAGATATTAACAATTCAGCTATAACAAATTGAACTTTAACTATAAAAAAACTACATTCGATCATATATTCCTCCCTAAACATATTTAATTTTATATGTAACCAATCAAACTTAAAATATCAAATATATTAATTTTTATAATAATTAATTTATGACAAATTTAGTGTTATCGCTCTCACTTAAAATCTAAAGTAGAAATCTAATAATACTTTATGAAAAAACAATTGGTAGTATCATTTCCCATCCAATCCCAAATAATAATGATTTCGAATTATTGATTATGACTGCGCATTCACAAGAGAGGACTTTAATCAATTCAGAATATGTAATTTTCCTAACAAAAACAAAAAAATTTCCTGCTAGAGAAATTATGGTGGCATTATACTACAGAAAAATAATATTTCATTTTTTTATCAAAAAAAATCTGCTCAAATGGAAATAGTGTAGTCAAAATAAGATAGAGATTTGATGATTTTTTTAATCATTTAACTTTATAAAATGGTTATTGTGTAAATATTAAAATTTGAGAAAAAGGGTAAAATAGTAATTGTTTCTGATGAATACATATTAAAATGGATAAGTATGATATAGTAAGTATTAAAAATATTTTTAAGAATGTGAATTGTAGTTTTCCTTTAGTTTGGTCATATTTATGAGTTTTATCCAAGTTTTGAAAAGTTGACATTTAGATCGGGCTAAAATCATAAAATGTTAAACATGTAAATTGAAAATATTATCTTTTAAAATACAAAAAGGAAAAACCTAACTGAGTGGAAGTGTATCACGATACAGGAGAGAGTACAACTAGAGGTGGTCTCTATTATAAGTCCTTCATAATAGGTTTTTTGACCGTTAAAAAAAACCAACTTCATCCTCCTCCCCCACAGATGAAAGTGGTTCAATCGATGACTAAATGTTAAAAGATTGAATGATTAATCTGATGTAGATTTCGTGAATAGAATAATAATAAATGAATAAAATTTTAACAGTAATACGTAAAAATAACTTAGGATTTTGTGTGAATATATAAAACAATATAAAGTTATTCCTTTAATGATGGATGATTAACATTTTAAATTAACAAAGTTAATATTTTTTTATTAAAAATGACAGCTTTTCAGAACGTTGGAGAGTCAAATGCAAAAATTCTTTTTTGTATTAAAATGACAAACGTGATCAAACTAAGAGAAGTAAAAAGACAATTTATTCTATTCTTAAAGTTTGGTGATCTATATACGTAAAAGTGGTTAAAATTAACAAGATATATGGAAGGATCTTTAAACCACAGAGACCACTAGTAATGTATTTTAAGTGTTTTAAAGCTGAGCTAAATGAACATTTTATTTTATTTTATTATCTTAATCTTAATTACGCCCTACATTCTTATTTTTTCTACCATTTTGATATGAACTTCATTTAAAACCGAACCGTCATAAGGTGTAATGATAACCGACTAGTTAAATATGATTGAAGTTAATTCTAACTTTTTTAAACATTTTCTTAGTTTATAAGAATATAAAAGAATCAAAACGATTTTAGTAAACAGGTCGAAATCGATTTCATGAATATAAGTAAAAGTTGGGATGAAATTAGAGTTCTTCATGGTCTCTTTCTCAAAATTTAAATATAATTTGGGTTGAACAACTGACTACTTTTGAAAATAGTGTGACTACCCGTGAGGTCGGTTGGCTAAGCCGGACCGGCGTAAATTATTTGATTTGATGGTTTTAATCGGTTTTCTAATCATTTTTTTTTCTTCCCAAAACGTTAGTTTGTATTAATAATAACAAGAATGAATTCCTTGGCTCGCATGATTGGTTTCAAGTTTTAAACATCAACCAACCATTAAACTTAGTTTTTCAACTCGTAAACTCTCATTAGAGCCATATAAATTTCAAATCGGCAAACTAGATAATTTCTTTTTTGGTTTACGCGTTGGAATCGACTTTAACTTGTTTATAAATTTCCTAGATGAAATGAAGAATGAGAAACAAAGTTACAAGACACGTCACAATATGTAAACTCTTTATTCACACATAGAACATGCTACAAAGAAGACCACACAGTCCCACGATAACACAAATAGGAGTCGTACACTACATAGTGCATAAGTAGAATTATTCTAGCACTTGGGAATCGGAACACCACAAGTCTTGGCAACCTTCTTGGCATTAGGAGACGAAACATAACCCTTGAGGCTTGGGTTCTTCATGTACTGGCACAGACATGGTTTCTGCTCTTTGATCTTCGTGCAGCACTGCGGTGATGGCTGCGATGACGATGAGATCGCTGCTGCACATGGCGCCAACTGCGTAACCTGGCATGTCACCGCCATCGCAGCTTGTGATCCAGCCAAGATCATCAGCAGGATTGCTGCTGCACATAGGGATGTGTATGTCATTGACCTCATGCTCACTTGTTAGTATGTGTGTGTATTTTGGTAGAGATCAGAATGGTTGCTTTGGGTGGGGAAATCTTGCATGAATTTATAGAGAAAATGATTACCAGACCACTATTTTTCTCACATTACTGTAGAAATGTTAATGAAATGAATTTAAAACGGGTTTTGATATTTTTATTCTTATATTTAACTCATATCTTAAACAAAATTGCATTTATTCTGTATCTTAGAGAAAATTGCATAAATAGTACATGTCGTTTGATCAGCTGTACGTTTTCTCTCTAAACTTTGAAAATTGTCATTGTCAAGTTAATTCAAACTTTTATGTAGTCTTTGTAAGTTTAATCCCTAAATTTTAATGTTTGCAAAGTTAGTCCAAAATTAAAGGTCAGTAAAGTTAAATTTAAAAGTTAGTTTCAACATTTCAAAAAAAAAAAAACAGAATGAATTTTATGCTAGAGACCAAACATGCAATGAGTACACATACGTTTAGACTAATCTTACGAATTTTAAAGTTTGAGGACCAAACATTCACGTTGAGTAAACAACAAGAACCATTTACGCAATCTTCTCTATCTTAAAAATAGATTATTCGACTAAAATTTATATGTACTTTAGTTCTGCAGGTCGTAGCTCGGAGCACTCAATAATTGGTCTTCATAAAAGTTGTTGAACCGTGAAAGGATCATACATGTCAATTAAAGAATTGGTTTGTGAGTTGTTTTGTTTGGATATTTTTTTGCTAAGTACAGAAGTCTATGCGGATAGCAAATACGGTTAAGTATTTCTATCAATACATGTGAAGAAAAAGTCCAAGTAATGAAATGCGGCTGATAAGAAGAATAAATGCGGATATAAGAAAATCAGAAGTATTGATCATCCGCGTTAGTCTAATGCGAATAAACAAACAATAAGTATTTATGTACTACAACAAATGTTGATGATAAAAAAATGTTGACAAATGTTTTGTCACCGTATTGACAAACCGATGAGTAAAATAAACTCTAATGAATACTTAGATGAAATGCTTATTCTGTTTTGTATTTGTTTGACTTATCTTATTATGATATAATAGTATTCAGAGTAATTTAATCATAGTACATGCATAATGTCAGATTATAAATAGAATGTTAGTATTTTATTTTTTATAAACCTGCACCTTATTACCAAACATTGTATCTTGAACTATCTTATCAATATAGGAACATAATTTATAAGTATTATCATATGTTCTTCATATTTTTAATTATTAATTGTTGTATTTTAACTGTAATGAATCAATACAATCAATCAGAATATTCGATTCATCACAAATCTCACCCACACAAAAGTGCTTGAAGCGCTCTATTACAATCTTATTATTTACAATAAGACCCACTCCAAATTTACAGTATGACCCCCTAAAACTTAAGAGATATTACAGAAAACGACCTTTATTTTTTAAACTAATTTCACTTTTTAATTATTAGAGTTAATTACATAAATAATCTATGTGGTTTATTTAAAATAACAGATTTGGATATTAAGAGTTTTAAGTAACTGGTTAGGGTATTGTGCTTTCAAATTTGTAACGATATTGGGTATTAAGACTAACAACAGTTAAATTTTCTGTTAGATTTAAACAAATGACTAAGATACCCTTTGTTGATTCAGGGACCATTGTGTAATTAACTACAACTTTAAAGAAAAACCCAACCCTCCCCCTTTCCCCGTCGGCCACCATCACCACCATCTAACCACCATCACCACCATCTAACCACCATCACCACCATCTAGCTACCATGTACCTGTTGTCGCCATCACCACCATCTTACCAACCACTCCACCTTCCATCGCCAAGCCTCCTACCTCCCGCCATCACCGAACACCAAGTCGAGATCTGAACCCTAACTGAGCATTGGTCACAAGAAATTTGCTTGTCCCTCTGTTGTTCACAACAAATAGATAATGTTTACAAGAAATCCGAAACCTAATCAAGATCTAAACCACCACCAAACCATTAAACACCCTAATTGAGCGGTGATGATATGATGATGATAATGATGATGATGATGATGATGATGATGATGATGATGATGCCAATGATGATGATGATGATGGTGAGATGGTAGCGATTTTTCATTTAAAAAGCTGAAGATGATGAGGGCTGGCGCTGGTGGGGGCCGGCGGTGGTGGGGGCCGGCAGTGCTGGTGGTGAAATGTCTATAACCTAAGGTGTGATATATAAATATATATGATTGCACAAACAGTCCTGCATATATATAAAAATTACATAAATAGTCCCTTTAAGTTACATTAGTAGTCCATATAAAGTGAAAAGACAAAAATACCCTTAGACTTAACGGAAAAATTAACGTCTGTTAGTGTTAATACCTTATCTCTTTATAAATTGAAAACACAATACCCAAACTTGTTACTTATAACTTTTAGTACCCAAACATGTTATTTTGTATAAACCATAGGGACCATTTGCGTAATTAACTCTAATTTTTTCTTTACTAATTACACTAGACAACTCTTTTGTATATGGTTTGTTTATACCTAGTCCTTTAGTCTAACGGTTGTTAATTTGCATCGTTAAGTTTGGTCATATTGTTATCACACGAGGGTATATGTGTAAAAAACATCCAAGCGACATAATTCCAAAACAAAATCGACGTATTAGAGAAATACGATCAGTAAAAAGTTAAGACTAACGAGTAAAACCTCAAACAAATTCTATATACTTTTATCCAAACTCTTTTTAAAGCTAGTTCTACAAAATTTACTTTCATTTGATTTAGATATCAATAATAGATTTACTACAAAGAACTTAAAATGCAAGTCACATGAAGTCATTTAGCAAAATATGATCTATAAACGTTGAGACTAACAAATAAAACCTCAAATAAATTTTTTATGTTTTTATAATCACTATTTTTAAATATACTTATATAAACATTTTTATTGTATGATGTGAGTTAAGTATCAATAATATAGTTAATACATAAAAATTACAATGCCAGGCACGAAGTTATTTAAAAGCTTTTGTTTAAATTAGAAATTTAGTTCTATGAACATGTATTATATCATACGATTTTCATAATCATACTATTGTGGAAAGTATAAATTATTTTATGTGGCTTGCATTCTAACTTTTATGTATTAAATTTATCTATTTATTTATTTTTTCAATGGCAAATTAAGTTTATTATTGACAAATAAATCCTACTATACAATCATTTTTATTGGAGGTCTTACTCATCAGTCTCAACGTTTTATCGATCATACTTTCTTAATACATCGATTCGTTTTGAATTGTGCCGCTTTTTTTATACGTCTACCCTCATTTGATAACCATGTGATTTAACTTAACAACATAAACTAACGACCGTTAGACTAAAGGATCAAAGATTAAAAAAAACATATACATAAAGATTGTTTAGTTTAATTTGTAAAGATAAATATTAAAAGGTGAAGTTAATTATATAGATAAAAGTCCTTTTAACTAATTTACTCAAAACTTAATTACACTTACCCTATAAATCTTATTTTTTCATTTATTTTATTACTTTTGATGAACCAACCATATTATGACATGTGTCTAACTCTCAAGTTTGTTCTCTTATATCCGTTAAGATATGATGTTTTGTAAAATCCCAATTACCGTTGCATTGTGCTTATTTTTGTCTACTTTTAGTTATAAATTTTATTTGAAACTGAATTATGCTTAGTAATGTACTAGTCATCACAACCCAAACGTACAAACATTTGTAGCTGCTTGAAGGTTTTGATTTATCTATGGCTCTTTTATTTCCTCTTAAAATCTTTAACATGTAATGTTTATAAATTTGAATTTGTCGTTGTGACGTATTTATTTTTTAACCGTGTTTCATTATGAATTGTTAGCGGGGTGAACACTAATGTATGTTTTCAAACCGATCCTTACAAATTTTTACACCCCCGCGACACTGCACAAGTACTTTAATGACTCTTAATATAAGTGTTTCTTAAATCTGGAATAAAGCATTGTGACGTATTTATTTTTATCTAATGTTTTGATATAATTTTAATTCAAAACAATGTTGGATTAAAAATGGTATATAATTACTTTTTTTTAGTTTTAAAAATTTCAATTAGTTTTCTTAAATTTCAAATATACTATTACAACGTGAATTGTCTAGATTTTGATACAAGTTTTATTTAAAATTAAGTGTGCTAACTAATCACAATTTTGTCAGCTTTTATTTATTTTTCTTGCCTCTCTTTTTTAACTGCTAAATAAGTTTATTTGTAGCATCTCTTTCTTAATTCCTAAATGGCTAAACCTTAATCACTATCATTAGTGAAGAGAGGGTGCTTTTGCAATACCCCAAATTTTTAACACCCTAATAATGATGATGATGATAGTAATTATTATTATAATATAAAATATATAAGTTAATGTGAAGCTTGGTAATTATTAAAGTCTAATTATTTGAATAAATAAGTATATTAAAAAAAATAAATAAAATAGAATAAATTTGGGTACGCAACAAAATCTTAAAGTTAAATTCAAAATTTTAAATAATATTAAAGTTCCATTTAAATACTAATGATTGTGGAATTATTGTGAGTTAATTATGAATTGGGCAATTAAATTATAATTTAGAATACACTAATCAAACACGTTGGAAAAAAGACATTAAGCTCATAAAATTTTAACAAGTTGCTCAATAATTTACTTATTTAATTAGGTATAGATTAACATTTTCAAATTCTCTTTCTTCACCAAACAATTAAGTTTATTTCCTGTGTTTTTCACTTAACTCCTAATAATTTATTGATAACTAATTAATGTTTAATTATATATTTTTATTTAACATGTGTAATATACGAGTTTCTGCGTGGAACAATCTCTTTTTACTTTTTGGTTTATATTAATTTGGTGGTTCTTGACAATAATTTTCACAACTCTTATTTGTAACTCATTACTTTATGTTTGTTTGTGCACAATTTATATTTAGTTTGGCTTTTCTTCATGCTACAACTAGTGAAGGAATTATAGTTTTTCGTCAACAAAAAAAAGTAAAAGTATATTTGATATAAGGTAATGGAATGGATAATGTGATGGAATGAAAAAAAATATATAAATGAAATGAATCATTATTATTATTTTATTATCTTGTTTGGTTAATGAAATGAACATCATTTTATATTGTTTGATAAATAGAAAAAGACAAATATGAAAAATAAAAACAATGGTGAAGGTGAGTGGATGGTGGTGGTGAAAGAGGAAATGGAATGAAAAAACCAAGGGGTGCAATGAATAATTTTACAGAGAATAAATTTATAGTATAATATGTCTTTTCATTCCATTATAATAGTCTTTTTCATTCCATTGATTCACCAAACTCTCTTATATTTTATCTACTCATAATGGTCCATTCTATTAAAAGCTTTGGTAGATTTTCTTCCGGTTATCTTCTTTAATTTCCTATATATTCAAGACACTAACAAGATCATTCAAGTAATAACTTAAATTATGATAAGTATGATAAGTTTCTAACTACAAACGCCAAGTGTAGTTAATTACTTGCCTTTTTGCATGTTCTAAGCATTCCTTATATTGATTCATATATGCATCCTAATCTATATGCACACTTAGTCACATAGGACACACGCACTTTTTTTGATTATATTACATTATTAAAACCTTGACCTGCAGACATATAGCTACTCGGGCTGGCATACTTTTCGTTCGTCTCATTCTCAATTTAAGTTTAGGCTATCAAAATAGTTTTAGTTAATTCTTTTAAAATTTGGCTATGATATCTACTTGTAAGACCCTGTTTCCGAAAAACTCATAGTTGGTCACTCATATTTAAACCTTTTCAGCGGAATAAAAATTTTAATTAACCATTCTATAAAAATTTGTCTTAAAAGACACATTTTAATGTGTCTTCAAAAAGCCTCACGGTATCCAGTTAAGAGAGATAAATTGAACAGTATGGTCATCCCCTATTGGGATGTACTACTAAACCTAAATTGGGGTTATCCGTTAAAAGCTACATAGAGCTTGTTAAGAATGTTTTCGTGGTGGCCTGGATTTTGAGCATAAATATTCCCCTGACCTGTAGAAAGTGGGTCTAACCCTTGAGGATAAGGTAATACATCTAAGAAATTACTCAACTAGCCTAAAGTACTAGAGCACTCGTAAGACTGCTTAAGTACCTAAAACATTTCCACCAATCCTACATTGTCAACTCATTTTTATCCTTAACTAGCCTAAAGTACACTAAACAGTGGTGTCATTCCTTTCAAGTACCCGAAACCATTTATTTTAAAAATAAAAATAAATTATATCTTAAAACACAAATAAAACTGCATATATTAAAACACAAATAAAACTACCATTTCATTAAAATAAAAACTAAAAAATTTCATAATTATGAAAAAAAAACTTTTAAACATAAAATACTACTCTTCATATCTTTCTTCAATATCATCAATAATTTTTGAAAACAAATATTTCAAAATTGGATACCTTGCTCTAAACGTTGCTTCATTGTATTTTCGGTTGTGAATGAAATAATCTTCCACTGATACTTCGTGAGCTTTTTGATCACAAGATAGATATCTCTTTTAGATATTGTTGTATATCACTTCGTATTGGGCGACAACTTTCATGAGAAATTCAAGGCTAATATTAGTGGGGCATAGAGCATCCGAATAGTCTCATAATCTAAAAACAATAATTGCTTTATATATGAATAGAAGAAGCGAGAATCAACAGTGGTCTTTGTTTTTTAGACCGATCATAACGTACTGCTCATCCTTTGTATAAATAGTCCTAATCAGTATGTCACATCAGTTTTTCACTCACTTCCACCAATTCTTCCCATAAATACTTTTTACCCACAACACTATTCTTCTCACAATTACCTTTATTTTTCCACCTCATATTTTCTTTTTTTATTTACTTTAAATAAAGATATTTAAATTATTGTAAATTATTTAATTAAAATAAATAATGAAATTAAATATCAAATGATCAAGTTGAATACTTAAATTAAATAATTCTAAACAAGAAAATAATAAATTAACCGCAACTACATTAAAATAAAAAAAACTAAAAACAACAACGTAAAACAATAAATAAAAACGACCATACGAAATTAATAGATAGAAACAATAATAAAACTACTCTCTAATCCCCCTATTCGCCCAGAGATGTTCTATTAGATCGTTCCGCAATGCATGGTGCGCGCCCTGGTTACGTAAGCTTCAAAATCTTTGTAGGCGTCTGAAATGATGGTGGTGCCCCGTTATTGTAACTTTTTGGTTCTGGTTCTTTCTCTTCACGTGACCAGTTAGTTATGGAACGTCCTTCATGTTCTACAATCATATTATGTAATATAATACAAGCATGCATTATATCACTTAATACCGGTAAGTTCGAGGATCTTGCTGGGGATCGTATCATTGCCCACCTAGCTTGAAGAACACCGAAGGCTCTTTCTACATCCTTTCTTGCAGACTCTTGACGCCTTTTGTACCACTTCATTTTCAGATTATTCTCCGGTGGATATGTAAAACTATTTACAAATGTTGTCCATTCTGGATAAATACCATATGCAAGATAAGACCCTGTGGTGTACTATACCCATTCACTATAAAATTACATTGCGGTGCATTCCCCTCTAAGATTTTGATTAAAAACTGGGGATTGATTAAGCATATTGATATCGTTGTTTATTCAGCTACTCCAAAGAATGCATGCCAAATCTAGAGCTCAGGTGATGCAACTGCTTCTAGCATAATTGTGGGATGCCCATGATCACCACGAGTATATTGACTTTTTTATGCAGTTGGACAATTTCTCCAACTCCAGTGCATACAATCAATGCTTCCAAACATTCCAGGAAACTCCTGATGGGCTTCATGTTCTGCTACTAACCGGTCAACGTCATTATTAGTTTAGAATAAAACAAAAAAGTAGTCGTTATGAATAAAACAAAAAAAAACTAGCCATTATAAAAAAAAAAAAGTAGCCGTTATGAATAAAACAAAAAGATTTTTAAAAATAAAAAAATAAACTTAATTAATTAGTTTAGATTATAACGTAAAAAAATTAAAAAATATTTTTATTAATTGACATATTTTAATAAAATATTATACTTAAATTATTATTTTAATTAAAAGATTTTAAATATTTTAATTAAAAATATTTTAATTTAAAATCATTTAAAATCATTTTATAATAGGCGGCCCACCACTGTATTTATATTTTAGAATTAATTTTATAGTTGTGGGGCCCCCACCACCTCCATTTTCACCGCCCTTGCCCACAGATTGGGCATCTCCATCTCCTCTCCCCCATCTCCACTCTTCCGGCGGGCGTCGTCCACGTCGGCAACGGGTCAAGCGATGAGGATAGTCTTAGTGGTTTAGCCAACAAGGATTGAAGGGTTTTCATTTTAACCCCTCCCCTAAATGCATTTATAGAAAAGAAATTACATTCTCTTCTCTGTAACTTTGGGTCGCCTCTTCGCTGATATGAGGGGCGACGATGGTGGTGGAGTTTCGGGTGATTAAGCGTTGGATGCCGCTCATTGTACCAGTGGACCGCCTTTGGTGGAATCCGACACCGCCTTATGGCACTACCTTCTTATCTCCCCATCCTCGATCTGCATGTTCATTTAAAGAGGAAGTTTATGATTTTGATAAAGTTAGAGGAGAGACTGGGGTTTGGTAGTATGCCGGATGTCGTTGTCACTGGCGCTGCCTAATGGCAGAACAGCGGCGACCCTAGTCGCATACGGTTTCAGGGATGCTTCACGTGTTGCCAGCAAAAGCCATCGGATGGCTTGTCCCACAACGACGCTTGAACGAAAGGAAGGGTGATTACTCCATCTTCTTATCGGCCATCATTGTCGCTAGCGTTGTGTAATGGTGGCAAG
>CM046434.1:18759471-18820601 GCA_025506505.1 Flaveria sonorensis
AGAAACATCACAAATCATTACATCCTTTATCACAAAGATTGAGAATCACTTGATCTTAAAGTCAAATCTTTAAGAAGTGATAATGGCACTGAATTTAAGAATGACTACATTTCTTCTTTTGTGCAGAAAAAGGAATAAGTCATCAATTCAGCGTAGCAAGAACTCCTCAGCAGAATGGAGTAGCTGAACGAGGAACAGAACATTAATAGAGCAGCTAGAACTGCTAGCTGACTCTCTATTGCCATATCCTTTTGGCTGAAGCCATAAACACAGCATGCTACATACAAAACATATCATTAATCATCAAAGAACACTCCAAAACGCCTTATGAATTAGTCTTTAAAAGAAAACCATATATAGGATTTCTTAGGCCTTTGGATGTCTGTTTCAATATTAACACCAGAGAAACATTATCCAAATTTGCTCTAAAAGCAGATGATGGATTCTTGAGACGGATTCTGGGGAGCTCAAAAGCTACAGAGTATTCAATCCAAGGCTAAAAATAGTGGAAGAAACACAGATGTGTGTTTAATGAACATTCTTTCACTAAGAAAGTCACTAGATCTAACTGGCTGTTTGATATTGATGCATTAACCAAATCATTTGACATAACATATTTTGATGTTTTCAGGTTCAAATGAGAACAATGAGTATCCAATGGTTCTACCATCAACCATTGATGTTCTATTGACTGCTGATCCTCCAAGGAGAACCACTAACACACAATCAAGCACAACTGTAACAACACCTCTGATCAACCAAACACCTCAAGAGAAACATCAGTAGACACTCCAGTATCTTCATCTCCTGTACCAACTCAATCACAAGATACCAATAAAACAAAAAACCTGAAGATGATGATGACTACCATTCTCTACCAGACACACATCATGAAGATGAAATCCCAGATTTCTTTCATGATTCCCCTCAAACATTCACTGAACCTCCTCAATTAGACAATCACACATCACCCAATACTCTTGCCCAACCCTCATCACATGATCAGACAATCACCAATCTTGATTCAACAATCCATGTTGATCAGATCACCATAACAAGAATTCATAAAGATCATCCCATCGAAAACATCATAGTGATCTCAACACCAGATGGACTCGTAGTCAATCTGATACAGCAAACATTGGTTTGTATTCCTGTTCTTATCCTTAACTGTACCCAAAAACTCACTGAAGCCTTAAAGGACAACAGTTGGATAGAAGCCATGCAAGATGAACTACAACAATTCAAGAAGCAAGAAGTTTGGAAGCTGGTAATCAGCCTGAAGGTCAATATGCAATTGGCACAAGGTGGCTATTCAGAAACAAAGCAATGATAGAAGGACTGTCATAAGAAACAAAGCAAGGCTTATAGCTCAAGGATATACTCAAGAGGAAGGCATTGATTATGATGATGTCTTTGCTCCTATAGCTAGATTGGAAGCCATCCGAGTATTCCTTGCTTATGCCTCATCACAGAAGTTCACTGTCTACCAATGGATGTCAAATGTGCATTCCTTTATGGTAAGATAGATGAAGGGGTGTATGTTGCTCAACCTCCAGGGTTTGAAGATCCAAATTTTTCCTCACAGAGTATACGAGTTAGACAAAGCTTTGTATGGTCTTCACCAAGCACCAAGAAAGTGGTATGAAACTCTATCAAAGTTTCTACTACAGAATGGTTACACCAGAGGTAAAATTGATCAGACATTGTTCTTAAAAAGAAAAGAACAAGACTTGTTAGTAGTTCAAGTCTATGTGGATGACATAAATTTGGCTCCATAAAACACATAGCTTTGCAAAGAGTTTAAAAATCTTATGCAATCAAAATTCCAATGAGCTCAATAGGAGAACTCACATTCTTCCTAGGTCTACAAGTCCAACAATCAACAGATTGAATTTTCATCAATCAAAGCAAATATCTGCATCAGATCCTTTAGAAGTATAACATGACTGATTGCAATTCAGCAAGACACCATCTGCAACTGGATTGAAGTTTGGACCAGATCCAGAAGGAACATCAGTTGACCAGAAACTTTATAGATCTATGATAGGTTCTCTGATGTACCTAACAGCCAGCAGACCAGATATCATGTATGCAGTATGCATGTGTGCAAGATATCAAGCAGATCCTAAGGAATCACACATAAATGCTGTAAAAAGAATCTTCCGATACTTGAAGGCAAACCAGCTCTTGGTTTGTAGTATCCTAAAGATGGAGACTTCTCATTATGTGCATACACAGACAGTGATTATGGGGATGCAATAACAACAGGAAATCAACCAGTGGAGGCTGCCAGTTTCTTGGATCAAGATGATCTCTTGGCAATGCAAGAAGCAGACAAATGTCTCTGTTTCCACAGTCGAGCAGATTATAGCTCTTCTTCTGCATGCTGTTCTCAAGTTTATGGATTCAAAACCAAATGCTTGATTATGGCTTTAATTTTCTTAAAACACCCATACACATTGACAATTCTGCAGCCATGTTTATAACAGACATCCTATTCAACATTCAAAAACCAAAACATAGAGATCAGATATCATTTTCTGAGAGATTGCTCAGAAAAAGTCTGATCAAGTTGATCAAGATCCACACAGACAACCAATTGGCTGACCTTTTTATAAAACCATTTGATTCAACACAATTTGAATTTTTGGTTCAGTCTCTTGGTATGATCAACTATGAAACCACAATTAATATTTTCAAACATTCAAATCAGACATAGTGATTTTGTCAAAGTCCATGATTACCATCCTCTTTCCTTTTTCAAAATCTAGATATCATGCCAAATCATTCATTTTGATAATATTGAATCACACATACATTTCATGAGAAATGATAGTACACTAGCATAATTCTTCACTTGAGTCTTTTTCCACTAATAAAGACTAACAAATTCTTTGATTGATATGTGGATAGGCTCAGCATGGGACACATAAAATCAGATACAATAGTGAAGAACTAAATTCTCATGACTGTGTGGTTAACAACATATCTTGGTTTATAGTGAGTATAGATCTATCCAATATAGGTTGCTTTCAAAGTAACTACAATACACCAAGTGAAATAGTTTATAAAGTTCAATCATACAAGTGTCCCTTTGTTATGATAATCATAGACCTGGAGTACACCTAGGCATTCTTTGTTGTGCTAAGCACAGACCTGAATGATCTAGATCATGATCCAAAAAGATTCCCAAAGAGGAACACATCCATCTTGGATGAATCATCAATAAAGTCTTTATGAATACATTCCTTGTGAATGAATCAAAAGAATCCCAAGAGGATCACCTTCCAAAGTGAAGTAAAAAGAATCCCAATGAGGATTAACCATCATGGATCAATTGAGCATTTATACTCCTGAGGAGGGTTGTAAAATCATACAATCAGATGTGGGTACATACATCTCATGTCAATCAATTCAAAACATGATAATCACTCACTGTTTTAACAACCATTAATACCATGCTTGAGTTTAAGTGGATCACAATATCTGCAATCAACATTGTACTTGTCTATGTCTATTCTCCAAATCATTCAAACAACTCAGTGAGAACAATAGATTAGTATGATCTCATGGTCTGTGCAAAAGATTCATATTCAAACATGAAAATCATTCATTTATTAGCTAGATAAGCATTATCTTGCTAAATGATTATCAAACAAGCAAAATGGACTTTGATAATTTCCATATTAAATCATATAAATTTTTGACATTTTATAAAAGATTTTATAAATATGCACAGATTTAGGGGGAGAAATTAAACATGAAATTATCAAAGGCAGCAGAATTGTGCATTATCATACATTTCAATTTTGATATTTTCAAATTTTGAAACATAAACAAAGCCAAGTCAAGCCAACACTAACATAGCAGGTTGACACACATACATTTGTTTATTTTATTACACAATATTGCTTATGAGTGATATCTTAACATCCATATATTGAATATATTAGAATTCAAATTTTTTAACATACAATTTAATACAAATTTTTTAAACAAATATTAGTGTTTAAACAAAATTTAACATTCAGAATCTTCTTTTGCAAGGAAAACAAACAATTTGCAATTTTATGTGCTTTGGAAACAGATATTTGCTTCGAAAGAAATGACTTCAAAACATACAAAATTTTTAAAATTTTAAAATTTTTGACAACTGTTCACATAACAGATGAATAAATGTAACATCCGCTGTGTCAACAGTACCACACAAAACATTACAAGTGTCCACAGCGCATGAACACTGTTCATCCGCTGTGAACATCCTCTCAATAACAGTCAAAGTATCCACAGTGCATGAACAAGGTTCATCCGCTGTGAATATTCATTTATAAATTACCAAGTGTTTCCACAGCGCATGAACATTGTTCATCCTGTGAACAAAGCATTCAATCCATTCAAAATGTCCACAGTGCATGAATAAGGTTCATCCGCTATGTATATTCATTCAAACATTCAGGTGTTCCACAGCGCATGACATTGTTCATCCACTGTGAACATATCAAACATAAGATCCAAGGATCTACTTAGCATGAACAAATGTTCATCCGTTGTGAACAATCAGCACAATGGACAAAGGTATACAGCATAAGAACAAATTTTTCATCCAATGTGAAAACAGTTGTCATAAGTAGCATACAAGTTGTGCACAGCGCATGAACAAATTGTTCATCCGCTATGTCACAATACATAAGCAGCGGTGTAAAATGTACAGCGCATGACCACTGTTCATACAACGGATGACCTAAATTTATTTTAAAGTCATGTGGCACAGGCATGACCACTTTCATACAGCGGATAGTTTGGGCATAACCACTGTATCCACAGCGGATAGTCATGTCCGCTGTATATTTAAACAACACGCACATTTTTACTTTTTCACAGTAAAGAGAGAGAAAGTTAAACATTCAAAATTTCAAAACCTGTCAACAAAACCCGTCGTAAACCTTGTACTTGATTAAATCCAAACACTAAAAAATACCGATTATCATCGTTTTGTTGATTCAAAAGGTATAATCATATGTTCAAAACTTTAAGTCTTCCATTTTGACTCCATTTAATCAGTTTCAGACTCATACATTGTTCGACTCAGTCGAACTAAGAACCGTTAATCAACAATAAGTAAATTGATGTAATAATCAAATTAAACATTAAAATGAGTGTTTAGGGCTTAGTCGAATGTACTTAGCTGTTTATTTGGTGAAATTTGATTAAGTGTCTTAATGAACATGAACAGACAGGGTGTTCATGCCAAAATTGAACAAAAACACTGTTTGATCTTTGAAAATGTTCAAAATGCTTATACTATGTTGTAACTTGGTAAACATATTAAAAATTACCACAACCACACAACAAACAGGTATTTTTGGCAGAAACAACTCATACAAACATTGATTGCATATGTATTGAGTGCATTAAATGTTATTTTGACTTCAAAAGGTCAATCTAAAGTTCAAAATCAAACAGATATATTGAGCAATTTATGCATGTTCATGAACTTGTTAATCATGATATATTATCAATCTAATCTGAAATCAGTTTGAATCATAAAAGAGTACAACAAACAATTTTTAAACAATCAAAATCATTCAACAGTTGACTTGTAAAAGTCAAACTGTTATTTTCATAAAAAACACCTAAATCATTCATTTTAATCAAACAACAAGTTCTAAGTATACATAAGTTATCAATATACTATCATACAACTGAACACTTAATCAACATTTCATCATTTCAAGCAATTATACATATATCATAAAGAATCACTAACATTTGTCTTCTTTTATACAGATATGGCAAACTTGGTGTTTGTGAGGGATCACAACATCTGTGCATTCCTAGATACTGACTGTCCCAAGTCAGAGAATTATAGAGACATGATCCAGGCAATTGACAGACTAGACTGGTCCATGCAATGACTGCTAGACCAGACATCTGTGAGATCATATAGTCCAGTTTTGGACCAATGCACACCTGGGAGAGGTTGATGATCAGCAAGTAGTAATACTACTATGCATAACTAAGAAATCATTATCACTGAGGAAGTTATAAGGAGGATATTAGGAGATATTGATGCAGAAGGCCCTGTAGAATTTGATGAGAATTATGTGCTACATGTATTTAGACTGATTGGATACACAGGCACTATTGAAAAGAAACAGATTAAGAAATCATACATGTGGCTTAGTTCATGTTTCTTATGCATACATATCAGAAAACTATGACTAATAGGAAAACAGGAGGGATGCTACATCTCTAAGAGCTTCATGTGCTATTGCTAGCATTATTGCAAGGAGACCATTCAACTTTGGTGCTCAGATCCTAAAGGGTTGGTTTACAAAATCATAGAGGTGAGGAACAAGTTCTTAATGTTCCAAGATTCCTACAGATGATTATGATGATCTACTACCAACCATTCCAAAAGAAGGAGCCATATTTCAGCCTGTTCACTTCAATGACATGTATTTACCAGGATCAAATCAAGCCTCTATCAAGGAGATGAGGTACCTGTGCCTCCTTACATGATTGATCATGATCTCCTGTTCCTGGTGAGTTCATGAGGATACCAGGTGAAGATGAGCCTTTCATGCTATTCCAACATGCAATTCACCAAGCCCTTATCATACAGCCAACACCAATCATCCATGCCCCTATCATACAACATGAACCAATCATTCCTCAACCAATCCAACCAAAACAACCACTTAGCCCACATCATCCACCTAGCCCTATAAAATCAAGTAGCCTAAACCTCTCTGATCAACAAACACTATCATCTCTGTTAAGAGATATAGATACAGCTCTGAGCAACTTCCAGAAGAGCATGAAGAGGTTGGTACTTCTTACATAAGCCAGAAACTGATCAACATTACATCTGCTGAAATAGGTGAACCAAGCAGTTAAACATTAACAGAAGAAGACATAGAGCATTCAAAGGTCTTTCTATTCACTAAAGAAGAAAAACTCATTGAAAGATCAAACACAAGAACAAAGAAATTGAAAGACAACTGAAGGAGAAAGATATAGAGATTGAAAAACTAAAGCTAATGAAAATGCTCAAAAGCTGATTGTTAAGTTTGTAGAACAATAGCTTGAACCAACTCAAAAAGATCTGAAAGTCAAGGATAATGAGCTTCTAATAGCTAATGCTGAAGTTGACTACTGGGCTAACCAATCAATATCAAGTGAAAATGAAATTGATAAACTGAAAAGATAACTGAAGCCAAGCTGAAGAAATAAAGAGGCTAAACAGAGAGCTTGAGCATATAGACTTCAACTGAATGAAAAAGAACTTTCAAATGATATTGTTGAAGATTTGATTGAGTCTGAAGTAGAAGAACCACAACAAACCCAATCAGAACAAGCTGAACTAGCATTGATCATTCCTGAAGAAACATACACAATGGATCAGCTGTTTAGTGAGGCTAATCCACATGAGAACATTCATTATTCTCCCATCCTAAAACAACATTTCCATACTCCTGATCCAGTCATAGAAGAAACAAGCATAGTTCCTTACAATCCTTTCACTGCAAAGCAAATGGAACTAATCAGACAATTTGTTGAATCAACCTCTTTGCAACTTGAACAAGTTACAGCAGAAGCATCATCATCATCTCCTCAATTAACGACATATAAGAGGAAAAGGAAAAGAACCTATTTAGGTTCTTCATCAAAGGGAAAAGAATAAGCAATAGAGCCTGAATCACCAAAATCACCTCCTTACAAGCTACTTAAGGTAAAACAAGAGGAACTTGAGTATGCTGAGAAAACACAATTGGAAGAAGGTGAGATAGCACAGACTTCTGATCAACAACCAATTATAATCATATTAGACTCTGATGAGGAAAGAGAAGAAGATGATGAAGAAGATCAAATTCAAACATTCAGGATCTATTCTCAGATGATCCTAAAACTATCATGGTAATTGAGTTAATCTCAAGAGGTTTCCCATATGATGCATTCATGACCATGAATGTAACTGAAGTAAAGGATCTGCTCATGGACTTTCAAGAAGTTTTGAAGAATGAAAGTGAGCAGACCTACAAGAGATATAAAGAAATCAAAGATCAACAAGAATTACAAAAGAATTTGCGTAAGGATCCTCAAATTGACAAGATGACTTACCAACAAGTCAAGAGTTGGTTAAGTCACACAAGGAATCCTTATAGATCTTATGTTGGAAGATCTTTATCATAAATGAAAGATATGGCCAGGGAAATCTACAAGAATATGCTGTCAAATGCCCTGAAGCCATAAGTTTTCAAACCACATCCAGCTGCTATCTTTTAACATATCACCAAGCACCTCCTGAACTGCATCCAATTGAAGAACCTCGAGAGTTCATGCCACATAGGCTATGGCGTGAAGGAAATGAGGTTAGAGAGATGATCAGTGAGAAGACTAACTTTGTTAAATTATATGACAAAATCTCTCTGACAGCAAGGGCAAATGAAACAAAGATTGTGGCTTGGAAATATGATGAAGTCTGGGACGCTGTGCTCATCAAAGAGTATCTGGACTTGTCTAGTACTTATCATACATATCCCAATTGGGCTCCCTCTCATATGAAGACAGACTAGACCTTCTCCAATTGAGAATGGTAAATCATACAAACAATCCAAGGGGAGCAGACTTCTTTCATATTCTGAGATCTTACATGAACAGAAGGCATCATGAATTGAAGGCCAAAGTAGACAAAGAGGATAAACTGCATATAGAGAAATTGAGGAGAGAGCAGAGGGCAGCCAAAAAGGGAAAACAGCCCGAACCAGAGCAAACAGAACAAGTTGACACTGAACTACTTGAAAGAGTAGGATATCCTTTTAGACCTTCTGATCTTAAGTTGATAATGAAGAAGATAGAAGGAAATCAGTACACTCATCCTATCACCCTGATGGTATTATGATGAAAACCATTTTGAAGTGGTGTTGGAGAGAAAATTGGAAGGAAAAGAAGCTGAGGACATAAGATTATTTGATCCAGTTGAGATTAAACTTCTTCACCCATCTTCTGTCTCATTTTTAAAGACCAAATCATTTCCAGATATTCAAGATGTGATGTGTAAGGGTGACTGCTGCTATTTCATTCACATGCTAAGAATTCTTGGAATAGTATATATGAAAGCAGCCTTAAAACAAAGATTAGAGACAAAACAACAGCCCCTTACTCATATTGAAGGAATAACAGGAATGAGGATTTTTGAACATAACAACCTGGAAATTCTTAAAGAAAAACATGTTGTCACCACCTTGGTGAGTAACATTGACATTCAAAGCCTCAATCAATCAACCATAGAGCAGATGGTTCATTTAACTATAGAAAGAAAGTATGATGATCAAAGGAGTGCAATTGACTATTTTGTTGAACATATAGTCAACTGCAGGAATGCATTCAAGATATCTGCTCTAAAAGATCAAGTTAAGGAAGCTGAAGCTGACCAAGCCATAGAACAAGACATTGAAGATACACTCAAGGCTATGGAAGAGGCTCAGAAACAAATTGGAGAAGCAGGACCATCTCATTCATGAGGTTTCTAAACAGACAACTGGGGAAACAAACAAACAAACATATTTCCTTGTCTCTTAGCTTACAATCATACATCGATATTATCATACAATCATCCAATCATACAAACATACATACATATGCTTTCATGAATATGACATCATACAAACATTCATATATGTGTTTGTGTAAACACATAGATACATACAAACATTCATGCTTGTGTTATTTTGATAACAGTAGAAATCAATCAATCATTATTAAACAAACATTTATCAAACAAACAAAAAACTGTGGCAACATCATACTTAGGGGGAGTATTGTTGGACTCAACAATTGCATTAAGAATTAATGCATGAAAAAGTATGATGCTTGCCAAAGACATATATCAAACAAAATGTGTTTTAACATACAAAACAATCATTTATAACACATGAACATTATTTACATTCATAACAATCACTAACATTTGTTTAAATTTCTTTTTCGAATTTGTAGATAAAAGAAATTTTGACCAAGTGTTTGCAGCGGATGAAGAGTCTTCACAGCGGATGAAGTTCATCAGCAGCGGATGAAGAAAATTCATCTAAGTGTGTGCAGCGGATGAAAGAATCCCACAGCGGATGAAGAACATACAACGGACAACATACAAGAAAACACAACTGTCCACAGCGGATGTTCATCCACAGCGGATGAACATTCCACAGTGGACAACATCCATAGCGGATGTTCATCCACAGCGGATGAACATTCCACAGCGGATGTTCATCCACAGGGGATGAACAACCAAGTATGCACAGCGGATGAATAGTCTTCTCCACAGCAGATGAGAAAATCTCCACAGCGGATGACTTAATTCCACAGCGGATAACTTAGACACTTAGGATTATTTATGTAATATTCGTTTACATAAGGGTAGTTTAGTAATTGTATATAGCTATGTGTATAGGCTATAAATAGCATTCTACCCTAATCCTTTGTAAGCTTTTGAACAATCAATCAAACAATCAGTTATTATTATTTTCGAGCATTCAAACACACACAAACACACACACTCACACTAATTTTATATACTTGAATCATGGGTTTCTGCATCATGGTTCTTGTTTGTTGATTATTGAGAGATATTGAAAAGGTCCTTGGGGGAATCAACTTGTTCATGTTGAATATTGTTCTAATATGTTCATGTTCAACATGTTGTTGTAAAGTTGATTTCATCAAAATGAACTTGCAATGGTAGATGGCCATGATTGCAATGAGAGCCAAGAAATTATTCCGAAAAGGGAAAAAGCTGAGTCTGAATGAGAACACAAAAATGGATATGGCAAATCCAAGGTAAAGTGTTTTAATTGTGGTGTGACTGGCCATTTCTCTAGGTAATGCAATGCTCCCAGAAGAGGTACCAACAATTACCAAAGAGCACCACTTGGTCAGCCATCATCTCAATCAAATTCAAGCTTTCAATCCAGCAATCAACATCAGTATCAGCATCAAAATCAGCACCAACCAACTCATCACAGTCAACCCAACTGACTTATCCAGCTCAGGGAAACATCCAACCAACCTCTAATGCACTTGTGATCAGACAAGATGGAGTCTGTGACTAGAGCCTATATGCAGAGGAAGTCAAGCCTCACTTCTAGAATCATGCTCTCATGGCTCACATTAATGATGGTCTAACTCCAATACCAACTGAGGGTTATCCATACAGGTCCAACAACTTATGGTATGTGGACAGTGGATGCTCCCGACACATGACTGGAGATAGTTCCCTCCTTTATGACTTCAAGCATATACAAGGAACTACTATAGCATTTGGTGGAAACTTACAATGTGGCAGAATTACTGGGGAAGGGTCTGTAGCAAATGAATTGCTGAGCTTTGACAAAGTGAACTACTGTGAGCAACTATATTTCAACCTCCTCAGCGTGTCTCAGATCTATGACAAGAAATATTCCACTTATTTCACTAACACCCATTGTTACATTCTGAAACCAGGATTTCAAATTCCTGAAGAATGGGTTGTCTTGAAAACTCCGAGAAAGAAGAACACCTATGTCTTGAACCTTAATTATGCCCAACCAATAGAAGAAACATGTCTTTTGTCTAAAGCATCATTTGATGAGTCACAACTTTGGCAAGATGTTTGGGACACACAAATTTCAAAAACATGAAAGATTGGTAAAAGGAAATCATGTAATTGGTTTACCTCAAAAGGAATTTCATCTTATTGACCACTGTTCTGCATGTCTCAAAGGAAAACAACATAAATCTTCCCATAAGCCAAAGCTTGTAAAAACAATCAATACTCCATTAAAGTTACTGCATATGGATCTCTTTGGACCAACTCATGTCATGAGTATTGGCAAGAAACAGTATTGTTTGGTGATCATTGATGACTTTTCACAATTCACATGGGTCTTCTTCCTACTTCATAAAAATGAAACGTCCCAAATCTTAAAAGATTTAACACTAAATTGAAAATCAACTTGATCTAAAGGTAAAATAATTTAGAAGTGATAATGGGACAGAGTTTAAAAATGAAAATCTAAGTTCATTTTGCACACACAAAGGCATTGCTCATCAATTCAATGCAGCCAACTCTTCAACAAAATGAGGTAGTTGAAAGAAGAAACAGAACACTGATTGAAGCAGCAAGAACAATGCTAGCCGATGCTAAGCTGCCAATTACTTTTGGGCCAAAGTAGTCAACATATTGTGTTTTGTGCAAAATCAAACTTTGATAGTCAAGAAAACAACAGAACACCTTATGAACTTGTTTTTCATAGAAAACCATTTATTGGTTTTTTCAAGTCATTTGGTTGTCCTGTCTCAATATTAAACACCCGAGACCATTTAGGAAAGTTTGCTACTAGGTCTGATGAGGGATTTTTTGTAGGTTATTCCTCAGTCTCAAAGGCTTTTCAGAGTGTTTAATCCTAGATTAAACATTATTAATGAATCAACAAATGTTCAATTCAATGAGCACTCCTTTTAAGTCAATGAATGGTCCTGATTGGTTGTTTGATATTGACTCTTTCACAAAATCTTTTGATTTGCTTCACTTGTTCAACGCAGGTAACCTACAGTCAGATGGATCTTCTGGAATAGTAGAGAGAAGGGATGACTTTCCAATGATACCTCCATCTTCTATAAATCAACCTGATAAAGAAGTTCCATTGCAAGCTGATCCTGTTAGACAAGAAGTACAAAATCAGAGTGTCTCAACTGAGGTTGGTCCTAGTACACTGCCCACTCCTTCAGCAGAACCATCTACTAAAGTTAGAAATCTAGAACCAGCTATTGTGCTAGTTGAAACTAAAGTGAATGCAAATAATGAAAGTCTTCAAAGTGCTGATGAAGCTAAAGCTGAAGCTGGTGAAGCATTTGATTACTTTCACAATTCACCTACATCATAACCTGAAGGTGCCTCTCACCAAGATGATCTGAATGTCTCCAACCTTGATGTATCTATTGGTGATGACTCAATTCTAACTACCAGGATACATAAGAATCATCTAGTGTCAAGCATCATTAGTGAATTAGACAAGAAGCAAGTCAAGTATTGCAAACATCTATTTGTTTTCTTGCTTTCTGTGTCAAACTGTACCCAAGAATATAAAGAGGCTCTCTTAGGACAATAGTTGGATCGATGCAATGCAGGAAGAATTGCTCCAGTACATGAAACAAGAAGTATGGAAGCTAGTAGACCTTCCCGAAGGACAATACCCTATTGATACCAGATGGTTATATATAAACAAGACTAATGACAGGGGCATTGTTATCAGAAACAAGGCAAGATTGATTGCACTAGGATACACCTAAGAAGAAGGAATAGACTATGATGAGGTGTTTGCACCTGTTGCTAGATTAGAAGCCATCAGACTTTTTCTTGCTTACTTTGCATCCATGAAATTCATTGTGTATCAAATGGATGTAAAGTGTGCATTTCTTTATGGCAAAATCTCTGAATAAGTCTATGTGAGTCAACCACCAGGTTGTGGACCCGGATTTCCCTCATAGGGTGTACAAGCTTGACAAAGCTTTGTATGATCTACACCAAGCCCCACGAAAGTGGTACGAGACTCTATCATCTTTCCTTCTTGCACACGGGTATGAGAGAGGAAAGATTGATCAGACTATGTTCAGAAAAGAAAAGGATATGAAATGTTACTAGTCTAGATCTACGTGGATGATATCATCTTTGAATCAACAAACAAACAACTTTGTAAGGATTTTGAAGACCTTATGCACTCTAAGTTCCAGATGAGTGTAATGGGGGAGCTTACCTTTTCTTAGGATTGCAAGCACAATAAACAATAGATGGAATCTTCATCAATCAATCAAAATACATGGAATCCATATTGAAGAAATTTTGTTTTGTAGATTGTCAGTCTACCAGAACTCCTGTTGATACAAAAATAAAGATTGGTCCGGACTCAGATGGCAAATCAGTGGATCAGACTCACTATCGATCAATGATAGGGTCACTCATGTATTTAACAGCAAGCAGACCTGACATAATGTTTGGTGCATGTGTTTGGGCCAGATATCAAGCAGATCCCAAGGAATCACATGTAAATGCGGTAAAGAGGATATTTAGATATCTCAAGGGCAAGCCTTCGCTTTGATTATGGTATCCAAAAGAGGGAGATTTCAACCTCTATGCCTACACAGACAGTGACTACGAGGGATGCAACTTCAATCGGAAGTCCACTTCTGGGGGTTGTCAATTTCTTGGTCCCAAACTGGTCTCCTGGCAGTGCAACAAGCAAACAAACGTGTCTGTTTCCACAGCAGAAGCTGAGTACATAACAGCATTAGCATGTTACTCTCAAGTTCTCTGAATTCAAAACCAGATGCCTGATTATGGTTATAACTTCTTGCACACACCAAATCACATTGACAACAGAGCCGCCATGTTCATAACAAACAACCCAATTCAGCACTCAAAAACCAAACATATTGAAATCAGATGTCACTTTTTGAGAGACTGTGCTGAAAAAGGGTTAATCAAGTTGATACAGGTCCACATGGACAATCAGTTAGCTGATTTGTTCACTAAGGTATTTGACCCTAGTCGGTTTGAATTCTTAGTTCAATCAATTGGCATGATTAACCTTGAGTAAAACTCAATATCATCAAAATTTGCAAAAATATTCAAATATTATAAAAATAAAAAAGAAGTTATTTTTGTTGAAGAATATGTTTTGTTTTCCGGAAGGGAAATAATATAATTATAGTCGTTATATCATTCGCTGTGCTTATTTCAAAATCTTGAAAGGCTGACATGACTTATCTGATATGCGGGTAGGCTCAGCTTGGAAAAGAAGATACATTCTATGATGAACTAAAGCTCATATTCAGCTATGAAGCCATCATCTCATGTATGAGTAAGTATTAGCTTACCCAAGTGTGTATGTAGTAACCTAAACACACCAGGTAATGATGCCTTATGAATCTCATTCACCCATATCAGTTTCTCCTCTGTTTTGCTATGCAAAGACTTGGAGAAATAGGCAGAAAGTGCTGATGTCATGATCCAAAAAGATTCTCAATGTGGAACACATCCAAAATGGATGAATTAATAAAATCAAAAGAATCCCAAAGAGGATCACCTTCCAAAGCAAAGTGCAAAAAGAATCTCATTGTGGATCAAATAATTATAAGGATCAAAGTAAAAGAATCCCAATGAGGATCACCCTTACCCAAAACCAAATGAGATTTCATAATTTAAATGACTTGGTCATGTAAGTTGTGAAAAAGTTCTTCATGCATTTCATGCGGCTGGTTGATCTTGCCATGCATTTAAGTGTGAGGTACATGTTGAATATTTAATACACTCAAAACATGATAAAGATCACTAGCATTAAAATATTAACCAAGCATAAGTTTAAGAGGACAAACATACCTACAATCAATATGTTCATGATTATGTCTATTTTACTAACAATTGCATGCGCTTGTGAAAGGTAAGATTGATATGATCCCAAGTAAGGTATACTTCTTCTTCATATACAGATAAGAAAATAAAAAATTACAAAAAAAAAATATTTTCCTTTTAAAATTTTAAAACTTTTGAAGTTTTTATCCCATATGGATATAAACTTTAGGGGGAGTTATTAAAATTTAATGAAAAGATTCACAAAACATGAAAAATTTGCAAAATCTCAAAAATATTTTAATTACTTTGTACAGTAGCTGCTTTTCTTGAAATTATAAAATTAGAAAAATGGTTGTGTTGGTGTGGAAGTTATACTATAGTATCTCAGTATATGCAGATATTTGGAAGCACAAAAGTCCAAGATCAATCAAATCTAGGAAATTTGTATCACACCGGGTGTACAATTCAATCCAAGCAATAATTGACAATCCAAGTAATAGTCAAAACATCATAAATGTCAAAGCATCAGTGCAAAAACAGTCAAAACCATCCACAGCAAAAACATTAATTTTGACAAGTTGAAAATTTAATACGGGTAAGAGTATTGGTTAATGCGGGTGAAGGTAACCCAGGAATTTAACCAATGCGGGTAATATTTTTGAGCAAATCAAAGTGAATCTAATGCGGATAAGTTAAGTCATCCGCATTTGTTTCCAAACAAATGCGTACAACAATGTCTCATGGCAGAAAACTTATGCGGACAAATTTTGTTCTTCCGCATTTATCAATGCGGATAAGTTTTTGTTCATCCGCATTTCCTTAATGCGAATGACATGATCAATGCGGGTAACATTGTTGTGTATTTGTACCAGAAAGAAAACATGTGCTTTCACTCTTCTATCATTGTGTTTGAATCTCAGTTAATACAGATATAAGTTTTTGAATTGCGGACAACGGAATTGTTCTTTTGCATTTGTTACAGTTCCTGCGGACAACTAAATTGTTCATCCGCATTTGTTGCTGCAACAATGCAAGTTCTGATTTTATTGTGGACAAGTCCAAATGTTCATCTGCATTTGTTACATAGCCAATGCAGGCAAGTTTATGCTTCCGTATTTGTCTCAATACACAAATGCAATCAAGTTAAAACATTCGCATTTGTCTCAGTACTCAAATGCGTACAAGTTAAAACTTCTGCATTTGCTACAGTACACATTAATCACATTAATCAGAGACATTTAATACTTTTCAAATTTGAGTGAACCAAAGTGAGTTGAGCGTTGTTCGACTGTTCATCATCAAACATTCAAACAATCATAAACCTTGCGTGTTGATTGTTCATTCAGCTTCATTTCATCTATATTTCAATTCTTCGCACAAGTAGTATCGAAACAAGGTGATTCTCGGTGGATTTACATACTTTGAATACCGAACCTGTAATGAACATAGAACCCTATATTTAGAACAATCAAATTAACCATAAACAATGGATTTCAATGACATTTTCAAGTTCAATGAAACTGATTTTGATGCTTACAACAAGTAACAACGATTCAGAAACCCTAGGTTAACCATGATGAATAGGGGAAACCAAATATTAATATGTTGAAATTAAATCCAATGTTTCAGTGTAATAAGATGCTTAAAACAATGAACATAATCGAAAATCATCATAAACAAACATAACACAAATGGTTAAACAATATAAAATAAAAGATAGGTCAAATTGCTATACAACAGTGACCTTGAACTCTCAATTTTGACCTGAGAAAGTCAAACTTAGAAAGTAAAACCTATTCTTACTTGTAGAATCTGATATTTGTTAGTACATTTCTAACACATGTGTCTCTATTGCAGAATCTAAGGCAAACCTTACCTGGAGCAAACTCCACAATGTCAGTGGATATCTTGATCCAGATGTGCCAGAATCTGAGGGTTTGAGAGACATGATCAGATTCATCTCAACAACAAGAATAGAACATGCCATCACTGTTAGACCCATTATCTATGAGAACTTCATCAGATCATTCTAGGGAACAGTCGAAATGAATGAAGTAGATGGTGTGAGGACCATATCCGGAAGGATCAATGATGATCACACTCTAGTTATCTCTAAACAAACTGTGAGATGGTGTCTATAGTTTGGGGATGATGCCAACTCTCCCCAAGAACTAGAAGAAGATGACATTCTTACCTTCTTTGCCAACATTGGTTATGAAGGGAGATTTAAAGGAAAACAGATTGTCAAAGGGTTAGTTGACTTGCAGTGGAGATTTCTGATTCATCTGTTCCAACATTGCTTATCAAAAAGGAAGTCTGGTTGGAATCACATCCCCATCACTACATCATCATCTATTTATGCCTTGTGCATTAACAGATAATTCAACATGTCTGCTTATGTGTTCAATGGCTTGTTGTCAAACATTCAGAAAGGAAGAAGACATATGTTCCTGATGTATCCAAGATTTATTCAATGCTTCATCAATGAAGCATTCCCTGATCTTGTCGCAGAAGGCACTGTGATGGACATTCCTCACTACAATGCCAAATCCTACAAGTACATCAAGAAGAAAGATCTGAGGAACTTTTACAGTGGAACTTTCTTTTCTTTACTTCCATGGATGCTACAACAGATCAATCCAGAAGAAGCCCATGAGGAAGAAGCTGAGGAAGTTGTTCTTGATGTTGAGGAACAAGCTCATGATGATGTTCCTACTGATGTGCATGAGATTATAAAGGAACATCCAGCTGCTCATGATCAACAAACTGTTGAAGAGCATGTTGAACTAACAGAAGAAGAATTGAGGCAAGTGTCACCATAGGTTGATATAGGTGGTGATCTTCACACTGTGCCTTCAGCTCAAGATGCTGATATCCCATCATCTTTTAGAATGTCACTAGTCCACTCTCATCATGTATCTCCTGTTCATTCTTCACCAGAAGCTGTTGCTGCATCTGTTGAATCTGGTGAATCTACCAGTTCATCAGATAGGTCCGAGTCATTTCACAAATAGATAAAAGCTTCTTGATGTCCAAACTAATATAATCTCTGATCTCCACAAATAGATAAAAGCTATAACAAAGAGAGTGTCTGAACTTGAGATGTTGATTAAAATTAAAGAAGAATTGTCCAAAGAAAATGATGAGAAGGGTGATGATGAGAATGGTAAAGACAAGGATGATGAGCCTGAAAAGGAAAACGAATCAAAAGAAGATGAAGATGGCTATGGTAGGAGTTGTGATGATGATGATGGCTCTACACCTTCAAAGAGACAAAGAGTGACAGAAACTTTTTAGCAATCCTAACATAGTGAGTTTAGGAAGGAAGAAGAAAGCCTAGCTATGGTTGTCTATTGTGATCCAACTTCTAAAGAAAGACTTGATGAGGAATCTGAGATGAAAGAGTTAATTGAAGACTTGGACAATTATTCATCTAGAGAGTTTATTATTGATGAAGACTTCTAGGATTTTATCAGAGAACTCAGAGCTCCAGTTGAACAAATAGTTATTCCCCCAAACCTTGTGCCATTAGAAGAAGAATTAAGCTTACAGCTTGTTTCTGCAACACTTTGACTGATGAACAAAAGGAACTTGTCATGAAGCTGTGTGAAGAATTTAAAGAAAAAGAAGCTGCTGAAAAGCAAAAGAAGAAGTTGAAAGACTTAAGAAAGAAAAGAAAGAAAAGGAAGCCGAAGCCTCAGTACCCTCTTCTTCTGGTCCCCGATTGCAAACCTATTCCAGGAAGAGAAAGTACTTATCTGAGAAGGCCAAAGGCAAACGGCCAATGGTAGAAGAGGAACCGGCTCAGAAAAGACAAAAGGATGATCCAAGAAGCCTTGCTACTATTGCTCAGTTTCTGGAGGAGCATGAGAAGGCTGAGGAACAATTGAAGAAGAAAATTGAGGTGATTGTCTTGGAAGAAGGAGAGATATAGGGAGGATACAATCAAAGCATCCTTGATGACCCTTTGTTTAGGGACAATCCTGCAAAGGTTGAGTCATCTGTTAAGGAGATGGTTGAGAAGGCACAAACTGATGATCTGATGGTTAAAGCCATGTACTTGATTAATCACGGTTATGATGCTAATGAAGTGTTTGGAATGAACTATGAGGGAATGGTAGAGGAAGTGAACAAGATGTACAAACTTCTAGATCCTACCTTTGTGACTAAGTATGAAAAGAAGAGAACTGAGAAACAAGCAAAGCTGAAAAAGCATGATGTGACAGTCAGATCCCCAATCTCATTCACTCCAACACAACCTCAACAGACCCAAGTGCCTCAATCCTAATATTCTGATCCCTATAGCATGATAGATAGGGAAATGAAGGATTATCTCTCTAATCAAGGATTCACCAAAAGAAAGCCGGGTAACATGAAGACAAATTCCCTCTAAGCTGCAATTCACAAGATAATCAAAGAAAAAAAAAGAAAGATTGAAAACTATAGAAGAAGAGGTTGTAGGGAGGAATCCCAGAACAAGAATTTCAGCTCAAGTTATCCAATTCACTACTAAAGACCATGATGTCTTGGCACCCATGCTACACAAAATCCCTGAATGGTTTATTGAACCCTCTCAAGTGGAGTTACGTGAAGGGTTAACCACTTTAGAAATGATTAGGGGTGTGTCTGCTCTAGAAGGCAAAGTGATGTGAAGATAATAGCCTGGAAGTATGATAGTGATTGGAATATGTTTATGGTGAAAAGGATCTCAGAGCTAGTTCAGTTCTTCACTGAGTATACTACTTTAGTGAACTCCCTCCAGATACACAATCTGAAGGAATTAGCTAAGCTGGAATTGATTAATCATAATGCTATGTACAGAGGATATGAGTTTGAAGATATACTGAAGATGTTTAAGAAAACAAACAACTTCAAGTCTCTGAAGGCAATATGCATAAGAAAAGAAAAATCTTTCAACAATCCTCTAGAAAAGAAGAAGAAGAAAGAAACTGAAGAGTTGGTATTTCTAGGTTGAATGTAAAACCAATAGAATCATTAAAAAGGAAGATGGTTGCTGGAACCCATAAGTCCAAACCAATCTCTAATGTATTCTATGATAAGAAGACTTATGAGTTGGTGATTGAAAGGAAATGGGGAGGAAAAAAGGTTCTGAGATAAGGCTATTTAGTGGATATGAGGTGAGACTGCTAGATGAATCCTATATCCACTATATGTTCACAAGACACTTCAGAGAAATAGATAACAAGCTGGAAGAAGCGGATATTTATTTCTTTTTGAAATGCATCAAGATACTCAAGATAGCCTATGACAGAATCAATAGAAAGAAAGAACAAAAGAAAAGAAAAGGAGTTCCGTTTCAGCTAGGAAACATTATTAAGCTGGAAGTTGATGTTGATGGTTCCTTGCTGATCCATAGAGATGGGTTGTCCAGTGTATCTGTGTGGGAACCCATATCTCTAAAATAGCTCCCTATTGAGGCAATTCACACCATGACACAAATAAAGATCCATGTTCTTAGCAGAGACAAGATGAATGATGCCAAAGACTTCTCAAATATAATCAAAGCAATACTGGATCCTTCACTGGCTAAACCATAATAGTCTTCTGAGCTTGAACCAGCACTAGCTCCATCAATAGTCCAAGTCCCTGAGAAGCAAGCACCTACACTAGATGAACCACCAGAATCTTCACAACCTCCTCCACCCTCAAACCCTTGAAGTACATAGGTTGTAAAATCCTTAAGGGGAGTATTGTTGGACCCTGAAAGGATCATACATGCCAATTCAAGAGATGGTTGAAGGTTGTTCTGGTTGGTAGAATCTGTACAAGTCCAAGATGTAATGCGGGAGAAGACAATAGAAGAAAAAGACCAAGTGTCAGCTGTCCACATTAGTCAATGTAGATGAGCAAGCACAAATACGGCCAAGTATTTCTTCATCCGCATTACTAATGCGGATAAGCAGAACCAAATGCGACTAAGTAATTGTTCATCTGCATTTACTAATGTGGATAACAAAACCAAATGCGACAAGTATTTGGTCATCTGCATTAGTCAATGCGGATGACATACTTAATGTGGATTCACAACTGAAGAAATGCTGACGAAGATCAACACATCCGCATTAACTAATGCGGATGTTCATTACTAATGCAGATCATTATTTTGTACTTAGACTAGTATTCTGATGTATAGTTGTCAGGGTAGTTTAGTCATTTCGTACAGGCATTGTATCTGCCTATAAATAGAATAGTATACACTAAAAAAAGGTTGGGAAGTTTCTATTTTGTGCTACAAACCCTAGCACACTTCGTATCTTGTTTACCAATATCAATATACAAAGCATTTATTAGTATTTTTAGCATTAAAAGTTCTTTGATTCTATATTTCCACTACATAATCATTGACTCAATCATCATATTTGATCCTAGTTGAGTCACATCAACTGAGATTTACATCTCAGACCTGGTCATTTACTATAATTTCAAAACAAGCATGCCAAGGGATCTATACATGCACAAACAAGTGATACTTAACCATGTATGAAAATTTTTAAGGACTCATGCATAATTAAGCTTATTAGAAGATTTATTTTTCAAAAAAAGTTCAATTCTTTTCAATTCTTCCCTCATCCCTACACTTGAGATACATTGTCCTTAATGTATGGTGGTCACAATTGGTATTTTCATAACATAGGGAATTAGATTCTTAATTTTATTCCTATTATTGCTAAACAAGACAATTCATTACTAGACTAGTATGCCATATCCTAACGTATTATTAATCAATTTAAACAGAAGCATGAAAAGAATATTGTTCGAGACTAAAGTAGTGGAAAGAGCACATGGACCTGATCACAATCATTATCAGATGCTTTCATCAACTGACTTGTGCGTCCCCACACTTGAGTACTTGTATCTCGTGATTGAACTATCAACATAAAACAAAGCAAACCAAAGAAAAAAAATAAAAACTAATAAAAGAATTAAAACTCACTTTCGTAGGAATCATGATTGCATTTAGCATATACAACAACCCTATAAACCCCTTGGTAGACCCGAGTGGACGAGTTGTAGTCTCGTGAGGGTTTCTAGTGAACACACTCACAAAGTTCTTGGGTTGCCTCCCGCAAGCGCTAAGTTTTAGGTCTTTAGCCGGACCTTACCTGAGACCACTTATGGTGGTCATATTGAGTGCTTCTCTCCAAGCTTCTTTTCAAATAAATGCTTCTCTTGGCTTGATAGATTCTCTTATCACTCAAGCTTTGGCCAAACATTGCTTCTTTAATCCTTGAATTCTTATGATCTGGTGGTTTACCCATCTTAACCTTTCATCTTGGATTTTCATTCCTTGGTGGCTCCACCTTCATATTCTCCTCCTTTTCCTCATTATCAAGCTCAAACCTGTAAGGATCAAAACCATTCTTCTTGGTAATATTCTCGCTTACATGTGAAATGTAAGGAGGAGCACACTAGTTAGTAGCTTCTGATACAGAATAATCATTGTTAACTACAAATGCAATTGATTTTGAAAACACATTAAAGAACAACTTACGGTTTTTAAATGTCATGTTGAAAATTCCATCTCGGCAACTGATTTGAGTTTTGGCTGTTGCCAAGAATGGTTGTCGTAAAATTACCTTT
The DNA here is from genome assembly GCA_025506505.1 of Flaveria sonorensis. Taxonomy (NCBI): domain Eukaryota; kingdom Viridiplantae; phylum Streptophyta; class Magnoliopsida; order Asterales; family Asteraceae; genus Flaveria; species Flaveria sonorensis. The sequence continues at coordinate 18,782,465 of CM046434.1, forward strand.
GGTTACTCATTCGTCTTTACTGATGCATAATCAAGCACTATAAAGTCCACCGGGTTGTAGAACTCTCCTAGCTTGATAATCATATCCTTAACCATCGCACGGGGTTGTTTTTATGTTGAATCAACAAGCACCATTGTTTTGTCAGTTTCATGTAATGGACCAAAGTCATATTGGTCATACAAACTTCCTAAAAGGATGCTCACACCGACTCCATAATCCAAAAGTGTCTGCTTGATTTTTAATTTCCCTACTTGAATAGGAATAACTGGTTCTCCTAAGTCACTTACTTCCACTTCATCAACTTCCTTATCGTTACATGCAACTACTTAAGAAAGAGTGGTTAAATCATAATCAATACATTCAGATTTAGGAACGATACTAACCAAGTTAATGTGCACATTCTTTGAACTTGGGGCTTGATGTTGAGGGTTCTTTGTTGTATCACTTGGAAGCTTCCCTTGTTCTCGTTTGGACAATTGTTCAGCTAATTGTCCCAAGTGCTTGGCAATGGCTTTATTGGTCTTTTCTTGCACCTCTCTAAATTACTTAAACTATTTCATCTCCTTTGCAAGCTCTTGAATTGCTGACAAAATTGGATTGTCATTCCCATTGTTAGTAGAAGCACCTTGTTGATGTTGTTGATTCCTTTGATTATATTGACTGCCTTGTTGGTAGTTTCTTTGATTGTAGTTGTTCCTTTGATAATTGCCTTGATTGTATTCTTGTTGTTGGCCATGATATTGGTTGCTTCTTTGATTTGGTACCTGAAAAGAAGGATTCAATTGGTTAGTATTGTTACCATATTTAAGATTTGGGTAATTTCTAAGACTGGGATGATATGTGTTAGAATTCATATCATGTCTTCCTTTCTCCTTGGCCTTGTAATTGATGTACACTTTCCCTCTTCCCCAAATTCAATTAGCATGTGACCGATGTATGGCCGATGTCATTGCACATGTCACATACTTCATACTCAGTAGATATGTTTGCCACGCCACTCTTTCCAACTTTAAGGCTTGCAATTTCTCGTTCTAGAACATTAATTCTATCCATAGCCACATGTTCATTCACCATCTTCATGTTTGCACCCCTTGACCTTCGGCTTGATTGTGCACGCTTCTTGGTGATTACACTTATCCTTTTGAGAATATCCTAATCATCATCCTTATGGTTTAAGGTGAACGTTCCTGCACTTGTGGAATTTACATCTCTAGCATCCTCCAGTGATAGCCTATCATAGAATGCTAAAATCAACTCCCACTTAGCTATGCCATGATATGGACAAGTTCTTAGCATCTCTTTGAATTAGTGAAAAGCTTCATGAAACTATTCACCTGATTATTGTGTAAAACCTCGAATGGCTCGCCTTTCATCACTTGTCCTTTAGGAAGTATAGTATTCATCCAAGAATTGTTGTTGCATTTGTACCCATGTGCGAATACTTGCAGATGGTAGAGATAGGAACCATTGTTTGGCCTTGTTTTTAAGGGTGAATTGGAATAGGACCAATTTAACTTCATCCGGTGAAAAGCCTTGGCCACTAATGGTGCTACATGATGCCTCAAATTCAGATATATGCAAATAGGGTTCTTTAGTTGCCATACCATGAAAGTGAGGGAAAATTCCCAAACATTGTGGTCGGAGTTCAAAAGCTCATCCCCTTTATGTTGGTGAAACTATAGGAGATGAATTGATGGAAATGGCGGGATGAAAATGACTATCCACACCATGTGCTGGTACATAGTGTTGCGCTCCTAGATTGGCCTGTATGCCATTAAATGGTTGACCTTCAACGTTGTTGCGAATGGGTGGTTGAGCATTACCACCCTAATCTTGATTTGGTTGATAGTTTTGATAGCTCGATTGGTTCTCATAATCCTGATCCTAGATTGGCTGGTATGCCATTATATCAGTCTAAGCTACCTTTATTGTGTAAGGGTAATAAGGTCATCTCCACAGGGAATATGTGAAAAATGTTTAATAAATACGACTCGATTAACTTAAAGGCACGAACTTTATAATTAAAGATTAACACTTTGGAGGAAATTAAGAACACTATTGTAAAAAGTAACAAACTTTGAAACGAATTTGATTAAATAATAAGAAACAATCACTTCTGGGTTTCAAGTTCTACCAGATTAATAGGTTATCAACTGTACTTTAGGGTTGCATAACACGACTCAAGATCTTAGCTATTGATTGAAGTGATAAATAAGGAACAATCTTTTAAGACTCGTTCATTCACAAAGTTACCAATTCATCTATGTCAAGTTATCTACTTGTCTCAATGAGCTAACGATGCAAGGAAACCGAAAAATGATGATAAAGCAAATAACTTTCTTTATAAACAAATTGTTTAACTCAATCAAAAACTTTAATTACATTTAATCATAAAGTGTTCAACATAAAAAACCCTAAACATGACTAAGCATCTCACTTGGCAAGAACTATCCACCCGAAAGCAACCTAGAACGATTTAGCCACTCATGGTCTTCATCGAATCTTCAATCTTGATTTTATGATAATCAATGATGATTTGGGATGTGTTAGGAAGCTTGAAAGCACCTAAAATTACCTTGGATTTGCTAGATTTCGGCTGGAAGAAGTTGTCTTTCGAATTGGGTTTGATTTGGCTTAAATAACTTGAAGATCCATAAAATCCGGGTGTTAGTTCAGCCACTGGCGTATGATACGCTGGTCGTGGGCGTATCATACGCCCCCCTTAGCATTCCTACGCCCAAATTTCTGATATTTTTTCCAAATACGCCCACTGATACGCACCCATACGCCGGCCGACGTATTATATGCCCATACCCGGCGTATCATATGTCGGTACACCTAAATTTGTGCCTTTTTTGTAACTTTTGATGTTTATATCTTCAGTCCTTGTAATTTCGTGTTTGGCTCCTTATTCTCCAAAATAAGCCTCCTTTAGCTCTAAAAATCTATAAATCAAAACACAAACAACTTCAAACTATTCCACCATAATCATGATGTAAAATCACACATTTAGATCAATTCAACACTGAATTATTGACTCGTGATCAAAGGCCAGTCTTCTCAGTTGAAATCTGGAAAGAGGAAGAAAAGGATGGCTATTAGAAGGGACAAGAAGAAGAAGAAGAAGTCCTAGGCATCCACCACTACACCTTAGGATGGGTCAAAACATGCTGAGGGTGATCAAGAAGAGGCTACTCATTCAACTCCCATTCAAGTAGAGCCTCTTACTGCTGGGAGACCCATGTTGTCCTGGACCTTTTCTATTAATCTGGACTGATGGTATATCATTAGTGATCAAGGAGTTCAAGATGTCTACTTCTGGAAAGACATACTTGATCTTCCTTTACATGATCTTTATGATATAAGGAGATACTATGAGAGTTTGAGAGATCCTGACCAAATAATGAAGAAAGGAATGGTTTTGATCCTGATGATAACAATTAATAGATGAGTAATCTCTATGTTTTGGTAGCATCAGCCTACGAGGAGTTTGTAAAGTCTATACTTAAAGGTTGATACAACCAAAGCATCCAAAGAGCTCTCAGCATGCATGCATGAAGTGCAGAGTAAAGTTACTTCGAAAGTTTTACACAACTCAAAGGAAATAAGCTAAGTGTAAAATCTTTCGAAGCCAAAGATGAAGTCTTCCAAAGCTTCAGAGACAAAGTTTTCCAAAGCAAAAGACTGATTTCTTTCGAAGATAGAGAAGACATGCTTTCTTTGATCACCTTTTGATAAAAGCTGAACAACTTTCTGCTGCCACTCTAAAGACTTACCAACTTATATGAGTTGGTGAAAAGGTTCATGCTTTTATCAACTGTAAATTATGGTCATTAGTCTATAACTTTCTACTTATGTACCTTTTATCCTTTTTGTAATATATTAGGATGTGAGCTATGGCATGTCATAGTCTCCAGTCAAAAGGCAATCTGCCTTTTGACTCTGCATTGATCTTATTATCTAGATTAGTGTTTCTAGCTAGCCTTTAAAGTATGGTTAGCTATAGGATGCAGTATAAAGTGTCTCAAGTACTTGTATCTTTCTTATGCATTGTAACACTTGTAAGAACTTGAGAGCAATACACATCATTCTTGAAAACCATATTTGAGTGTTCTTTGTTCTTGTTCTTTTTCTTGTGTTCATTGTATCATCTAACTGGTTCCTTATTTGATGTGTTAAGTGTTGCATATCTCTCCATCCTTATGAAAGTGTTGCATTGACCACCCTTCACCGGTCCTGCAGATAGTAAATAACTAACTTAGATTCTGCATTCGTTAGTTATTGATCATTAAAGAAGTTCTTGTTTTTCTTAACCGACCCCGATCCAACACTTTCTATAGTTTCAAGATGCTCGGGTGTTTGTGGGAATGTTTGGAGCACTTAGATACATCTAGTGTCATTATATTAGCTTAGAACCGATGTCGAGAGGCTTAGTTTGATTTGGTAAGCCTTAAGCTCTTGAAAATACAAATTATTACTCATTGTGAATGAGAATGTGACGTGTGAAACTCCATTGTATTGTTAGATCGCTCGATGCTGTATGTGTGGGCGTCAAGGAATGATCGTGAGCTTAGATATATGCAGTAAGGTTCTAAAACCTTCACCTTATGCATCATCATAGATTATTTGGTAAATCGAGGTTTTTGGAAAGAACCAAACCGGTAGATAATGATGTGATGCATACGATTTTTATGGTCTGGAAATGATCACATTTTGATAAACGAAATTGTCACAAGAAAATGTCCGGTATGAGCAAGAAATGGGTGATAAATGCTATTGTCTTAACCTTATGATTGGCATGGAGAATAAACATTTAAAGAATTCTAGGTAATGATAAAATAAGTCCATCTAGGCACTATGTTAGGCGTATGCGTGAACCATAGCTCTTTGATGCTTGTTCGTCATGAGCGGTGATGGAAAATGACAACATGGGTTGTGGAAAATCCTAGCCTTAGGTCACTGACATGACTAGGGCCGGTCAAATGGATTAACTCAGGTGGGGAAACCTAAGTGACTCTTAAGGTAGAACCTACCCAACTTCATAAAGATATACCAGAGTTTGAGCTCCGAAAATCAGCTAAGATGATGTTTGGTCAACCAGAAGTTGAAATTGAAACCCTGGTTAACTCTGTGGTGAACGTAGAGGCTGATGGCCCAGAAGTCACTAATGAAGCTGAGAGAGTTCAGACAACTACTGATAATCCTAAGTCAGCTAGTGAGGCATCAGGTGTAACTCTTAAGCCTTCGGCAGTTAAACTTACTGAAGTCTCTACCACCTGACAAAGGAAAGAGACCTATTACTGCTAAAGAGGAGATAGAAATTGAATCATAAAAATCAAAGGCCAGATTTCTGATGACCAAAAAGATGGAGCTATTCCCACAAAAGGCTAAAGAAGATATGATAGTTTTGAAGGCAGGCAGATCTCAAGAGTCCTTAATGAAAAAGAATATCATTGCATTAATCAAGAGTGCAAAGGATTCAAGAACCATAAGAACTACATCTAGTGAACTCAACCATGGTTGTGAACCAAACAGAACAATCTCAAAAGCTCCACCTTGATCAAAGACCAAAGCTGTCAAGAAAGTGCTATCTAAGTCATCCAGGTTATGTGTTGAAATCACTCAAAGGTCAGCTACTCAGTAGGCTTCAACAGCCACAACTGCCAAACCCAGTCCTGTGATCTCTTTTATAAGAAAGGAGATTGGCTGTGTTGCTTGATGACTTTATGAAGTCCTTCAGCACATGAAGTTTGGCAGTTGCCTGGCATATGCTGATCAGTAGTCATTCAACATATGCCATTTGGCACTTGGTTCAGCACTTAGCCCGATAAGTTTAAGGCCAATGCTAAAATTCAGAGTTTTTAGTAGTTTCATCCTTCATGATTGAATAGAAAGAGAGCCGAGATCGGGTTGAGAGAGAGAGTAGACCGAGAATGATTGTTGTGAAATGGTGAAAAATCAGATTTGGGGCTTTTATACCATTTATGTTTCTATTTTTAAATCATTACATTTATGTTTCCAACCCTTATACTCGTATGTCAACCCGTCTATTAGGCTGAGGGGTCATATCTAGAAACTTGGGCCAGTCCATATTCAAATGATTAAGCTCCCTATATTGGAAGTAGCAGGGTTCTTAGGAGGCTTCTTTGGTGGTGCGTTTGTTGTTGCCTTAGGTTATTTCTCGAACCTTACAACGAGCACCTTTCCTAGTTACAGTAACCCATGGCTTCTTTGCCTTGCCCTTTCCCTTGGCTTGAATATTTGGCTTCTTTATTTGACCTCCTTAATCATGAGGATTGGTTGAGCATTGGAAGGAATGCTTTTTTTTGACAACCCTTAGCATACCAAGGAAATAGGCTTCTCAAAACCATTCATATTGTATATTCATTACAAATTGGTTAAACAACTTAGGAAAGTATCATGATGATAGAGTTACGTCATTCTTAAGCAGAGATCCAAGACGCTCCCACCTTACCACGTAGCTTTTCATTTTCATCACAAGAAGGCCTACGAAAGTTCCTTTTTGAATCCAGTAATTGACTAGAGATATCATGGTGTCATATACTCTTTCCTTGCTTGATTTGAATATTAACTTGAGTTCAATTCCTCAATGATGTTATTAGTTTTTATGTTCTCCAAGTCATGTTTAGTTTCATTACTGGCTACCATAAATGATTTGTGTTTTGAACTATGGTTTATAGGACTTAACTATGGTTTCTAAGTTATATCTAATAAGTCACATGCCCATGTTTTGGGGTGTGATAGATAATAGACCTTAAACGTATCTAGAAAAAGTTATGCATTTTACAAGTTCACATCATATCATTTGATAAAGTGTTAAAAATTTGTGCACTTTTTATCAATTCAGTTACTTAATATGTGTTGATTGTTCTTGATTAGTTTGTTTTATTTTGTAGTGTCTTTGAATGAGAAAGTAAAGTTGAAGGACTGTTGCAGACAAAGGAGAAAGCTTAGGAAGCTGAGTATAGCTAACGAAAATCATTGAGGGCTATAAAGAAAAGTTGCTAGTGTGTTATAAAGGAGTTGAGATACTCATTCCTAAAAAACTCGATCACCATTTGTATCTGGAGGTCTTGATCCAAAGAGTCTTTATCTTAATTTGGCCCTTCTTCTTCTTCTCCAACTCTAGGGTTTCAACCTTATCACATTGCTAGTTTTATCTTCTTTTTTGTTTTACGATCAATGTCTTTTTTGATTCTTTCTTTCACTCTTGTATTTTGAGTTGTTAGTTAGTTCTAGGGTTTGGTCTTGTTTGTCTCTAGAAATTCTCTGTTTTCTTGTAATCTGTTTACACTGGTGTGGATCTAGTATATGAATAATCACAGATTCGTTATTGAATCTGTAAGTTGTTTGCCATTAGTGTTGTTTTTATTTTTTAATTCTGTCCAATTCATGTTTTTTTCGACATAAAGCAATGTATAAAGCCCTACACTTTAATTAGTGGACAACATATAGTACATAGCCTATGCGTCTACACTATAAACAAGAAGTGGAGAATAATACTAGCCATTCATACTTTATAAACTTTTACTTAAATCGATCTATGCACCTCTAGATATAAAAATTGTAGAAAATTGCTCTTCGTTAGCTTACTACTACGGTTGGCACTAAAAACGATTTGATTTGAATAAAATAAATTGTTTGTACAACAATTTGTTGGTGTGAAGATTAAATGAGATGTCGATATCTTAAATTCTTACATGATATTTTAGTCTCACATTGGTGTGCGAATAAAATTTTATTTGGTTTATATGTATAAGCCTATAAGGCTTATTAAATTTTTATGTTGTGTTTAATTCCAGCACCTACCCCTGCGTAGGGGGTGCAGAAAGCGGGTTTCTGGGTTGAATATTTTTTGAACCAATGCGTCGCCCGCGCGACATGCGGGCACGAACGCAGCTCCAAAAACTTGGGCTCGCGAGAGATCCTATTTGCTACTGGAACCGTTTCTTGTTTTTGAACAACATAGAATTTATGGAGCAGACCGTTATTAATCATTATTGCTAAAACCGTTTTGCTAATGATGATAATTATATCGAAACTGTTTTGCTAATAATGATAATTATATTAAAACCGTTTGTTACTAATGATCATTATTGTCGAATAATGATATAAACCGTTACAATTCTCTTCTCTCTGTGTTTATATACCAACACAACAGAGAGGTCATAAGACTATGAATAACACAACAGCAAAATCGACAACTTCAGCTTCCAACTATCATTCAGGCAAGTGCGATGTCCGGCAGTACGCTACTTAGAACCGGTGTACCCTGGGAACAGACGACGAATCTGTTTAAGGGAATTGTGTCAAACACAAGCCCAGATCTCCTCATGTTCTTCTGTTTCTGTTCTTTAATTTTGTTTTGCAGGAGTACTTTCAACTGTTGATCGTATTCTTTTTATAGATATTATATACAAATTTGTTTCTACTGATTATTACATATTTTCTAACAAACTTAAACAAAATCACAACTAACTCTTCCTGCTTCGTTATCTTTCAGTTATGGATTCTCAGCCCATGATCGAGCAACCGATTCCAACCTCTGCTGTATCTGGGTCTCTGCAATCTTCACTTCTGTTGTTGCTGTTACCACTGCATTGATAGCACCGTTGCATAAGAAGGTTGCAAGCCACGTAGAGAAACCTGAAAAGTTCACCGATGTGAACATCAAACGTTAGTAGAAAAAGATGTTCTTTTACTTGACAACACTGAACCTAGCGAGATTCTTAACTGAAACCGCTCCCCAAATCATTAAAGGGGAAATGGATGCTCAATCTGTGAGCGCGGTTCATGCTTGGAATCATTCTGATTTCTTGTGTTGTAACTATGGTGGATTCACTGTATAACGTGTATTGCAAAGCTAAGACTGCCAAAGAATTATGGGAGTCTTTGGAACACAAATACAAAACAGAAGATGCGGGCACTAAGAAATTTGTGGTGGCTAAGTTCTTGGATTTTAAAATGATTGACTCCAAAACTATTATGAGTCAAGTCCAAGAGTTACAGGTTATTCTTCATGATATTCATGAAGAAGGAATGATGCTCAGCGAGACGTTTCATGTTGCAGCTATGATCAAAAAATTGCCACCAAGCTGGATTGATTTTAAGAACTATCTCAAACATAAGCGAAAGGAAATGACTATTGAAGATCTTGTGGTCCATCTTTGTATTGAATAAGACAACAAAGTTTCTCAAAAGAAAACAACCATTCCCGAATTTGCAAAGGCTAATGTTGTTGAGCATGGTTAATCCTTTAAGGGTAACAAAAACAAAGGATGGGTGCTTGGGAAGAAAATTAATGGGAAGGGATTTCACCTTGGACCTAAAGGTGGAATTATGAAAAAGAAATTCCAAGGTACCTGTTACAATTGCAACAGGTCAGGTCATCGAGAAAATGAATGCAAGCAGCCCAAGAGAGAGACTACCCAACAAGCCAACATTGTTGATGATGTTGACAACCTTGTTGCTATGATTTATGATATCACAATGATGATCACCGAAGATAATTTGATTAGGTCAAATACCAAGGAATGGTGGGTTGATACTGGGGCTACCCGCCATGTTTGTGCTGACAAAAATTTATTCAACACTTTCAAGGAAGTCAATTAAGAAAAACCTTTTATGGGAAACTTTGCCACTGCTGATGTCAAAGGGGAGGGGAATGTGATCCTAAAAATGACATCTGGAAAGGAGCTTACCTTAACTAATGTGTTGTATGTTCCTGAGATTCGCAAGAATCTTGTGTCTGGGTGGCAGTTGAACAAGTTTGGGTTTAAAATAGTGTTTGAGTCTGATAAGGTCGTGTTGACCAAAAATGGTATGTATGTTGGTAAGGGCTATGCCCTCAATGGTATGTTCAAATTAAATGTAACTGTCATGAATGGAATGAATAAGACTGGTAATAGTTCTACTTATTTGCTAGAGTCTTCAAATATATGGCATGGTAGACTAGGTCATGTTAATTTTAATTCCATTCGTAATTAAATTAAACTAAATTTCATACCAACATTTGATATTTATTCAAACCATAAATGTGAAACTTGTGTTAAAGCAAAACAAACTACATCATCATTCAAAAAGGTTGAGCGAACCACCGAACCCCTTGATATGATTCCCACTGATATATGTGATTTAAAAGCAATTCCCACTCGTAATGGGAACAAGTACTTCATAATTTTTATTGATGATAGTACAAAATATTGTCATGTGTACTCACTCAAAAGTAAGGACGAGGCTATCGACAAGTTTATCTTGTTCAAAACCAAAGCTGAAAATCAACTCAACCAGAAAATCAAAATCATAAGAAGTGACCAGGGTGGTGAATATGTTTCACCTTTTGTTGACGTGTGTGCGAAAAGCTGTATCATACATGAGCTCACAGATCCGTACTCCCCGCAATAAAATCACATGGCAGAGCGTAAAAACCGTACTTTAAAAGAAAATGATGAATGCCATGTTGATAAGCTCTGGGATAAGCCAGGACATGTGGGGGGATGCAATTTTATCAGTAAATTATGTGCTAAACATGATACCTACTAAGAAAAAAGATGTAACGCCATATGAATTATGGACGGGAATCAAACCATCATACAAATATTTACGAGTGTGGGGGTGCTTAGCTAAAGTGGTGGTGACACCATCGAAGCGCCTAATAATATGTTAGGATCAGTGATCTAAGTTTGATCAATTAGAGTTGAATCACAGCGGAATAAGAGCAAGAATTAAGCAAATATAGCAAGAACACAATAAATATTCAATGGAACAGTACACGGTTATATAGATATATGGTTTTCTGCAAAGAGATAATAACATTCATGCACACATGCTTCGGTGTGGCGGCTGCTAGGTTTTCCTAAGCTGCCCCGATTACAATTAGGTCAGCATTCCTTATATATAGGAATGTGACGTCTGCTGATGTCACTTGATAGTGACATCTAACAGAATTATTACAAACTACTAAAAGTAAGCTAACTACTGAGAATGTTCACAACAACTGAGAACATCTCAGATTATTCTAAGTACACGAAGAAACATAAAACTACTGAAACTATAAGTACAGAAAAGAAACTACAACTACTGAAAGGAAACCATCACAACTACTGAAGAGGTCTTCTTCAGCTGTTGTGACAATCATCTGAAACTTGGTCTTCAGTCTTTGTCTTCAGCTTTTGTCTTCAGACTTTGTCTTCAGCTCTTTCACTTCAGACTTTGTCTTCAGCTCTTTCACTTCAGACTTTGTCTTCAGCTCTTTCACTTCAGACTTTGTCTTCAGCTCTTTCACTTCAGACTTTGTCTTCAGACCTTGTTATCAGCTGATGTCTTCAGCTGTTGCAGACTACTTCAGTTGTTGTAATGTCCGTGGGACTTAAAGGTTTTTCTGATCAGGCTCATTGGTTCTTTTGGTCCAACAAACTCCCCCTGAACCAATGCAGCCAAAACCTTTAAGCTTATTGAGGTCCCACTTATTCTTGGCAGAAATACTCTCTTGATCAGCTTTAGAGATATCGGATAAGCACAGGCCAGGGAACAGGTTTCAGTAGATGTGAATGTCAAAGGATGGAAGGGAACTCTGTCTTGGGGAACTGGACACAGAGCCGTTATCCCAACCATGAAACCTACTTCCCATTGATGAGTCTATAAGACTCTCTGACGTAGGCCTCAAGGAGAACAACTTGTTCCTCCTTAGTGAGTTCTTCTGCTTCTCCTTCGAAGAAGAACTCTGGGCCATAGTACTCTGATAAGTACTTTATCGTCTTTCCATTTTTCAACTCAACAGTTGTTATCTCTCTGTAAGCAAACTCATCTGGGTGAGTCCCTTCTAATAACAACTGGAGTTCATTTTCTTGATCTCTTCAAGCCTCTTGTATAACAACCCCTTCTTGACCATTTTGTTCTCCATTAGAGTTTGAGGGGTCATCTTTGACTTGTAGGCTCTCTTGAAGTCTTCAAGTATTTCCCAGGGTGAGACTACAATGGCCAACATAATAGCAGCATCTATGGTCTTTCTCACTTGGCCATTGTATCTACTTGGTATGGATTTCTTATGAATTCTAGAACTAACCCTGGGGTCTGGCCAAATCCTTACTCTCTCCTTTTGATATTGAAAGGTATACCTGAGAGCATACAGCCTTTGAGCATGTTTCTTCATGGCTTGTATAGATGATGACTGAGGAAACTCTTTGTCAATCATCTTCAAAAGTTGCTCATCGTGCTGTTTCTGTTGTTCTTCTTCTTCAATCTTAACTTTCACCATTTGCCTCTGAAAGTCTGGTGTTATCATTTGTTGACTTCTGGGCTCAGGTAATTTTAGAACAGCAGAGATTGGCAGACTATCTTCTTCATCATCTTCTTCTTTCTTCTTCTACCATCCTCAACACCCTTCTCCTCCTTCTGGGTGCATCACTGGATGTGGTTTGAGGTGGTTTTTGGGGTAAGGGAGTTGGTTTTGAGGGTTGAGTTGATTTGGAGAGTTGTGGGGTTGGTTGTTTTTGAGAGGGAGTTTGGGAAGGCTGATCTAGCATTTTTATGGTGAGTTTGGCTTTGGAAAGCTTGGCCATATCAGTTCTCTTCCCAGCACCTGCTTCGTCTAAGGCTTCTATAATCAACCCCTTGTTGAATTCTTCAGAAGCACAGATTCTGGTGGTTATTGCCAGAATACTGTCTCTGGTCCATGATTTAATCTCAATTAATGATCTTCCCAAGTATTTTGCAATAAACCGGATCATTATCTCCAACCTCTCCCTTTCCATTACACTATAACTGGCCCATCTTTCTTGTATCTCATTAATCTCCAGCCTTCTGATCTCAGTGTCTAATGTGGCTGTATCAAAGCCCTGTCTGAAGAGTTGATCTATTATTTTGTCCATTGATCTGCTGTGAGCTTCATCAGCTTCTTTAATCAGATCTTCCAATGATTTCTCTTCATCAGGCTTTTGAGTTCCAGCACTTTTCTTTCTCTTGTATGTGATCAGCTGTTTTTCCTGTTCTTTTTCTTGTTGTTTATCCTCTTCCACTCTCTTTCTCTTTCTTTCTTTCACTACCTTAGACTCCCCCTTTTTGGGTGCATTGGGTTCAGGGGTTTGAATGGCAGAAAGCTTCTTGTGCACAGCATCATCAACAAGTGTTTTTAGAGTCGAGGAGATCCTCTCATCAATGGCTTTATGTACAATCTCATTGATGATGGGAGTGATGAGAGGTAAGGAAGTTTGAAATGTAGCAACCATCTGCTCAGAGGGGTTCTGTCCCTGAGAGGTGGTGCCAACAACAGTGGCTGGTGGCTCAGTTGAGTGAAGTGGCGGAGTGTTTGGGAAACCTTCAGATGAAGGTGCCATCTGTGGGTTTATTGGGGCAGATGGACTTTGATCCTGAGACATTTTGGCAAGCAGTTCTTTGAGTCTGCTCACCTCAGCCTCAAGGATTGTGTTATGGGCTAAGACATCATAGAAAAAGCCCAGGTCATCATCAGTTTTGCTGAATCACCTGACCTCCTGATTGAATCAGGATGTACATGCCCTGAGTGTAGATCAGTTGTAGCATGTGCCCCTTGTTCTTGGTTCTGGGGACTTCCTGCCTCAGGACTGAGTCCTTCATCGGCAGTTGCCTCTGGTGAGGTCTTAGAGATGTTACCAACTTCATCCTGTTCATTTGCTGAATCAGTAGAAGTGGCAGCCTCACCAGATGTTCTAACCTCCTCCTCTACACGGGGAGATTGAACATTATAACCCCTGTGCTGTGGGTTATCAGCAGCATTTTGGTCCTCTTCCTCAGCTGTTGAGGTTCTCCCCATTGTAATTGGTGTCTGGGGAGGAGGAGAGGAATGCAGCTGACTCAACACTTGTGCAACAATAAATGTTGGGCTTTGAGGGGCGGTTGCATTTGGAGATAGGGTTGAAGCAGATTGCACCCGGGGTGACTGGTGCTCTTCAATGGTAACCTTCTCAATTGAGATAGGTTCCAGCATTGTGGTATCCCCAATTTTGGTTGCATCAGGATCCTGTTGAGAGGATGCCTGAGCGGCTACGGTTGGTGGAGTCTTGGACACTACTGGGGGGTTAGAACCAGTAAGTGTTTCCTGTATTGGTGTTACAGGGGCATCCTCAGGGGACTCATCTCCCTGAGTAGCCTTTTTGGGCTTTTTGGTTTTGGGTTTGGTGGGGACTTTGGATCTGGAAGTGGAGGCTGTGGGTTCCCGCTGCTTGGGTTTGAGCAGCCGGGCAGCCCCTTTCATTGTAGGGTCAGAGTTGTGCCTGGAGTATACTTCAGGCAATACAGCCGGAGCAGGGACTCCAAGGCCAACAAGGCCGTCTGATTTTAGCTGTGTTAAAATTATGGCCATGAGAAACCTGGGATATAATATCCATCTGTTTGCCACAGGTTTCAAGGCCAGATCCTTTAGTTCCATAAACACTATCTCAGAAAAATTTAAAGTTTGTCGTTCAAAGATAGAGTATAATACCTGTTGCCATCGGGAAGACATTTGATCCCATGAAGAGGTTTTTGGTGCAAGGCAGACATTCACCATGTGGAATATAAGACGTTCAGCATCATGGAAGTGCTTCTTCATAATGGTGGTAGCACTTAAGTCTCCTTCATACCCGTTGTTGATGAAAGACATATCGGTTGTGCCTTTCGGGTATTCTGTGACACAGGTGGCATCATGTAGATCTAGGGTTTGTCGAATGATGTCCGTAGTGATGACCACCTGTTTCTGGTTGACCAACGACTGGAGAGTGATTTGGCTATCATTCTCACTAGTTTGCACGGAGACGTTGGTCCAGAACTGGCTTAGGGAATCGGGGTATATGGTAGGATTCAGAAGAAACGCGGTTCGGTACTGGGAATCTACCATAAGATCGATGGCGTTATCAAATTTGTTCCAGAAGGCCGATTTGAGAGGTAGGCAACACAGTTGTGTCTGGGTTTGAGTTTCATGGTCGCCATTGGTGAGAGAGTGAAGGACGGAAAACGGCTAATGAAACGTCTGAAAGTAGGTTTAGGTATTTATAGGGTAAGACAAAGGCTGATATAAAACGACTGAAAGTGTTGGTGCTGTCATCAGTTGTTTGAAAACAACTGAAGACCTGGTTTTAACTTTCAGAAGTTGTAACAACTGAAGACTTGGTATTAGTCATCAGTAGTTGTGAAACTACTGAAGACATGGTTTTGGCTTCAGGTGTTGTAACAACTGAAGACTTGGTGTTAGTCATCAGTAGTTGTGAAACTACTGAAGACATGGTTTTGGCTTCAGTTGTAAGTGAAGCAGCTGTTGTAGAAACAACTGAAGAGAAAATTTCTCATCAGCTGTTGTCGTCAATTCTTAGCTCATCAGCTGTTTCATTCTGACCTCAACACTTCATCAGACTTTGTCTGAGTTTCAGATGTTTCATAGGTCATCAGTACTTATCTGTTATTCTGACATCAGCAGTTGTAACTACAGCAGTAGTTGTAACCACATAGTTCTTTCAACAGATGAGTACTTCAGTACTTTTAAGTAATTTAGTCTTCAGTAGTTATGAAAACTACTGAGGATAAAAGAACTGCAGTACTTATTTGTGACAGTAGTATACGAATGCTCATCAGTACTTGTTGACTGAGATCATCAGTAGTTGTCACTTATTCTAGCTGCAGCATACCAAGCCTTAACACTAGGTTTTGGAAAGTTGAACTGTCCAAAGGCTTAGTAAATATGTCTGCAAGCTCATCAGCACTAGGAACAAACTTTGGATCAATCAGACCTTTTTCAAAACAATCCCTAATAAAATGGTGTCTGATCTCAATATGTTTGGTCCTAGAGTGCTGGACTGGATTCTTGACGATACAAAGAGCTGAAGCACTATCCATTAGTAATGGAGTCTTAGTCTCTGTAATGCCATAATCCAGTAATTGATTCTGAAGCCAGAGTACCTGAGATGTACAACTTGCAGCAGCAATGTACTCGGCTTCAGCAGTGGATGTAGCAACAGATGTTTGTTTCTTACTCTGCCAAGAAACCAAACAGTTGCCTAGGAATTGACATCCACCAGAAGTTGATTTTCTAGTTAATTTACACCCTGCATAGTCACTATCAGAAAAAGCAACTAATTTGCAAGAGTGCCCAGTGGAATACCAAAGACCTAGAGATTGAGTACCTTGCAGATATCTAAAGATCCTCTTGACTGCAATCAAATGGGACTCTTTAGGAGCAGCCTGAAATCTAGCACAAACACAAGTTGCAAACATAATATCTGGTCTAGAAGCTGTTAAGTACATCAAGGACCCAATCATACATCTGTAAAGTGTTTCATCAACAGCTTTACCTTTCTGATCTGCATCCAGTTGTGTGGTGCTGCACATGGGAGTAGAACAGGGCTTACAGTGTTGTAAATCAAACTTTGCCAAAAGACTTTTTGTGTATTTTGACTGATGAATGAAAGTTCCATCAGCCTTTTGTTTGATTTGCAACCTAGAAAGAACTGTAATTCTCCCATGGCACTCATTTCGAATTTTTGTTGCATCAACTTTGTAAATGCATCACACAACTGTGGATCAGAGGAAGCAAAAATAATATCATCAACATAAATTTGAACAAGGAGCTTATGCTGACCCACTTTCTTAATGAACAAAGTTTTATCTATGGAGCCTCTAGTGAAATTATTCTGAAGAAGAAAATTTGACAGTGTTTCATACCAGGCTCTAGGAGCTTGTTTCAACCCATAAAGAGCCTTATCAAGTTTATACACCCAATCAGGATGTTTATTATCCTCAAAACCTGGTGGTTGACACACATAAACCTCTTCTTTTATTTTACCATATAAAAACGCACTTTTGACATCCATTTGAAAAACTTTAAGATTGTGGAATGCAGCATAGGCTAAGAACAATCTAATTGCCTCCAGTCTGGCTACAGGGGCAAAGGTTTCATCATAATCAATACCTTCTTCTTGTGAAAACCCCTGGACAACCAGTCTGGCCTTGTTCTTGACAATTTGCCCATTTTCATCTGTTTTATTCCTAAACACCCATTTAGTGCCTATTGCACACTTACCTGGGGGTAGAGGAACCAGTTCCCACACTTGCTGCTTTTTGAACTGAAGAAGCTCAAGCTGCATGGCATCAACCCATCCATTGTCTCTTAATGCAATATGATAGTTCTTTGGCTCTTGCTGACTGATGAAAAGAGCATAGAAGCAGAAGTTGGACAATTGACTTCTAGTTGAGACACCAGCATTGATATCACCAATGATTTGAGACGTTGGGTGATTCTTCAGCTCTTGATGCACTATGAGATCTGTGCAAGTGTTTGTAGCACGCTCAGCAGCAACAGATGTTGATCCAGATTCTTGAAACCAAGTGTTAGATGGCATATCAAATGAAGTAGAGGATTCAGAAATCTCATCAGCATTTGTTGTGGATGGTGCTACTGAAGCTACAGGAACATCAAGTTGAGTAGACTCAGGCAGTTGATCACTAAACTTGAATAGGTGAGTACTGGGATCATCATGAACATCAGTACCACCAGATGGATGACTAGCTGCAGAAGGTGATGAATTCACATGATCTGCAACAGCTGGAGGCTGATAAGGAACATATTGCAGTATGTCCAGATCAAACAACTCCACAGGGTTTTGTGGGATTTTGTCCTTAGGAGATTCATTGAACTTCACATGCAAGGTTTCTTCAACCATCTTTGTCTACAGTTGAACACTCTGTAAGCCTTGCAAGTGGATGAGTACCCAACAAAATACCCTGCATCCACCTTAGAATCAAACTTTTGGAGTTGATCCTTTGTGTTGAGAATGTAACAAGGACACCCAAATGCTCTGAAGAATGAAATTAGAGGAGCCAAATGATGTAGAACTTCATAAGGAGTCTTCATCAACCTCTGATTCACTAAAGCTCTATTTTGCACATAGCATGCTGTGTTGACAGCTTCAGCCCAAAAGGTCAGTGGCAAACCAGAGTCAGCCAACATGGACCTTGCAGCTTCAATTAGGGTCCTGTTCTTTCTCTCCACTACTCCATTTTGTTCTGGAGTCCTTGGGATGCTATACTGCCTCTTGATTCCTTTTGAAAGGTAGAAATCATCAAGTGTATGGTTTCTAAATTCAGTTCCATTATCACTTCTTATACACTTGACTGATAGGGAATACTGCTTCTCAACATACAACACAAAGTTAATAATTGTCTGAGCAGCCTCATCCTTTGAATGCAAGAAGAAGGTCCATACAAATCTGGAGTAATCATCCACAATTACCAGACAGTATTTCTTCTTTGCCATGCTCATTACTCTCACAGGACCAAAGAGATCCATGTGCAGTAATTGCAAGCAGGCAGTGGACTTTGGTTCTTCTATAGGAGGAAATGAGACTTTGTGTTGTTTTCCTTTTAAACAAGCAGTGCAGGTTTCATCACAGAGGAACTCCTTTATTGGTAGACCTCTTACTAAACTTTGTGGATCAGCTGATTCATGTTTTTGAGATTAACATGACCCAGCCTTCTATGCCACAGTTTAGATTCCTGAGGAGAGGCCTTGGAGAACAGGCAAGGATGACCTTTTAAATCAATCTTCTTTGACAAATCCAAGGCATATACTCTTCCTATCCTGTTGGCCTTCAGGAGAGTATGTTCATCCAATACCTTGTCAATCAGCCTCAGAACTTTGGAAGACAGAATCCGGCAGTTCTGGCTTGTGAAAAGTGCAACATGCCCTTTATCACACATCTGACTGACACTCAGTAGATTATACTTGAGATTCTCCACATGGTTAACATCATCAAATCTGATTTCTCCATTTGACACAAATCCTTTCCCGATGATGTAACCCTTAGCATCATTTCCAAATGAGACAAATCCCTTCTTTCCTTGAGAGTAGTCATTAAGAAGAGAACTGCTCCCAGTCATATGCATAGATCCTCCACTGTCTACATACCAGATGCTTCTTTGGCATGCTGAAGAACCCTGCATTTATCATAAGAAACTAGTTAGCTTTAGAGACCCAAACCTTTTTGGTTTTGGGTATGTTTTCATCAACAGATTTAACCATAACTTGTTTCTCATGATTAACAGCTGATGAAGGTGGAGATGGTGCTGAAATGGAATTCTTAGATTTGGGCTTGGATTTCCTTTTCAGTGGTTTGATCACAGGTGCATCTAGTTGGTTAACTCTCCCCAACAAATGCTGAACCATCATAACAAGTTGTGTCTGATTTGTTGCTAAAGCCTTCAGCTCATTTGACACATCAGTACTTGTTTTTGATGAGTTCCTGTGACCCACCATTTCCTCCTTCTTGAAATTCACAGACTTCGTCTGATGTTTATCATGAGGAACACTATCAGCTGTTTTCTGATAAACCCCATCCTTCTTTTTGGATTTTGGTGAGGCCTTGGGTTTATCAGTTTGAGATGACTGTGGTACAAACTTGGTTTCAAACTCATTTTTCATTTTATTTATCTCTTCTTTAATGAGCTTATCTCTGTTGAGTTTGGAACCCTTTTTGTACCAGCATTCATCAGATAGATGATTGAATTTACCACATATTTCACATGGCTTATTCTTCATCTTGGATTGATCAACTGCTGAAGTGGAAACTACTGAAGGTGTGATCTTCAGTACTTTCCTCCTTTCAGTACTTGTGTTAAGTACTGAAGGATCGGTAACAACTGAAGACTTGTTCTTCAGCTGTTCTCTATCCGTCCTGAAAGACCGTATGATAGATTCCTCAGCAGTTGTTAATCCTTTTATTTCATCAGATTTGAAATGCTTTTCAGATGTTGTGACTTGCCCTTCAGTACTTGGAGTACTTTGAGGAACAACATCTGAATTTCTCAGCTTCATGTGTTTATCAGCATTTAAACCATCAGGCAATTGATTTGCTGAGATCTTAACACTGACTTCATCCTCTAATTTTGTATTATCATTTGAGGATGAATCACATGATGATGTGGTTTGGAAATTACTTTCACCTTCAGATTTTACTATTGATTTTGAAGTAAAATCAGTAGGTGGTGCAGTATGATTGTAACCTATTCCAAACTTCACATTTGAAGCTGTTTGCTTGCTGAGAAGCATTTCAAATCCCTTGCAGGATGTTACCCATCGGTCACACTCAACTTGGGTAGCTGCAAGTGTCTCTTTGAGACTTCTGTGGTTCTCGAGTATGACCTCTACCTTAGCCTTTTCATCATTAAGTTGGCATTTAAGCTTGTAAATCTCATCATCTTTGTCATTAAGTGCAGACACATACTCATCTTTTCTTTTGGAAATAGTTTTCTCAAGCTCAAGATTTTGATTGATTAAAGCTACATTTGCCTCTCTAATAGAGACAAAGGCAGCTATGCATGATTCAGAACATAACTTGGCTTTAGCCTCAGAAGATATCTGGGTTACCTGTGAAGATGAAGCATCTGAGCAGGAACCCTCAGTAGACTCCAGGGCCATGAGAGCAAGATTCCCAAAAGGATGTTCACCACCATGTTGACCAGCACCAGCAGATATTGCTCATTGAAACCAGAAAGATCATCTGGTAAGCTGCTCCAGTCAACAACTCCTGGTGTGAAGAAGCTGTGATGAGGTTGAGATTGTGATGGAGATGGTTGAGGCTCAGGTAGGGCTTGAGGTTGTTGTGCTATAGGGACATGAACTGGATTTGGCTGTGGCATGTAATAGCAGGGATAAGGATATGGCATTGAACCCTGAGGGACAAAGTATGCAGGAGATTGAGGTTGTGAGTGATGACCAGAACTAGCAGGATGTTGCCCTTTGTTTTGTGAACTATTGCTTGGAAAGGTCACAAAGGGTGCAGAGGAGTTAGATCCAGTTGATCTACACTCTCTTGCAAAGTGCCCAAGCCTGTGGCATTTGTGACACCTCAACTTACTCTTGTCAAAACCAACTTTGGTTTTGCCAGAGAGTCCTGGAAATTTCCTACCAGTTCTCTTGTAGAACTTTTGAGATCTGATATTGATCAGGGCCATTTGGCTCAAAATATCCATCTCTTCTAAATCATCATCAGCAATACCTTGCAAATCATCCATGATAAACATAAATTATCACTATTACACCCAGAATGACTGTCAACACCAACAAATGCATGATCAGAACTGTTTGAAGAGAAATCTATATGCTCATCATAATGACTTTCTGATCCAGCATATTCTGACTCATGACCGACCAAGGCAGTGTTACCTGGTACAAAGTCATCAGAGAGCTTTCCTGATGATGCCAGTTTCCTTTTCTGCTCTATCTCTCTTTCAAATGTAAGCAGTTTCCCATGGAGTTGGGTGAGAGATAGGCTATCCAGATTTGCACTGGAGCGTAGGACAATGGTGTATGTGTCCCATCTCTCAGGCAGTGATCTGAGGAATCTGTTGTTCATCTGGCTGTTAGTATACTCTTGCTTGACCATTTTCAGCTCAGAGATCAAGCAGGAGAAACGCTCAAACTGTTGAGTCAGTGTCTCACCCTTCCTATGAGAGAATGTCTCATATTGTTGGGCGAGGATTTCTCTGTTGTTTGCTAAGACCTCATCAGTTCCTCCGAATTGTTCCTTCAAAGCATTCCAGAGGTCATGAGCAGTTTCATGATGCATAAGCCCAGAATAGATTTCATTCGGCAGTGCCATGGCCAGAATTCCATGGGCTTTAGCATCAATCTCAAACAGTTTACGATCTTCATCTGAGTATTGCTCCTTCTTCTTCGGAACCATTTGATTGGTCTCCGGATTGTTCACCATAGGCTTGTGTGGACCATGAACCACAGATGTCCAACAACCTGAACTGTTAACAGACAGGTGATGGAGCATTCTTCGTTGCCATATGTTATACTCACTCCTAACCAGCATCGGAGGCTTGGTTGAGGAGCCAGTATTGTGAGGATCATTAGATGGAGTAGTCATTCTCAGATTCAAACCAAATCAATCAAGTTTCAAAAGATTTTGCACAAAAACACAACAAACTCAATAAGAACCAAGAAGAAACTCAAATTAAATAACCAGAAGCAGCAGAAAATCAATCTTTATAACCAGTTCTTGCACATATGCTAATTCGATCAAACTATAGATATCAAAATAGCAGTTTCAATGATCAATTGTTAAACCGATCAATGATTAACCCGCTCTGATACCATTTGTTAGGATCAGTGATCTAAGTTTGATCAATTAGAGTTGAATCACAGCGGAATTAGAGCAAGAATTAAGCAAATATAGCAAGAACACAATAAATATTCAATGGAACAGTACACGGTTATATAGATATAGGGTTTTCTGCAAAGAGATAATAACATTCATGCACACATGCTTCGGTGTGGCGGCTGCTAGGTTTTCCTAAGCTGCACCGATTACAATTAGGTCAGCATTCCTTATATATAGGAATGTGACGTCTGCTGATGTCACTTGATAGTGACATCTAACAGAATTATTACAAACTACTGAAAGTAAGCAAACTACTGAGAATGTTCACAACAACTGAGAACATCTCAGATTATTCTAAGTACACGAAGAAACATAAAACTACTGAAACTACAAGTACAGAAAAGAAACTACAACTACTGAAAGGAAACCATCACAACTACTGAAGAGGTCTTCTTCAGCTGTTGTGACAATCATCTGACACTTGGTCTTCAGTCTTTGTCTTCAGCTTTTGTCTTCAGACTTTGTCTTCAGCTCTTTCACTTCAGACTTTGTCTTCAGCTCTTTCACTTCAGACTTTGTCTTCAGCTCTTTCACTTCAGACTTTGTCTTCAGCTCTTTCACTTCAGACTTTGTCTTCAGACCTTGTTATCAGCTGATGTCTTCAGCTGTTGCAGACTACTTCAGTTGTTGTAATGTCCGTGGGACTTAAAGGTTTTTCTGATCAGGCTCATTGGTTCTTTTGGTCCAACATAATAGGACCAAAAACTGTGGATTATGTATTCATAGGATACACTCGTCCTGGTGGTGCACTTCGCTTTCTTGTGCATGACTCTAAGAACCTGGAATATGCAAGGGGACTATATTAAAGCAAAGGATGCATCATGGTTTGAACATATATTCCCATGCTTGGGGAAGGAAGAACAGGGTTCATCAAGACTGGTCGAGGAATTTGGTCCGGATGATAAGGTTGCAAATGATGAACCTCAATGACAATCAGAGATTGAAGAGGTTTAAATACGAAGAAGTAAAAGGCAAAGGACAGAAAAGTCTTTTGGTCCCGGCTTTCTTACTTACATGGTTGAAGAAGAACCTCAAACTTACAAACAAGCAGTAAGTTCTTCAGAAGGACCTCAATGGAGAGAGGCCATCTAATGTGAGATAGACTCTATCATACAAAATCATACTTGGGAGCTAGTGGATCTTCCTCAAGGATGTAAACCACTAGGATATCAATGGATCTTCAAGAAAAAGATGAAACCAGATGGTACCATTGATAAGTATAAGTCAAGATTGGTGATCAAAGGATATAAACAACGAGAAGGTTTAGATTACTTTGATACATATTCGTCAGTTACGCGAATAACTTCCATCAGGTTGGTACTTACCATTGCCGCCAATAGAAATTTGGAAGTTCATCAAATGGATGTGAAAACAGCTTTCTTGAATGGAAATCTAGAGGAAGAGATTTACATGGAACAACTTGAAGGCTTTATAGCCACCGGGCAAGAATAGAAAGTGTGTAAACTTGTAAATCCTTGTATGGGTTGAAACAAGCTCCAAAACAATGGCATCAAAAGTTTGACCATGTCATGCTTGATGCAGGGTTCAAAATCAAAGAATGTGACAAGTGTGTATATGTGAAAGACACATCAGATGGATATGTCATTCCATGTCTATATGTAGATGATATGCTCATTGTAGGAAGTGGACTTGTTTTAAGTCAATCCCACTATGTGGACTTGTTTAATGCAAATGACTCCAACGTAGCTAGAACTCCTATTGACACAAGTCAACATCTAGCTAAGAATAGAGGTGAACCTATTAACCAGTTGGAATACTCAAGAATTATCGGCAGCTTGATGTATCTTATGAGTTATTCGAGACCAGACCTAGCATATGCTGTAAGCAAGCTAAGTAGATACACAAGCAACCCAAGTTCAATTCATTGGAAATGTATGACTTGGTTGCTTTGGTACTTAAGATACATTTAGGAATATGGGTTGCATTATAATAGATATCCAGCAGTTATTGAAGGACACTGTGATGTAAATTGGATATCTAACACGAATGATTCCAGAGCAACAAGTGGGTATGTATTCATACTTGGAGGTGCAACTATATAGTGGAAATCGTCGAAACAAACGGTTATTGCTAGATCCACGATGGAATCAGAATTCATCGCTTTAGATAAAATGGGTGAAGAGGCAGAATGGTTACGTCAATTTTGTGAGGATATACCAAGATGGCCTAAGCCAGCATCGGCCATCTGTATACATTATGGTAGCCAATCGGCAATTGGCAGAGCTCATAGCACAATGTTTAAAGGTAAGAACAGACATATTAGACGTAGACATAATATGGTATGACAACTAATCTCTACAGGAATTATCACTGTTGACTACGTGAAGTCAAAGGATAATACGCGGATCCGCTAACAAAAGGCCAAGTAGAGAGTTAGTTCAGAAGTCGTCAATAGGAATGGGACTGAAGCCCTTGAAAATTAAAGTTCATATGAAGGAAACCTAACTCAATAGATTGGAGATCCCAAGAATTGATTTCAATAGGAAAACCTAATTATATGAATTAGTGTGGTCACTGTGGGGGCAATAACCCACGAGTTTAAAAGGGAGTTTGTTGCAAAGTTTAGTAAACTTCCTAGTCCATTCCTAAAAGTGACAAATACAAGGCTAAGCTAAGGCTTTTAATGATTCGACTAATGTTACCATACGTAGTGAATCACCTATGTGAGAGAAAAGTGGGGTCACTTCAAAGGGTATTGCTTGGGCACAATACTTAATGGCTCTCGCAGAACCAGGCACATGTTCATGATCATAACGAACATAACTATGAGGACTTAGCATTATGAAGGAGATTCTTGTGTGAAACGTATTAAATGTAAGGTAATATTAGAAGAATATAAGGCTGATGCAACCAAAGAAGCCAAAACAACCAAGGGTCTTCCTGCATGCATGCACTGAACATACAAGGGAGAAGTTGCTTCGGAAGATTTACACTCTCCACAGAAAAAACTCTAAGTGTAAAATATTCAGAAGCCAAGGTCCAAATCTTCCAAAGCCAAAGATGAAGTCTTCCGAATCTTCAGATACAAAGTCTTCCTAAGCCAATTTGTTGTGAAAACTGATTTCTTCCGAAGATAGAGAGGACATGCTTTCTTTGATCTACTTTTTCATAAAGCTGACACACTATCCGCTGCAACTCTGAAGACTCACCAACTTATACAAGTTGGTGAAAAGTCCATGCTTTTGTAAACTATAGATTAAGGTCTTGTCTGTAACTTCCTACTATTGTACATGTTAACCTTTTAATATTAGAAAAGGATGTGAGCTATGGCATGTCATTGTCACTAGTCAAAAAGGCAATCTGCCTTTTAACTCTACATTGATCTTGTTGTCTAGATTAGTGTTTCCAACAGTCTTTCTAAGTATTGATGGTTGTAGGATGTAGTATAAAGTGTCTCAGGTCCTTGTAATTTTTTTATACTTTGCAACACTTGTAATAGAAATTGAGAGCAATATACAGCATCCTTGAAAACTATACTTCTCTGTTTGTGTTCTTAGTTCTGTCTCACTACTTACTTGTGTTCTTAGTATCATCTTATACAAACCTGGTTCCCCATTTGATCTGTTAAGTGTTCTAAAACTCTCCTCATTATGAGACTGATTGTATTGACCACCCTTCATACGGTCCTGCAATTGGTATCAGAGCATTTTAGGCTCTTGATTGTAAGATCTCACCATCTTTAATATTTTAGTCTCACAAAATACTTAACATCTCAAATGGCAGTTATCACCAAGGCTGACATGGAAACTGGTACTATGACTAAGTCTCCACTGATCACTCTGAAGACTTGACACTTGGTGCCAAAGAATGGAAGGCTTCATCAAGTCTCAAGACTCCAGATGTGGGATCAGTTGTCTTTAGACCTCATGTACCATCCACCCCTTCTGCTGCTACTGGTGGTGGTATGATATGAAAGGAAGTGGCTGATTATTCTGATGAAGACTGGAAGAAGATTGATATTGACCAGAAGGCCATGACCGCCCTCCAAACTGCTCTTCCTAACTCTATCTACAGAGGCTTCAAGAAGTGCAAGACTGCCAAGCAACTATGGGATGCACTGAAGCTGATGTATGAGGGGTCAAATGAAGCTAAAGAGAACAAGAAGGACCTCTTGAAGCAGCAGTTTGAGAACTTCACCTTCAAAACAGGTGAAACCATGACTCAACAGTACTTCAGGTATGTTGAGATTGTGGATACTCTAGTGGATATTGGAGTAACTCTTGAGAACAGGGATATTGTGAGGAAGTTCATGTCTCTTCCCAAACAATGGACAAACTATTGTATGGTCATTAAGAGGACTGAAAACCTCAAGACCCTTACTCTCACTGAGTTGTATGGTATCCTCAGTGGCTACCAAATGAAGATGAACATGCAAAATTCATTTGGTAACTCCAGCATCCAACAAAGTTCAGCCCTTCATGTATTTGAAAGGGATTGCAGAGAACCACAGCATCATCTATCTCCTACCCTAACAACTCATAGAAGGGTCCTTTCATCACCTTCCAGAGACACCAAGAGAGAGCTACATCCATGGAAGCCCATTCCAAGAGACAAGCTCTTCATAAGCCTTTGTGTCTTCTGATGAAAGCACAGGAAGCTTCCTCTTCACCCTTGAAGACCTGGACTATATCCATCCAGATGATTTAGAGTATATGAAAATAGTCTAGCAGATGGCTCTTCTCACTCACTGAGGCAAGAAATTCTTCAAGTGGACAGGGAGGAAGTTTCCTAGCAATATATCCAGTGGAAAGTTTGGGCTGGACAAAAGCAAGGTGAAGTGTTACAATTATAACCAAATGGGACACTTTGCTAGAGAGTGCAAGGCACCAAAGACAAATGGTTGCCAAGCACAAACCAGGCCAAACTACACTGAAGGAGCTCACCAGAATAAGAAGCCCAAGCAGCAAGCTATAGTTGTTGATGAAGAAGGAGGCTTTGACTGGAGCTTTCAGGTGGAGGATGCATCTCCAAACCAAGCACTTATGGCAGATCATGACGAAGCCAAGGTATTGGAACATCTCTGTACACCTGAATGTATTGCTAGAGTCAATAAATATAGGTCATATAACTTAGAGATAAGATCTGATCTTGAGTCCTTAAATATCTTTAAGCTGATTTCAAAAGAGCTGAAAATGATTACAAACTAAAAATAGAAGATTTAGAGAAAACCATTTCAACTCTAAAGCATGAACACACCAACTACAGGACTCAGATAAAAGATCTCATCACTAAGTTAACTGAATGCCAGGCTGAGCTTGTGATCAGCAAAGCCGGGGCAGAAAAACTTGTTCTTGTAGAAGAGACCTTCAAGAACATGATATCCTCATCCCTGTATGCTCAAGTTTGTTATCAGAATAAGTAGGGACTGGGATCTACTAAGATAGCTCCTCAACTTACTCTTTTATCTGTAAGATCTCCAAGGTGCGAAAGTTATAAAGATGAGCTTCCCCTCATAGACCCCATTGTTGAAGAGGATAAGGAGGAGATAGTGAAGGATGTGTCAGAGAAGAGTGAAGAAAACCATCCTAAAAAGGGTCATTATTCTCCTGAGAGAGAGAAGAAGCTGGGATGACCAAGTCTCAAAAGAAGACTTGATCAGGAAAGCCAAGATAAAGTCAAAGAAGGCTCAAGAAATCAAGGCCACTTTCAACTCTAAGTAGAAACAAGTGTTTATCTCTGCAGGATTTGAAGTGGTGAAGGCTGAAGACTCAGCTATGAACTCTAGTACCAGGAGTTCTAGTTCAGGTCCAAATCATTCCAGCAAAAAGAAGAAGGCTGATCAGCTGTGTACCACTGCTACACAACCTGAACCATCCAGCTCTAAGAGCAAGTCTCTCCCTAAAAAGCTTGCTGCATCATCTGTGAAGATGGAGATGGAGGTGGAAAGTGATCAAGTTTAGTCTTTCTCTTAAAAGAAGACTCTCAGAAGGAAGCAAATGGACTGCATCATGTGTGGTAGTACTTCTCGTCTAGCTAAGGACTGCATCTACAATCCTAAAAGTACTATCCACATGATCAAGAGAAAACTTCTAAGAAGAAGAAGGAAAAGCTAGCTTCGGAAGGAAAATATTTTACCTTTGGAAGCTCCAAGGTGAAAAAGAAGACAAGTGAAAACTTGCCTTCGGAAGAAAAATTGGTCTCAGAAGAAAGGAATGCTTCCGAAGTACTGAAACCTGCTACAGTGAAAGCAAGATCTTCTGAAGGTCCAGTCTCCAAAACTTCAGAAGTTGTTAAAACTTCTGACGTGTTGAAGGTCAAGTCCAATCTTTCAAAGATGGTGTGGAAGATGAAGAAAGACCTGGTGACTGAAAGTTCTTCATCAACAACAGATAATGATCCTCAAAGCTTGAACATAGGATCAATTACTATTACATTGTCTTCAGATCACTTTGAAAAGCCCAAGACCAATGAGGCTTAGGTTTCCAAATGTAACTAACCACTTCCTTTTTGCAGGAATAGCTAAAGACCAAGGGAAAGTTATGGATCATTGATAGCGGTTGTTCAGGCACATGATTGGCAATGGTTCTTTGCTTAAAATTTTGAGAAATTGATGGAGGACCAGTTGCTTTTGGAGGAGATACTGGAGGTTACATTATAGGAAGGGGCATGGTACAAATGGCAAGCTCACCAATGAAAAGGTAAATTTTCTCAAAGAGCTTGGGTACAATCTACTGATTGTATCCGAATTTTATGATCAGAGACATAACATGCTCTCTACTGAGCATGAGTCCATTATTCTCAAGCCCGGGGTGGTCATTCCTCAAGAGCATATCTTGCTCAGAGCCCTTAGGAAAAGGAACTTGTACAAGATGGACTTGCAGGAAACATCTCCCTCAGGAGAAGTTTCTTGCTTTCTATCTAAAGCAAATAGTGATGAGTCTTTCCTCTGGCATAAAAGAATGTGTCATGTAAACTTTAAAAATATGAATAAATTAATTAAGAATGATTTGGTAACTGGAATGCCAAAGAAAGAGTTTACAAGTGATGACCATTGTGTTGCAAGCCTGAAAGGGAAGCAACACGAAGTGTCTCACAAGCCAAAGGAAAGAAACTCTATCACTAATCCCCTACACTTATTACATAGGATCTCTTTGGCCCTACTAGTGTAATGAGTTTAGGAAGGACCTCATACTGTTTGGTGGTCACAGATGATTTCACAAGATTTACTTGGGTCTTTTTCCTTAGAACTAAGGATGAGACTCCTGAGATCTTGAAGAACTTCATTCTGAAAATTGAGAATCAATCTAATCACAAGGTCAAGACCATAAGATGTAATCAAGGAACATAATTTAAGAACCAAATCCTTGATTCATTTTGTGGTAAAATAGGTATCACAAGACAATATAGTGCTCCCAGCACTCCTCAGCAAAATGGTGTTGCTGAGAGGAGAAACAGGACACTTATTGAGTCTACAAGAACCATGTTGTATGACTCTAAACTGCTTATCACCTTCTGGCAGAAGCAGTTAACACAGCTTGCTATGTGCATAACAGAGTTTTAGTAGTTAAGATTCATGGTAAGACTCCTTATGAGCTGTGGCACAAAAGGAGACCATTCATTGGTTTCTACAGGTCATTTGGATGTCCTTTCACCATCTTGAATACCAAAGATCAAGTAGCCAAGTTTGCTGAGAAATCAGATGATGGACACTTTATTGGATACTCTTCCCAAGCTAAGGCTTATAGAGACTAGAGTAGTTGAGGAATCAACCAATGTAACCTTAATAAACACACTCCCAGTAAGAAAGGTTTTGGTCTAGATGGTTATTTGATCTTGATTTAGTTACCAACTGTTTTAAACAAGTCTTGTAAGAATGTTTTAGGATCTATATGTAAATTATCAACAGGAGATCCTGACCAGAGATTTGAGCTGAGAAGACCAAGCAAGAATACTACTTCAGCTCCAGTGTAACTAACCCTGCAAGTGAAGATCCTATCAGTACAAACATGACAAATTCAGCTGATACATCTGAGATCCCTTCAAATTCCAGCTCAGAGGTTCAAAACTCAAGGAAGGAGCTTCAAATGTAGGAGGAAATGGAGGTGGTGATAGTGATCAAGAATTTCTTGATGTTGATAACCACTCCATAGAAGACAACATCAATGATGTCACACACTTATTGGATCAAGTCTCACTTGATAAGTGTGCTGATATGGTGGTGGATACTCCATTGCCAGATCTGAATTTCTCTAATTCAGATCTTTCCAATCAACTTGTTGTGATCCCTGAACTCAGGATCCACAAGTCACACCCCACCACAAATAATTGGAAATGTTGATACAAGGGTGAGAATAAGAGGACAAACCCATGACAAAAATGTTTTTCTATACTCTTGCTTTTGTCCCAGATAGAGCCAAAAAAAGTTGATGGGCTTTGAAGGATGGAAGTTGGGTTGAAGCAATGCAAGAGGAGCTGCATCAATTCAAAAGACAAAAGGTTTCGAACCTATGTCCTCTTCTTATGGGAAGACTACAATAGGAACCAAGTAGGTTTAGAAACAAGAAGGATGATAGAGGACTTGTTATCAAGAACAAGGCCAGACTAGTTGTTCATGGATACACACAAGAAGAGGGAATCAACTACACAGATGTTTTTGCTCCTGTGGCAAGACTTGAAGCTGTAAGAATATTCTTGGGTTTTGCTGCATCCAAGGATTTCAAGGTCTACCAACTTGATGTCAAGTGTGCTTTTCTATATGGGGTGATTGACGAAGAGGTGTATGTTAAACAACCACCGCGGCTTTGCAGACCCAGATCATCCTAATTATGTCTGCAAGCCTGATAAAGCTCTTTACGGGCTACACCAAGCTCCAAGAAAGTGGTATGAGACACTAGTCTCTAGTATCTCTATCAACATGGTTGCAAGAGGAGTAATAAATGGAACTCTCTTCATCAAAGGAACCCGGAATGACTTAATGCTAGTTCAAGTATATGTAGATGACATTATTTTAGTCAACTAATCCAAAGCTTTGGAAAGACTTTGAAAGGCAATGAAGAATAGGTTGAAATGAGCGCCAAGGGAGAACTCAATTTCTTTCTGGGAATTCAGTGAAGCAAGTTGACAATGGCATCTTCATAAGTCAATCAAAGTATGTACAAGACATACTTACAAGATTCAATATGTCTGATGTGTAAGATTGCTAAGACACCCATAGCAGAGAAACCACTCCCTTGGACCTGATCTTAAGGCGGAGTGTGTGGCTGAACATCTTTACAGGGCTATGATTGGATCTCTTATGTATTCACAGCCAGCAGGTCTGATATCATGTTTGCCACATGCATCTATGCAAGATATCAATCCAACCCAAGATGTCACACCTGGTTGCTGTCAAGAGGATTCTTAGATATCTCAAAGGTGCTCCCAAACTTGGCCTTTGGTATCCAAAGAATTCTGACTTTAATTTGTATGCCTATACAGATAGTGAGTATGGTGGCTGCAACATGACTGCAAAGTCTACATTTAGGGGATGTTAATTCCTTGGTGGAAGGATTGTCTCATGGCTATGCAAGAAACAATCCTGTATGTCTGCATCAACTGCTGAAGCTGAATACATTGCTGCTGCAAGCTGCTGTGCTCAAGTGCTTTGGATTCAAAATCAGATGCTGGACTTTCGATTCAACTTTAAAGAGACTCCTATCCACATAGACAAAAAAGTGCAATCAATATTACAGAGAATCCTGTGCAGCACTCAAGGACCTAACACATCAACATCAGGTATCATTTGGTTAGAGATAACTTTGAAAAGGGATTAATCAAACTAGTCAAAGTTAACAAAAATAAACAAATGCTGATGCTCACTAAAGCTTTTGATGAATAGATTCAAATATCTTGTATCAGCTAGTGGGATGATTAATTTTGAGTAGATTTTCATAAACTTAAATCAACTTTATTCTAAAACATGTGTGTCCTAAGTTTTCCATGCATCTTCATAGGCAACATAATCAGGTTGCTGTTAGACTCTGAGAAAGATCTCGGTTTCTCAAGGTTTACCATTACCTTTCTTTGACAAACTACTTCACCTCCCTCACCATGATCTCCTCTCTATGAGGATCATTTGTTGGAATTCTGGAGGACCTGCAAGAGGTCACCATGGATGGGGAGAAGACACTATCTGCAAACATGCAGGGGAGGACATCTTCATCACTCCAGCCTCTATAACCACTCATCTTCAGCTGGATGATGTAAAAGGTGATTTGTCCTTTCCCAAAGCTTGTAAACCACTCCTTTGAGCAGATGGCTATGAAGGTGACTTCTCAGTCAGGACCTTCAGAAAGGGGAAGATCTCCTCTTAGTGGAAGTACCTCCTCCATGTTGTCATACACAGCTTGTCCAACAAGGATGGAGGTTAGGACTAGATTCCAGAAGACCTTTCCTTATAGTCCATAGGATGGTTTAGGGGGTCAAGTTTAGGTATTCACAAATTGTTTATACCAATTTACTTGCAAACTTAGACTTCTTAGAGTATTACATGTTTCCTAGATATGTCCAGCATATTCTTAACTGTGAACTGGGCACACAGTTGAGGGGAATAGGTAATATTCTAAAACTGGGACAGATGAAGCCCGGCATCTTCAAAACCATGAGAAAGCCAACGTTGGCTCTCAGGGGTAGAAACAGCCCTAGTCCCAAAAATGTTAGAGCTCATTGCTCAAGGTGACATCCTAGCATCAGCGACTAGTGTTGAACCCACACCTTTTACTTCCCAACCATAAATACAGCCTACAATAACCATCACCTACCAGAGAAAAACTAACAAAACCCCTCCACATGCTACTCAGTTTGTGCAGGCCCCTATATCCTCACCATGCAGGAAACTTGAGCTCCACTTCCCCTGAGGAGCAAATCACTCCCATCTCTTAAATGATCAGTGTTGAGGTTCCTCATGCTCAGCCTGATGAGCTCATAACCCCACAGCCCTTAAGCCTTCACTCAGAGTCTCAACACTCTAGTGAACAACCTTTAGGGGATAGTTACCATCCCTAGCCGCTTGATCTAAACCAACCAATCCCAGTCTTGAATTCTATGATGATGAAGACATGGGCTTAAGTGAGTCCCAGAGTCTTTCTTCTTCACCCCTACTCAAGGAGAGATGAGTACTCCTGTCTCAACCATGTTTAGCCCACATCATCCACCAACTACTGAGGTGGATCTCCCTGAACCTGTTCAGGAGATCCATATGGAAGAGGCTCTCACTTTAGCAAGTGATTACATCATTCAGACCTCAACCATGGCAACCCAGCCTCTTGACACTTTTCTTGAAGTTGTCATGATGCAGGGGAAATCCAGCAGCCAAGAACATAGTGCTGGTGATGATGAAGAAGACCTTGGTCCTATTCTCTCATCCTCCCGTGATTCTTCTGATGAAGGAGGGGAGTCTGAAACTAAAGGTGCACAAACTGACTAAAACATGCACTATTTAGTCTCTAAGATAAGTCACCTGGAATCTCCGATGCCTATCTTACAAAGGAGGGTCAATGAACAGCAACTTGAGATCACCGATCTCAAGGGCAAGTTAGCTGAGAGAGAAACCACTTAGGAGAACTACCAGCCACAGAACCTGTGAATGTGATAGACTCAACCCCTAGCTCACTTATGCAAGAAAGTGATGCTAACCAAAAAGGGGGAGGAAAGTCCGAACAATCACAAAACCTAGGAGTTCTTCATGAGTATGACTTTGAGGACTTATCACCCTCACTGCAATGGTTCATACTCAGCAACCTCCTCAAGTCTATATGAATGTGGACTTACTTGCCTAAGTCCACATTGATGTGGACTCACTCATACATAGACCTGTTTGAGGAGGGTATCCCTAGAGCCATGCCTACCCCATCTCATCACTTTGAGAACCCAATCATGGGATGGAGGTACGGACACAGAAAGAAGAGCTCTTATCATCTCTAGAGCTTAGGGTCAACAGGAAATCTTCAACTTTTCAAACCTGAGTTTCTATGAGTGCATCCATCTTGTTTATCTTCCACTTGTCATCCAAATCAAAACAGACAAGCCAAGATTAGCAGATAGGATTCAAGAAAGGGCTAGAAGAGTTCAAGCTGAGATCAAAATTATATAGACAGAGGCTAGCAGGTGAGATTTTGGTCAACTAGATGTTGAGGCGGACCCTAAGATTAGCTTCGAATGGGGAAGCCTTGACTGAAGGCCTAGAAGTTGAACTGTGAACCTTGAGACAGGATCTCCTTTAGTATCATTACCCTTAGTGAGGCACCAGCTAGTGAAGGTGCTTCACAACCTCTCTCTAGCCAGATCTTGACTGTTGAACCAAGCAATAAAGGCCAAAGCTCTCTCAACCCTGAGTCACCAAGGCCTATGCGTGACAAAGGGAAGAGGAAGATGACCTCTGAGGAGATTGAGGAGGAGAAGAGAGAGATGAAGAGGAAGCTAAGAGGAGAGTGTTTAAGAGGGTCTCCAGGCTTCATGGAAGCTACCATCAGGGCTGCCCCCAAGCCAAATACTCAAGATGATGAGTTAAGGGCAGCCAGGGTAAACTACCTAGGGACCAGGAACTACAACATTGATGAACTCATATCTCTCCTTAGATGAGTTGAATGAACTAGCTGACAATGAATTGTCAAAGAAGAGGAAGGAGGCAGAGGATGCAGCATTACTTCTCAAGATCAAAGAAGAAAGGAGACTGAAAAGGCTCTACAAACATGCTCCTATCCTCTCCCCAGTTCAAGAAAGTCCTGAGAAAGAGGCTGTGGCAACTACAAAACCTCAGGTAGACAAGGAAGTTAAAAAAAAAACATGATCAACTACCTGAGTGCCACAGGACTCTATCAGGCATCTGCACTTCTTCCTTATCATTTGGTATATTGAATTGAATATCTCAGGCAGCTGGAGGAACAAGCTACCAAAGAAAGAAAAGCTTTTAAGAGAAACTAAGGGAAGAAGCGCTACAAAGTCAAGAGCCATCATTCATAAAAGCCAAAAGAAGTCTGATGACAGACAAAGGATGATGAGCTTCTTGAAGCTGTATGAATTTTGGAATGAAGCTTGTCCTATGTCTCTATCCACTATGGATGAGCATATTAGAGTGATCAAGTAGAAGATAAGGAGGGAGAGCTTGTTGACTTGCCACCAAGTCCAACTCAACCTAAAGTTAAGGTAAAGGTGAACCCCCTAAGACAACACAATTAAACCTAGAGCTGCATCTCAGCCAACTTCGTCTTCTGATCCACAACAGGGTCCTCTTCTCTCTCCTTCTGAACCTGTGAGAGAAGAGAACCAACTAAGAGAGACACAACAGAACAACCTGATGCTGAAGACCAGTCCTCTCAGTTAAAGACTTCAAAGAGGAGGAAAAGGATGTCCAGGAAAAGTGTTTCCAAGAAGAAGAAGACCGAGGCAGCCACCTCTACAACTCAGGATGAGTCAGAGACTCCTAAGGTAGTGCATGAAGAGGCTGCTCAACCAACTCTAATTCGAGTAGAGCCTCTTGTAACTGGAAGACCCATCTTGTCTTGGACTTTTGCCATAAATTTAGACAGATGGTATGTCATCAGAGATCAAGAGGTCAAGATGTCTACTTCTGGCAAGACATGTTTGATCTTCCTCTACATGATCTCTATGACATGAGAAGATATTATGAGAGTCTGAGGGATCCTGACCAGATGATAAAGAAAGGCATGGTCTTGATCCTAATAAGGACTGTCAACATCTGAAGTACTTCTCTGTTTAGTAGTATCATCCTAGGGGGAGTTTGTAAGGTAATATTAGAAGAATATAGGGTTGATACAACCAAAGAAGCCAAAACAACCAAGGGTTCCTACATGCATGCACTGAATGTACAAGGTAGAATTTGCTTTGGAAGGTTTACACTCTCCACAGAAAATAATCTAAGTGTAAAATCATCCGAAGCCAAAGAGTAAGTCTTCCGAAGCTTCATAGACAAAGTCTTCGAAGCCAATTTTCTTTAAAGACTAATTTCTTCCAAAGACAGAGAAGACATGCTTTCTTTGATCTACTTTTCATAAAGCTGACACACCATCCGCTGCAACTCTGAAAGACTCACCAACTTATACAAGTTGGTGAAAAGTCCATGCTTTTGTAAACTGTAGATTAAGGTCTTTGTCTGTAACTTTCTACTATTATACATGTTAACCTTTATATTAGAAAAGGATATGAGCTATGCATGTCATAGTCACTAGTCAAAAAGGCAATCTTTTTGACTCTATATTGATCTTGTTATCTAGATTAGGGTTCCCACTATCTTTCTAAGTATTGACGGTTGTAGGATGTAGTATCCAAAGTGTCTCAGGTCCTGAATTCTTTATGCTTTGTAAGACTTGTAATAAAACTTGAGAGCAATATACAGCTCCTTGAAAACCATCTTCTCTATTTGTGTTCTTAGTCTGTCTCACTACTTACTTGTGTTCTTAGTATCATCTTATACAAACCCGATTCCTCATTTGATCTGTTAAGTGTTCTAAAACTCCTCATTGTGAGATTGATGTATTGACCATCCTTCACCGGTCCTGCATTAACGCCTACATAAATGGCAGACGAGTTCAAAGACATTGCCGTCCATTCAGAGCCAGTAGACTAAGTGCGTTTCATGAGCAAAGGTTCAAAGGGTAACACCTACTTATGTATGCAAGATCAATTGTTGAAATTTAATCGAAATGTTGATGTTTCTGAGATCGAAATCCATTCATGTGGGGGGATTGTTGGTGTGAAGATTAAATGGATGTCGATATCTAAATTTTTACATGATATTTTTAGTCTCACATTGGTTGTGAGAATAAAATTTTTTTGGTTATATGTATAAGCCTATAAGGCTTATTAAATCTTATGTTGTGTTTTATTCCAGCACCTACCCGCGCACAGGTGGGTGCAGAAAGCGGGTTTCTGGGTTGAAATTTTCTTGAACCATGTGTCGCCGCGCGACATGCGGGCATGAATGCAGCTCTAAAAACCCGGGCTCGCGAGAGGTCCTTTTTGCTACTGGAACCGTTTCTTGTTTTTGAACAACATAGAATTTATGGAGCAAACCTTTATTAAGCATTATTGCTAAATTTGTTTTGCTAATGAGGATATAATATCGAAACTGTTTCGCTAATAATGATAATTATATTGAAACGTTTGCTACTAATGATCATTATTGTCGAATAATGATATAAACACGTTACAATTCTCTTCTCTCAGGTTTATTATACCAACACAACAGAGAGGTCATAAGACTACGAAGAACACAACAAGAAAATCGACAACTTCAGCTTCCAACTATCTTTCAGCAAGTGCGACGTCCGGTAGTACGCTGCTTAGAAACGGTGTACCCTGGAAACAGACGACGATTTGTTAGGGAATTGTGTCACACAACCTAGTTCTCCTCGTGTTTTTCGGTTTCTGTTCTTAATTTTGTTTTGAAGGATTACTTTCGACTGCGATCGTACTCTTTTTATAGATATATATCCAATTTGTTTTGCTGATTATTACGAATTTTCTAAACTAAAATATACAATGTATCAATTTAGATGGATATATATAATGAATCAATTTGGATAGAATATCTTAGAATATGGATTTTTGTATAGATTAATCCCCATAATCTATTTAACTATTTATTCTAGTTGAGTAACTAAAGAATAAGTGAAACTCAGAAAAAAAAAATTGTTGTGTTCTAGTTACAAAATTTCAATCCCGTTTTTCTAAATACAAACCGCATCATTATTATATAGATACTAATTAACAGCTTTGTATGTATTATGAGTATACTATGTGTTTTAGTAGATGGTATCTGGTTTTATTTTTTATCTTTTAACTTTAACTTTTTATTTAAACTCAATACTTTACATATTTTACAATTTACCCTAATATTTTTACTTTTAACTTTAGTCCCCTACACTTTTCTCATATTTTACAAATTTTACGTTTTACATTTTTCGTTTCGGTCTAAATTTTGCGAGTTA
>CM046434.1:18820701-18920701 GCA_025506505.1 Flaveria sonorensis
ATTGGTCTTTTCTTGCACCTCTCTAAATTACTTAAACTATTTCATCTCCTTTGCAAGCTCTTGAATTGCTGACAAAATTGGATTGTCATTCCCATTGTTAGTAGAAGCACCTTGTTGATGTTGTTGATTCCTTTGATTATATTGACCGCCTTGTTGGTAGTTTCTTTGATTGTAGTTGTTCCTTTGATAATTGCCTTGATTGTATTCTTGTTGTTGGACTTGATATTGGTTGTTTCTTTGATTTAGTACCTGAAAAGAAGGATTCAATTGGTTAGTATTGTTACCACATTTAAGATTTGGGTAATTTCTAAGACTGGGATGATATGTGTTAGAATTCATATCATGTCTTCCTTTCTCCTTGGCCTTGTAATTGATGTACACTTTCCCTCTTCCCCAAATTCAATTAGCATGTGACCGATGTATGGCCGATGTCATTGCACATGTCACATACTTCATACTCAGTAGATATGTTTGCCACGCCACTCTTTCCAACTTTAAGGCTTGCAATTTCTCGTTCTAGAACACTAATTCTATCCATAGCCACATGTTCATTTACCATCTTCATGTTTGCACCCCTTGACCTTCGGCTTGATTGTGCACGCTTCTTGGTGATTACACTTATCCTTTCGAGAATATCCTAATCATCATCCTTATGGTTTAAGGTGAATGTTCCTGCACTTGTGGAATTTACATCTCTAGCATCCTCCAGTGATAGCCTATCATAGAATGCTAAAATCAACTCCCACTTAGCTATGCCATGATATGGACAAGTTCTTAGCATCTCTTTGAATTAGTGAAAAGCTTCATGAAACTGTTCACCTGATTATTGTGTAAATCCTCGAATGGCTCGCCTTTCATCACTTGTCCTTTAGGAAGTATAGTATTCATCCAAGAATTGTTGTTGTATTTGTACCCATGTGCGAATACTTGCAGATGGTAGAGATAGGAACCATTGTTTGGCCTTGTTTTTAAGGGTGAATTGGAATAGGACCAATTTAACTTCATCCGGTGAAAAGCCTTGGCCACTAATGGTGCTACATGATGCCTCAAATTCAGATATATGCAAATAGGGTTCTTTAGTTGCCATACCATGAAAGTGAGGGAAAATTCCCAAACATTGTGGTCGGACTTCAAAAGCTCATCCCCTTTATGTTGGTGAAACTATAGGAGATGAATTGATGGAAATGGCGGGATGAAAATGACTATCCACACCATGTGCTGGTACATAGTGTTGCACTCCTAGATTGGCCTGTATGCCATTAAATGGTTGACCTTCAACGTTGTTGCGAATGGGTGGTTGAGCATTACCACCCTAATCTTGATTTGGTTGACAGTTTTGATAGCTCGGTTGGTTCTCATAATCCTGATCCTAGATTGGCTGGTATGCCATTATATCGGTCTAAGCTACCTTTATTGTGTAAGGGTAATAAGGTCATCTCCACAGGGAATATGTGAAAAATGTTTAATAAATACGACTCGAATAACTTAAAGGCACGAACTTTATAATTAAAGATTAACACTTTGGAGGAAATTAAGAACACTATTGTAAAAAGTAACAAACTTTGAAACGAATTTGATTAAATAATAAGAAACAATCACTTCCGGGTTTCAAGTTCTACCAGATTAATAGGTTATCAGCTGTACTTTAGGGTTGCATAACACGACTCAAGATCTTAGCTATTGATTGAAGTGATAAATAAGGAACAATCTTTTAAGACTCGTTCATTCACAAAGTTACCAATTCATCTATGTCAAGTTATCTACTTGTCTCAATGAGCTAACGATGCAAGGAAACTGAAAAATGATGATAAAGCAAATAACTTTCTTTATAAACAAATTGTTTAACTCAATCAAAAACTTTAATTACATTTAATCATAAAGTGTTCAACATAAAAAACCCTAAACATGACTAAGCATCTCTCTTGGCAAGAACTATCCACCCGAAAGCAACCTAGAACGATTTAGCCACTCATGGTCTTCATCGAATCTTCAATCTTGATTTTATGATAATCAATGATGATTTGGGATGTGTTAGGAAGCTTGAAAGCTCCTAAAATTACCTTGAATTTGCTAGATTTCAGCTGGAAGAAGTTGTCTTTCGAATTGGGTTTGATTTGGCTTAAATAACTTGAAGATCCATAAAATCCGGGTGTTAGTTCAGCCACTGGCGTATGATACGCTGGTTGTGGGCGTATCATACTCCCCCCTTAGCATTCCTACGCCCAAATTTCTGATATTTTTTCCAAATACGCCCACTGATACGCACCCATACGTCGGCCGACGTATTATATGCCAATACCCGGCGTATCATATGTCGGTACACCTAAATTTGTGCCTTTTTTGTAACTTTTGATGTTTATATCTTCAGTCCTTGTAATTTCGTGTTCGGCTCCTTATTCTCCAAAATAAGCCTCCTTTAGCTCTAAACATCTATAAATCAAAACACAAACAACTTCAAACTATTCCACCATAATCATGATGTAAAATCACACATTTAGATCAATTCAACACTGAATTATTGACTCGTGATCAAAGGCCAGTCTTCTCAGTTGAAATCTGGAAAGAGGAAGAAAAGGATGGCTATTAGAAGGGACAAGAAGAAGAAGAAGAGGTCCTAGGCATCCACCACTACACCTTAGGATGGGTCAAAACATGCTGAGGGTGATCAAGAAGAGGCTACTCATTCAACTCCCATTCAAGTAGAGCCTCTTACTGCTGGGAGACCCATGTTGTCCTGGACCTTTTCTGTTAATCTGGACTGATGGTATATCATTAGTGATCAAGGAGTTCAAGATGTCTACTTCTGGAAAGACATACTTGATCTTCCTTTACATGATCTTTATGATATAAGGAGATACTATGAGAGTTTGAGAGATCCTGACCAAATAATGAAGAAAGGAATGGTTTTGATCCTGATGATAACAATTAATAGATGAGTAATCTCTATGTTTTGGTAGCATCAGTCTACGAGGAGTTTGTAAAGTCTATACTTAAAGGTTGATGCAACCAAAGCATCCAAAGAGCTCTCAGCATGCATGCATGAAGTGCAGAGTAAAGTTACTTCGAAAGTTTTACACAACTCAAAGGAAATAAGCTAAGTGTAAATCTTCCGAAGCCAAATGAAAAATCTTCCGAAGCCAAAGATGAAGTCTTCCAAAGCTTCAGAGACAAAGTTTTCCAAAGCAAAAGACTGATTTCTTTCAAAGATAGAGAAGACATGCTTTCTTTGATCACCTTTTGATAAAAGCTGAACAACTTTCTGCTGCCACTCTAAAGACTTACCAACTTATATGAGTTGGTGAAAAGGTTCATGCTTTTATCAACTGTAAATTATGGTCATTAGTCTATAACTTTCTACTTATGTACCTTTTATCCTTTTTGTAATATATTAGGATGTGAGCTATGGCATGTCATAGTCTCTAGTCAAAAGGCAATCTGTCTTTTGACTCTGCATTGATCTTATTATCTAGATTAGTGTTTCTAGCTAGCCTTCAAAGTATGGTTAGCTATAGGATGCAGTATAAAGTGTCTCAAGTACTTGTATCTTTCTTATGCATTGTAACACTTGTAAGAACTTGAGAGCAATACACATCATTCTTGGAAACCATATTTGAGTGTTCTTTGTTCTTGTTCTTTTTCTTGTGTTCATTGTATCATCTAACTGGTTCCTTATTTGATGTGTTAAGTGTTGCATATCTCTCCATCCTTATGAAAGTGTTGCATTGACCACCCTTCACCGGTCCTGCAGATAGTAAATAACTAACTTAGATTCTGCATTCGTTAGTTATTGATCATTAAAGAAGTTCTTGTTTTTCTTAACCGACCCCGATCCAACACTTTCTATAGTTTCAAGATGCTCGGGTGTTCGTGGGAATGTTTGGAGCACTTAGATACATCTAGTGTCATTATATTAGCTTAGAACCGATGTCGAGAGGCTTAGTTTGATTTGGTAAGCCTTAAGCTCTTGAAAATACAAATTATTACTCATTGTGAATGAGAATGTGACGTGTGAAACTCCATTGTATTGTTAGATCGCTCGATGCTGTATGTGTGGGCGTCAAGGAATGATCGTGAGCTCAGATATATGAAGTAAGGTTCTAAAACCTTCACCTTATGCATCATCATAGATTATTTGGTAAATCGAGGTTTTTGGAAAGAACCAAACCGGTAGATAATGATGTGATGCATACGATTTTTATGGTCTGGAAATGATCACATTTTGATAAACGAAATTGTCACAAGAAAATGTCCGGTATGAGCAAGAAATGGGTGATAAATGCTATTGTCTTAACCTTATGATTGGCATGGAGAATAAACATTTAAAGAATTCTAGGTAATGATAAAATAAGTCCATCTAGGCACTATGTTAGGTGTATGCGTGAACCATAGCTCTTTGATGCTTGTTCGTCATGAGCGGTGATGGAAAATGACAACATGGGTTGTGGAAAATCCTAGCCTTAGGTCACTGACATGACTAGGGCCGGTCAAATGGATTAACTCAGGTGGGGAAACCTAAGTGACTCTTAAGGTAGAACCTACCCAACTTCATAAA
Organism: Flaveria sonorensis; assembly: GCA_025506505.1. Classification (NCBI taxonomy): domain Eukaryota; kingdom Viridiplantae; phylum Streptophyta; class Magnoliopsida; order Asterales; family Asteraceae; genus Flaveria; species Flaveria sonorensis. Next base: position 18,825,254 of record CM046434.1, read on the forward strand.
GATATACCAGAGTTTGAGCTCCGAAAATCAGCTAAGATGATGTTTGGTCAACCAGAAGTTGAAATTGAAACCCTGGTTAACTCTGTGGTGAACGTAGAGGCTGATGGCCCAGAAGTCACTAATGAAGCTGAGAGAGTTCAGACAACTACTGATAATCCTAAGTCAGCTAGTGAGGCATCAGGTGTAACTCTTAGGCCTTCGGCAGTTAAACTTACTAAAGTCTCTACCCCCTGACAAAGGAAAGAGACCTATTACTGCTAAAGAGGAGATAGAAATTGAATCATAAAAATCAAAGGCCAGATTTCTGATGACCAAAAAGATGGAGCTGTTCCCACAAAAGGCTAAAGAAGATATGATAGTTCTGAATGCAGGCAGATCTCAAGAGTCCTCAGTGAAAAAGAATATCATTGCATTAATCAAGAGTGCAAAGGATTCAAGAACCACAAGAACTACATCTAGAGAACTCAACCATGGTGGTGAACCAAACAGAACAATCTCAAAAGCTCCACCTTGATCAAAGACCAAAGCTGTCAAGAAAGTGCTATCTAAGTCATCCAGGTTATGTGTTGAAATCACTCAAAGGTCAGCTACTCAGTAGGCTTCAACAGCCACAACTGCCGAACCCAGTCCTGTGATCTCTTCTATAAGAAAGGAGATTGGCTGTGTTGCTTGATGACTTTATAAAGTCCTTCAGCACATGAAGTTTGGCAGTTGCCTGGCATATGCTGATCAGTAGTCATTCAACATATGCCATTTGGCACTTGGTTCAGCACTTGGCCCGATAAGTTTAAGGCCAATGCTAAAATTCCGAGTTTTTAGTAGTTTCATCCTTCATGATCCAATAGAAAGAGAGCCGATATCGGGTTGAGAGAGAGAGTAGACCGAGAATGATTGTTGTGAAATGGTTAAAAATCAGATTTGGGGCTTTTATACCATTTATGTTTCTATTTTTAAATCATTACATTTATGTTTCCAACCCTTATACTCGTATGTCAACCCGTCTATTAGGCTGAGGGGTCATGTCTAGAAACTTGGGGCAGTCCATATTCAAATGATTAAGCTCCCTATATTGGAAGTAGCAGGGTTCTTAGGAGGCTTCTTCTTTGGTGGTGCGTTTGTTGTTGCCTTAGGTTATTTCTCGAACCTTACAACGAGCACCTTTCCTAGTTACAGTAACCCATGGCTTCTTTGCCTTGCCCTTTCCCTTGGCTTGAATATTTGGCTTCTTTATTTGACCTCCTTAATCATGAGGATTGGTTGAGCATTGGAAGGAATGCTTTTTTTTGACAACCCTTAGCATACCAAGGAAATAGGCTTCTCAAAACCATTCATATTGTATATTCATTACAAATTGGTTAAACAACTTAGGAAAGTATCATGATGATAGAGTTACGTCATTCTTAAGCAGAGATCCAAGACGCTCCCACCTTACCACGTAGCTTTTCATTTTCATCACAAGAAGGCCTACGAAAGTTCCTTTTTGAATCCAGTAATTGACTAGAGATATCATGGTGTCATATACTCTTTCCTTGCTTGATTTGAATATTAACTTGAGTTCAATTCCTCAATGATGTTATTAGTTTTTATGTTCTCCAAGTCATGTTTAGTTTCATTACTGGCTACCATAAATGATTTGTGTTTTGAACTATGGTTTACAGGACTTAACTATGGTTTCTAAGTTATATCTAATAAGTCACATGCCCATGTTTTGGGGTGTGATAGATAATAGACCTTAAACGTATCTAGAAAAAGTTATGCATATTACAAGTTCACATCATATCATTTGATAAAGTGTTAAAAATTTGTGCACTTTTTATCAATTCAGTTACTTAATATGTGTTGATTGTTCTTGATTAGTTTGTTTTATTTTGTAGTGTCTTTGAATGAGAAAGTAAAGTTGAAGGACTGTTGCAGACAAAGGAGAAAGCTTAGGAAGCTGAGTATAGCTAACGAAAATCATTGAGGGCTATAAAGAAAAGTTGCTAGTGTGTTATAAAGGAGTTAAGATACTCATTCCTAAAAAACTCGATCACCATTTGTATCTGGAGGTCTTGATCCAAAGAGACTTTATCTTAATTTGGCCCTTCTTCTTCTTCTCCAACTCTAGGGTTTCAACCTTATCACATTGCCAGTTTTATCTTCTTTTTTGTTTTACGATCAATGTCTTTTTTGATTCTTTCTTTCACTCTTGTATTTTGAGTTGTTAGTTAGTTCTAGGGTTTGGTCTTGTTTGTCTCTAGAAATTCTCTGTTTTCTTGTAATCTGTTTACACTGGTGTGGATCTAGTATATGAATAATCACAGATTCGTTATTGAATCTGTAAGTTGTTTGCCATTAGTGTTGTTTTTATTTTTTAATTCTGTCCAATTCATGTTTTTTTTGACATAAAGCAATGTATAAAGCCCTACACTTTAATTAGTGGACAACATATAGTACATAGCCTATGCGTCTACACTATAAACAAGAAGTGGAGAATAATACTAGCCATTCATACTTTATAAACTTTTACTTAAATCGATCTATGCACCTCTAGATATAAAAATTGTAGAAAATTGCTCTTCGTTAGCTTACTACTACGGTTGGCACTAAAAACGATTTGATTTGAATAAAATAAATTGTTTGTACAACAATTTGTTGGTGTGAAGATTAAATGAGATGTCGATATCTTAAATTCTTACATGATATTTTAGTCTCACATTGGTGTGCGAATAAAATTTTATTTGGTTTATATGTATAAGCCTATAAGGCTTATTAAATTTTTATGTTGTGTTTAATTCCAGCACCTACGCGTGCGTAGGGGGGTGCAGAAAGCGGGCTTCTGGGTTGAATATTTTTTGAACCAATGCGTCGCCCGCGCGACATGCAGGCATGAATGCAGCTCCAAAAACTTGGGCTCGCGAGAGATCCTATTTGCTACTGGAACCGTTTCTTGTTTTTGAACAAAATAGAATTTATGGAGCAGACCGTTATTAATCATTATTGCTAAAACCGTTTTGCTAATGATGATAATTATATCGAAACTGTTTTGCTAATAATGATAATTATATTAAAACCGTTTGCTACTAATGATCATTATTGTTGAATAATGATATAAACCGTTACAATTCTCTTCTCTCTGTGTTTATATACCAACACAACAGAGAGGTCATAAGACTATGAATAACACAACAGCAAAATCGACAACTTCAGCTTCCAACTATCATTCAGGCAAGTGCGATGTCCGGCAGTACGCTACTTAGAACCGGTGTACCCTGGGAACAGACGACGAATCTGTTTAAGGGAATTGTGTCAAACACAAGCCCAGATCTCCTCATGTTCTTCTGTTTCTGTTCTTTAATTTTGTTTTGCAGGAGTACTTTCAACTGTTGATTGTATTCTTTTTATAGATATTATATACAAATTTGTTTCTACTGATTATTACATATTTTCTAACAAACTTAAACAAAATCATAACTAACTCTTCCTGCTTCGTTATCTTTCAGTTATGGATTCTCAGCCCATGATCGAGCAACCGATTCCAACCTCTGCTGTATCTGGGTCTTTGCAATCTTCACTTCTGTTGTTGCTGTTACCACTGCATTGATAGCACCGTTGCATAAGACGGTTGCAAGCCACGTAGAGAAACCTGAAAAGTTCACCGATGTGAACATCAAACGTTAGTAGAAAAAGATGTTCTTTTACTTGACAACACTGAACCTAGCGAGATTCTTAACTGAAACCGCTCCCCAAATCATTAAAGGGGAAATGGATGCTCAATCTGTGAGCGCGGTTCATGCTTGGAATCATTCTGATTTCTTGTGTTGTAACTATGGTGGATTCACTGTATAACGTGTATTGCAAAGCTAAGACTGCCAAAGAATTATGGGAGTCTTTGGAACACAAATACAAAACAGAAGATGCGGGCACTAAGAAATTTATGGTGGCTAAGTTCTTGGATTTTAAAATGATTGACTCCAAAACTATTATGAGTCAAGACCAAGAGTTACAGGTTATTCTTCATGATATTCATGAAGAAGGAATGATGCTCAGCGAGACGTTTCATGTTGCAGCTATGATCGAAAATTGCCACCAAGCTGGATTGATTTTAAGAACTATCTCAAACATAAGCGAAAGGAAATGACTATTGAAGATCTTGTGGTCCATCTTCGTATTGAATAAGACAACAAAGTTTCTCAAAAGAAAACAACCATTCCCGAATTTGCAAAGGCTAATGTTGTTGAGCATGGTTAATCCTTTAAGGGTAACAAAAACAAAGGATGGGTGCTTGGGAAGAAATTAATGGGAAGGGATTTCACCTTGGACCTAAAGGTGGAATTATGAAAAAGAAATTCCAAGGTACGTGTTACAATTGCAACAGGTCAGGTCATCGGGAAAATGAATGCAAGCAGCCCAAGAGAGAGACTACCCAACAAGCCAACATTGTTGATGATGTTGACAACCTTGTTGCTATGATTTATGATATCACAATGATGATCACCGAAGATAATTTGATTAGGTCAAATACCAAGGAATGGTGGGTTGATACTGGGGCTACCCGCCATGTTTGTGCTGACAAAAATTTATTCAACACTTTCAAGGAAGTCAATTAAGAAAAACCTTTTATGGGAAACTTTGCCACTGCTGATGTCAAAGGGGAGGGGAATGTGATCCTAAAAATGACATCTGGAAAGGAGATTACCTTAACTAATGTGTTGTATGTTCCTGAGATTCGCAAGAATCTTGTGTCTGGGTGGCAGTTGAACAAGTTTGGGTTTAAAATAGTGTTTGAGTCTGATAAGGTCGTGTTGACCAAAAATGGTATGTATGTTGGTAAGGGCTATGCCCTCAATGGTATGTTCAAATTAAATGTAACTGTCATGAATGGAATGAATAAGACTGGTAATTGTTCTACTTATTTGCTAGAGTCTTCAAATATATGGCATGGTAGACTAGGTCATGTTAATTTTAATTCCATTCGTAATTAAATTAAACTAAATTTCATACCAACATTTGATATTGATTCAAACCATAAATGTGAAACTTGTGTTAAAGCAAAACAAACTACATCATCATTCAAAAAGGTTGAGCGAACCACCGAACCCCTTGATATGATTCCCACTTATATATGTGATTTAAAAGCAATTCCCACTCGTAATGGGAACAAGTACTTCATAATTTTTATTGATGATAGTACAAAATATTGTCATGTGTACTTACTCAAAAGTAAGGACGAGGCTATCGACAAGTTTATCTTGTTCAAAACCAAAGCTGAAAATCAACTCAACCAGAAAATCAAAATCATAAGAAGTGACCAGGGTGGTGAATATGTTTCACCTTTTGTTGACGTGTGTGCGAAAAGTTGTATCATACATGAGCTCACAGATCCGTACTCCCCGCAATAAAATCACATGGCAGAGCGTAAAAACCGTACTTTAAAAGAAAATGATGAATGCCATGTTGATAAGCTCTGGGATAAGCCAGGACATGTGGGGGGATGCAATTTTATCAGTAAATTATGTGCTAAACATGATACCTACTAAGAAAAAAGATGTAACGCCATATGAATTATGGACGGGAATCAAACCATCATACAAATATTTACGAGTGTGGGGTGCTTAGCTAAAGTGGTGGTGACACCATCGAAGCGCCTAATAATAGGACCAAAAACTGTGGATTATGTATTCATAGGATACACTCGTCCTGGTGGTGCACTTCGCTTTCTTGTGCATGACTCTAAGAACCCTGGAATATGCAAGGGACTATATTAAAAGCAAAGGATGCATCATGGTTTGAACATATATTCCCATGCTTGGGGAAGGAAGAACAGGGTTCATCAAGACTCGTCGAGGAATTTGGTCCGGATGATAAGGTTGCAAATGATGAACCTCAATGACAATCAGAGATTGAAGAGGTTTAAATACGAAGAAGTAAAAGGCAAAGGACAGAAAAGTCTTTTGGTCCCGGCTTTCTTACTTATATGGTTGAAGAAGAACCTCAAACTTACAAACAAGCAGTAAGTTCTTCAGAAGGACCTCAATGGAGAGAGGCCATCTAATGTGAGATAGACTCTATCATACAAAATCATACTTGGGAGCTAGTGGATCTTCCTCAAGGATGTAAACCACTAGGATATCAATGGATCTTCAAGAAAAAGATGAAACCAGATGGTACCATTGATAAGTATAAGTCAAGATTGGTGATCAAAGGATATAAACAACGAGAAGGTTTAGATTACTTTGATACATATTCGTCATTTACGCGAATAACTTCCATCAGGTTGGTACTTACCATTGCCGCCAATAGAAATTTGGAAGTTCATCAAATGGATGTGAAAACAGCTTTCTTGAATGGAAATCTAGAGGAAGAGATTTACATGGAACAACTTGAAGGCTTTATAGCCACCGGGCAAGAATAGAAAGTGTGTAAACTTGTAAAATCCTTGTATGGTTGAAACAAGCTCCAAAACAATGGCATCAAAAGTTTGACCATGTCATGCTTGATGCTGGGTTCAAAATCAAAGAATGTGACAAGTGTGTATATGTGAAAGACACATCAGATGGATATGTCATTCTATGTCTATATGTAGATGATATGCTCATTGTAGGAAGTGGACTTGTTTTAAGTCAATCCCACTATGTGGACTTGTTTAATGCAAATGACTCCAACGTAGCTAGAACTCCTATTGACACAAGTCAACATCTAGCTAAGAATAGAGGTGAACCTATTAACCAGTTGGAATACTCAAGAATTATTGGCAGCTTGATGTATCTTATGAGTTATTCGAGACCAGACCTAGCATATGCTGTAAGCAAGCTAAGTAGATACACAAGCAACCCAAGTTCAATTCATTGGAAATGTATGACTTGGTTGCTTTGGTACTTAAGATACATTTAGGAATATGGGTTGCATTATAATAGATATCCAGCAGTTATTGAAGGACATTGTGATGTAAATTGGATATCTGACACGAATGATTCCAGAGCAACAAGTGGGTATGTATTCATACTTGGAGGTGCAACTATATAGTGGAAATCGTCGAAACAAACGGTTATTGCTAGATCCACGATGGAATCAGAATTCATCACTTTAGATAAAGTGGGTGAAGAGGCAGAATGGTTACGTCAATTTTGTGAGGATATACCAAGATGGCCTAAGCCGGCATCGGCCATCTGTATACATTATGGTAGCCAATCGGCAATTGGCAGAGCTCATAGCACAATGTTTAAAGGTAAGAACAGACATATTAGACGTAGACATAATATGGTATGACAACTAATCTCTACAGGAATTATCACTGTTGACTACGTGAAGTCAAAGGATAATACGCGGATCCGCTAACAAAAGGCCAAGTAGAGAGTTAGTTCAGAAGTCGTCAATAGGAATGGGACTGAAGCCCTTGAAAATTAAAGTTCATATGAAGGAAACCTAACTCAATAGATTGGAGATCCCAAGAATTGAGTTCAATAGGAAAACCTAATTATATGAATTAGTGTGGTCACTGTGGGGGTAATAACCTACGAGTTTAAAAGGGAGTTTGTTGCAAAGTTTAGTAAACTTCCTAGTCCATTCCTAAAAGTGACAAATACAAGGCTAAGCCTAAGGCTTTTAATGATTCGACTAATGTTACCATACGTAGTGAATCACCTATGTGAGAGAAAAATGGGGTCACTTCAAAGGGTATTGCTTGGGCACAATACTTAATGGCTCTCGCAGAACCAGGCACATGTTCATGATCATAACGAACATAACTATGAGGACTTAGCATTATGAAGGAGATTCTTGTGTGAAACGTATTAAATGTAAGGTAATATTAGAAGAATATAAGGCTGATGCAACCAAAGAAGCCAAAACAACCAGGGTCTTCCTGCATGCATGCACTGAACATACAAGGGAGAAGTTGCTTCGGAAGTTTTACACTCTCCACAAAAAAAACTCTAAGTGTAAAATATTCAGAAGCCAAGGTCCAAATCTTCCAAAGCCAAAGATGAAGTCTTCCGAATCTTCAGATACAAAGTCTTCCGAAGCTAATTTGTTGTGAAAACTGATTTCTTCCGAAGATAGAGAGGACATGCTTTCTTTGATCTACTTTTTCATAAAGCTGACACACTATCCGCTGCAACTCTGAAGACTCACCAACTTATACAAGTTGGTGAAAAGTCCATGCTTTTGTAAACTATAGATTAAGGTCTTTGTCTGTAACTTCCTACTATTGTACATGTTAACCTTTTTATATTAGAAAAGGATGTGAGCTATGGCATGTCATTGTCACTAGTCAAAAAGGCAATCTGCCTTTTAACTCTACATTGATCTTGTTGTCTAGATTAGTGTTTCCAACAGTCTTTCTAAGTATTGATGGTTGTAGGATGTAGTATAAAGTGTCTCAGGTCCTTGTAATTTTTTTATACTTTGTAACACTTGTAATAGAAATTGAGAGCAATATACAGCATCCTTGAAAACTATACTTCTCTGTTTGTGTTCTTAGTTCTGTCTCACTACTTACTTGTGTTCTTAGTATCATCTTATACAAACCTGGTTCCCCATTTGATCTGTTAAGTGTTCTAAAACTCTCCTCATTATGAGACTGATTGTATTGACCACCCTTCACACTGTCCTGCAATTGGTATCAGAGCATTTTAGGCTCTTGATTGTAAGATCTCACCATCTTTAATCCTTTTAGTCTCACAAAATACTTAACATCTCAAATGACAGTTATCACCAAGGCTGACATGGAAACTGGTACTATGACTAAGTCTCCACTGATCACTCCTGAAGACTTTGACACTTGGTGCCAAAGAATGGAAGGCTTCATCAAGTCTCAAGACTCCAGGATGTGGGGATCAGTTGTCTTTGGACCTCATGTACCATCCACCCCTTCTACTGCTGCTGGTGGTGGTATGATATGAAAGGAAGTGGCTGATTATTCTGATGAAGACTGGAAGAAGATTGATATTGACCAGAAGGCCATGACCGCCCTCCAAACTGCTCTTCCTAACTCTATCTACAGAGGCTTCAAGAAGTGCAAGACTGCCAAGCAACTATGGGATGCACTGAAGCTGATGTATGAGGGGTCAAATGAAGCTAAAGAGAACAAGAAGGACCTCTTGAAGCAGCAGTTTGAGAACTTCACCTTCAAAACAGGTGAAACCATGACTCAACAGTACTTCAGGTATGTTGAGATTGTGGATACTCTAGTGGATATTGGAGTAACTCTTGAGAACAGGGATATTGTGAGGAAGTTCATGTCCTCTCTTCCCAGATAATGGACAAACTATTGTATGGTCATTAAGAGGACTGAAAACCTCAAGACCCTTACTCTCACTGAGTTGTATGGTATCCTCAGTGGCTACCAAATGAAGATGAACATGCAAAATTCATTTGGTAACTCCAGCATCCAACAAAGTTCAGCCCTTCATGTATTTGAAAGGGATTGCAGAGAACCACAGCATCATCTTATCTCCTACCCTAACAACTCATAGAAGGGTCCTTTCATCACCTTCCCAAAGACACCAAGAGAGAGCTACATCCATGGAAGCCCATTCCAAGAGACAAGCTCTTCACAAGCCTTTGTGTCTTCTGATGAAAGCACAGGAAGCTTCCTCTTCACCCTTGAAGACCTGAACTATATCCATCCAGATGATTTAGAGTATATGAAAATAGTCTAGCAGATGGCTCTTCTCACTCACTGAGCCAAGAAATTCTTCAAGTGGACAGGGAGGAAGTTTCCTAGCAATATATCCAGTGGAAAGTTTGGGCTGGACAAAAGCAAGGTGAAGTGTTACAATTATAACCAAATGGGACACTTTGCTAGAGAGTGCAAGGCACCAAAGACAAATGGTTGCCAAGCACAAACCAGGCCAAACTACACTGAAGGAGCTCACCAGAATAAGAAGCCCAAGCAGCAAGCTGTAGTTGTTGATGAAGAAGGAGGCTTTGACTGGAGCTTTCAGGTGGAGGATGCATCTCCAAACCAAGCACTTATGGCAGATCATGACGAAGCCAAGGTATTGGAACATCTCTGTACACCTGAATGTATTGCTAGAGTCAATAAATATAGGTCCTATAACTTAGAGATAAGATCTGATCTTGAGTCCTTAAATATCTTTAAAGCTGATTTCAAAAGAGCTGAAAATGATTACAAACTAAAAATAGAAGATTTAGAGAAAACCATTTCAACTCTAAAGCATGAACACACCAACTACAGGACTCAGATAAAAGATCTCATCACTAAGTTAATTGAATGCCAGGCTGAGCTTGTGATCAGCAAAGCCGGGGCAGAAAAACTTGTTCTTGTAGAAGAGACCTTCAAGAACATGATATCCTCATCCCTGTATGCTCAAGTTTGTTATCAGAATAAGTAGGGACTGGGATCTACTAAGATAGCTCCTCAACTTACTCTTTTATCTGTAAGATCTCCAAGGTGCGAAAGTTATAAAGATGAGCTTCCCCTCATAGACCCCATTGTTGAAGAGGATAAGGAGGAGATAGTGAAGGATGTGTCAGAGAAGAGTGAAGAAAACCATCCTAAAAAGGGTCATTATTCTCCTGAGGAGAGAGAAGAAGCTGGGATGACCAAGTCTCAAAAGAAGAACTTGATCAGGAAAGCCAAGATAAAGTCAAAGAAGGCTCAAGAAATCAAGGCCACTTTCAACTCTAAGCAGAAACAAGGTTTATCTCTACAGGATTTGAAGTGGCGAAGGCTGAAGACTCAGCTATGAACTCTAGTACCAGGAGTTCTAGTTCAGGTCCAAATCATTCCAGCAAAAAGAAGAAGGCTGATCAGCTGTGTACCACTGCTACACAACCTGAACCATCCAGCTCTAAGAGCAAGTCTCTCCCTAAAAAGCTTGCTGCATCATCTGTGAAGATGGAGATGGAGGTGGAAAGTGATCAAGTTCAGTCTTTCTCTTAGAAGAAGACTCTCAGAAGGAAGCAAATGGACCGCATCATGTGTGGTAGTACTTCTCGTCTAGCTAAGGACTGCATCTACAATCCTAAAAGTACTATCCACATGATCAAAGAGAAAACTTCTAAGAAGAAGAAGGAAAAGCTAGCTTCGGAAGGAAAATATTTTACCTTTGGAAGCTCCAAGGTGAAAAAGAAGACAAGTGAAAACTTGCCTTCGGAAGAAAATTTGGTCTCAGAAGAAAGGAATGCTTCCGAAGTACTGAAACCTGCTACAGTGAAAGCAAGATCTTCTGAAGGTCCAGTCTCCAAAACTTCAAAAGTTGTTAAAACTTCTGACGTGTTGAAGGTCAAGTCCAATCTTTCAAAGATGGTGTGGAAGATGAAGAAAGACCTGGTGACTGAAAGTTCTTCATCAACAACAGATAATGATCCTCAAAGCTTGAACATAGGATCAATTACTATTACATTGTCTTCAGATCACTTTGAAAAGCCCAAGACCAATGAGGCTTAGGTTTCCAAATGTAACTAACCACTTCCTTTTTTGCAGGAATAGCTAAAGACCAAGGGAAATTTATGGATCATTGATAGCGGTTGTTCCAGGCACATGATTGGCAATGGTTCTTTGATTTAAAATTTTGAGAAATTGATGGAGGAACAGTTGCTTTTGGAGAGATACTGGAGGTTACATTATAGGAAGGGGCATGGTTACAAATGGCAAGCTCACCAATGAAAAGGTAAATTTTCTCAAAGAGCTTGGGTACAATCTACTGATTGTATCCGAATTTTATGATCAGAGACATAACATGCTCTCTACTGAGCATGAGTCCATTATTCTCAAGCCCGGGGTGGTCATTCCTCAAGAGCATATCCTGCTCAGAGCCCCTAGGAAAAGGAACTTGTACAAGACGGACTTGCAGGAAACATCTCCCTCAGGAGAAGTTTCTTGCTTTCTATCTAAAGCAAATAGTGATGAGTCTTTCCTCTGGCATAAAAGAATGTGTCATGTAAACTTTAAAAATATGAATAAATTAATTAAGAATGATTTGGTAACTGGAATGCCAAAGAAAGAGTTTACAAGTGATGACCATTGTGTTGCATGCCTGAAAGGGAAGCAACACAAAGTGTCTCACAAGCCAAAGGAAAGAAACTCTATCATTACTCCCCTACACTTATTACATATGGATCTCTTTGGCCCTACTAGTGTAATGAGTTTAGGAAGGACCTCATACTGTTTGGTGGTCATAGATGATTTCATAAGATTTACTTGGGTCTTTTTCCTTAGAACTAAGGATGAGACTCCTGAGATCTTGAAGAACTTCATTCTGAAAATTGAGAATCAATCTAATCACAAGGTCAAGACCATAAGATGTAATCAAGGAACATAATTTAAGAACCAAATCCTTGATTCATTTTGTGGTAAAATAGGTATCACAAGACAATATAGTGCTCCCAGGACTCCTCAGCAAAATGGTGTTGCTGAGAGGAGAAACAGGACACTTATTGAGGCTACAAGAACCATGTTGTATGACTCTAAACTGCTTATCACCTTCTGGCAGAAGCAGTTAACACAGATTGCTATGTGCATAACAGAGTTTTAGTAGTTAAGATTCATGGTAAGACTCCTTATGAGCTGTGGCACAAATGAGACCATTCATTGGTTTCTACAGGTCATTTGGATGTCCTTTCACCGTCTTGAATACCAAAGATCAGGTAGCCAAGTTTGCTGAGAAATCAGATGATGGACACTTTATTGGATACTCTTCCCAAGCTAAGGCTTATAGAGACTAGAGTAGTTGAGGAATCAACCAATGTAACCTTAATAAACACACTCCCAGTAAGAAAGGTTTTGGTCTAGATTGGTTATTTGATCTTGATTTAGTTACCAACTGTTTTAACAAGTCTTGTAAGAATGTTTTAGGATCTATATGTAACTTATCAACAGGAGATCCTGACCAGAGATTTGAGCTGAGGAGACCAAGCAAGAATACTACTTCAGCTCCAGTGGTAACTAACCCTGCAAGTGAAGATCCTATCAGTACAAACATGACAAATTCAGCTGATACATCTGAGATCCCTTCAAATTCCAGCTCAGAGGTTCAAAACTCAAGTGAAGGAGCTTCAAATGTAGGAGGAAATGGAGGTGGTGATAGTGATCAAGAATTTCTTGATGTTGATAACCACTCCATAGAAGACAACATAAATGATGTCACACACTTATTGGATCAAGTCTCACTTGATAAGTGTGCTGATATGGTGGGTGATACTCCATTGCCAGATCTGAATTTCTCTAATTCAGATCTTTCCAATCAACTTGTTGTGATCCCTGAACTCAGGATCCACAAGTCACACCCCACCACAAATATCATTGGAAATGTTGATACAAGGGTGAGAATAAGAGGACAAACCCATGACAAAAATGTTTTTCTATACTCTTGCTTCTTGTCCCAGATAGAGCCAAAAAAAGTTGATGGGCTTTGAAGGATGGAAGTTGGGTTGAAGCAATGCAAGAGGAGCTGCATCAATTCAAAAGACAAAAGGTTTGGAACCTATGTCCTCTTCCTTATGGGAAGACTACAATAGGAACCAAGTAGGTTTTAGAAACAAGAAGGATGATAGAGGACTTGTTATCAAGAACAAGGCCAGACTAGTTGTTCATGGATACACACAAGAAGAGGGAATCAACTACACAGATGTTTTTGCTCCTGTGGCAAGACTTGAAGCTGTAAGAATATTCTTGGGTTTTGCTGCATCCAAGGATTTCAAGGTCTACCAACTTGATGTCAAGTGTGCTTTTCTATATGGGGTGATTGACGAAGAGGTGTATGTTAAACAACCACCTGGCTTTGCAGACCCAGATCATCCTAATTATGTCTGCAAGCCTGATAAAGCTCTTTACGGGCTACACCAAGCTCCAAGAAAGTGGTATGAGACACTATCTCAGTATCTCTATCAACATGGTTGCAAGAGGAGTACTATAAATGGAACTCTCTTCATCAAAGGAACCCGGAATGACTTAATGCTAGTTCAAGTATATGTAGATGACATTATCTTTAGGTCAACTAATCCAAAGCTTTGGAAAGACTTTGAAAGGCTAATGAAGAATAGGTTTGAAATGAGCGCCAAGGGAGAACTCAATTTCTTTCTGGGAATTCAAGTGAAGCAAGTTGACAATGGCATCTTCATAAGTCAATCAAAGTATGTACAAGACATACTTACAAGATTCAATATGTCTGATTGTAAGATTGCTAAGACACCCATAGCCAGAAACCACTCCCTTGGACCTGATCTTGAGGCGGAGTGTGTGGCTGAACATCTTTACAGGGCTATGATTGGATCTCTTATGTATCTCACAGCCAGCAGGTCTGATATCATGTTTGCCACATGCATCTATGCAAGATATCAATCCAACCCCAAGATGTCACACCTGGTTGCTGTCAAGAGGATTCTTAGATATCTCAAAGGTGCTCCCAAACTTGGCCTTTGGTATCCAAAGAATTCTGACTTTAATTTGTATGCCTATACAGATAGTGAGTATGGTGGCTGCAACATGACTGCAAAGTCTACATTTAGGGGATGTTAATTCCTTGGTGGAAGGATTGTCTCATGGCTATGCAAGAAACAATCCTGTATGTCTGCATCAACTGCTGAAGCTGAATACATTGCTGCTGCAAGCTGCTGTGCTCAAGTGCTTTGGATTCAAAATCAGATGCTGGACTTTCGATTCAACTTTAAAGAGACTCCTATCCACATAGACAACAACAGTGCAATCAATATTACAGAGAATCCTGTGCAGCACTCAAGGACCTAACACATCAACATCAGGTATCATTTGGTTAGAGATAACTTTGAAAAGGGATTAATCAAACTAGTCAAAGTTAACAAAAATAAACAATATGCTGATGCTCACTAAAGCTTTTGATGAATAGAGATTCAAATATCTTGTATCAGCTAGTGGGATGATTAATTTTGAGTAGATTTTCATAAACTTAAATCAACTTTATTTCTAAAACATGTGTGTCCTAAGTTTTCCATGCATCTTCATAGGCAACATAATCAGGTTGCTCTGTTAGACTCTGAGAAAGATCTCGGTTTCTCAAAGGTTTACCATTACCTTTCTTTGACAAACTACTTCACCTCCCTCACCATTGATCCTCCTCTCTATGAGGATCAGTTGTTGGAATTCTGGAGGACCTGCCAAGAGGTCACCATGGATGGGGAGAAGACACTATCTGCAACAATGCAGGGGAGGACAATCTTCATCACTCCAGCCTCTATAAACACTCATCTTCAGCTGGATGATGTAAAAGGTGATTTGTCCTTTCCCAAAGCTGTTGTAAACCACTCCTTTGAGCAGATGGGCTATGAAGGTGACTTCTCAGTCAGGACCTTCAGAAAGGGGAAGATCTCCTCTTAGTGGAAGTACCTCCTCCATGTTGTCATACACAGCTTGTCCAACAAGGATGGAGGTTAGGACTAGATTCCAGAAGACCTTTCCTTTATAGTCCATAGGATGGTTTAGGGGGTCAAGTTTAGGTATTCACAATTGTTTATACCAATTTACTTGCAAACTTAGACTTCTTAGAGTATTACATGTTTCCTAGATATGTCCAGCATATTCTTAACTGTGAACTGGGCACACAGTTGAGGGGAATAGGTAATATTCTAAAACTGGGACAGATGAAGCCCGGCATCTTCAAAACCATGAGAAAGCCAACTGTTGGCTTCTCAGGGGTAGAAACAGCCCTAGTCCCAAAAATGTTAGAGCTCATTGCTCAAGGTGACATCCTAGCATCAGCGACTAGTGTTGAACCCACACCTTTTACTTCCCAACCAGAAATACAGCCTACAATAACCATCACCTACCAGAGAAAAACTAAACAAACCCCTCCACATGCTACTCAGTTTGTGCAGGCCCCTATATCCTCACCCATGCAGGAAACTTGAGCTCCCACTTCCCCTGAGGAGCAAATCACTCCCATCTCTTAAATGATCAGTGTTGAGGTTCCTCATGCTCAGCCTGATGAGCTCATAACCCCCACAGCCTTAAGCCTTCACTCAGAGTCTCAACACTCTAGTGAACAACCTTTAGGGGATAGTTACCATCCCTAGCCGCTTGATCTAAACCAACCAATCCCCAGTCTTGAATTCTATGATGATGAAGACATGGGCTTAAGTGAGTCCCATGAGTCTTTCTTCTTCACCCCTACTCAAGGAGAGATGAGTACTCCTGTCTCACCCATGTTTAGCCCACATCATCCACCAACTACTGAGGTGGATCTCCCTGAACCTGTTCAGGAGATCCATATGGAAGAGGCTCTCACTTTAGCAAGTGATTACATCATTCAGACCTCAACCATGGCAACCCAGCCTCTTGACACTTTTCTTGAAGTTGTCATGATGCAGGGGAAATCCAGCAGCCAAGAACATAGTGCTGGTGATGATGAAGAAGACCTTGGTCCTATTCTCTCATCCTCCCGTGATTCTTCTGATGAAGATGAGGGGAGTCTGAAACTAAAGGTGCACAAACTGACTAAAACATGCACCTATTTAGTCTCTAAGATAAGTCACCTGGAATCTCCGATGACTATCTTACAAAGGAGGGTCAATGACCAGCAACTTGAGATCACCGATCTCAAGGGCAAGTTAGCTGAGAAACCACTTAGGAGAACTCAACCAGGTCCACAAGAACCTGTGAATGTGATAGACTCAACCCCTAGCTCACTTATGCAAGAAAGTGATGCTACCAAAAAGGGGGAGAAAGTCCGAACAATCACAAAACCTGGGAGTTCTTCACAGAGTATGGACTTTGAGGACTTACCACCCTCACTTGCAATGGTTCATACTCAGCAACCTCCTCAAGTCTATATGAATGTGGACTTACTTGCCTAAGTCCACATTGATGTGGACTCACTCATACATAGCCTGTTTGAGGAGGGTATCCCTAGAGCCATGCCTACCCCATCTCATCACTTTGAGAACCCAATCATGGGATGGAGGTACGACACAAAAAGAAGAGCTCTTATCATCTCTAGAGCTTAGGGTCAACAGGAAATCTTCAACTTTTCAAACCTGAGTTTCTATGAGTGCATCCATCTTGTTGATCTTCCACTTGTCAATCCAAATCAAAACAGACAAGTTGCAAGATTAGCAGATAGGATTCAAGAAAGGGTGCTAGAAGAGTTCAAGCTGAGATCAAAATTATATAGACAGAGGCTAGCAGGTGAGATTTTTGGTCAACTAGATGTTGAGGCGGACCCTAAGATTAGCTTCGAATGGGGAAGCCTTGACTGAAGGCCTAGAAGTTGAACCTGTGAACCTTGAGACAGGATCTCCTTTAGTACTCATTACCCTTAGTGAGGCACCAGCTAGTGAAGGTGCTTCACAACCTCTCTCTAGCCAGATCTTGACTGTTGAACCAAGCAATAAAGGCCAAAGCTCTCTCCACCCTGAGTCACCAAGGCCTATGCGTGACAAAGGGAAGAGGAAGATGACCTCTGAGGAGATTGAGGAGGAGAAGAGAGAGATGAAGAGGAAGCTAAGAGGAGAGTGTTTAAGAGGGTCTCCAGGCTTCATGGAAGCTACCATCAGGGCTGCCCCCAAGCCAAATACTCAAGATGATGAGTTAAGGGCAGCCAGGGTAAACTACCTAGGGACCAGGAACTACAACATTGATGAACTCATATCTCTCCCTTAGATGAGTTGAATGAACTAGCTGACAATGAATTGTCAAAGAAGAGGAAGGAGGCAGAGGATGCAGCATTACTTCTCAAGATCAAAGAAGAAAGGAGACTGAAAAGGCTCTACAAACATGCTCCTATCCTCTCCCCAGTTCAAGAAAGTCCTGAGAAAGAGGCTGTGGCAACTACAAAACCTCAGGTAGACAAGGAAGCTAAAAAAATAAACATGATCAACTACCTGAGTGCCACAGGACTCTATCAGGCATCTACGCTTCTTCCCTTATCATTTGGTATATTGAATTTGAATATCTCAGGCAGCTGGAGGAACAAGCTACCAAAGAAAGAAAAGCTTTTAAGAGAAAACTAAGGGAAGAAGCTATAAAGTCAAGAGCCATCATTCATAAAAGCCAAAAGAAGTCTGATGACAGACAAAGGATGATGAGCTTCTTGAAGCTGTATGGAATTTTTGGAATGAAGCTTGGTCCTATGTCTCTATCCACTATGGATGAGCATATTAGAGTGATCAAGTAGAAGATTAAGGAGGGAGAGCTTGTTGACTTGCCCACCAAGTCCAGCTCAACCTAAAGTTAAGGTAAAGGTGAACCCCCTAAGACAACACAATTAGAACCTAGAGCTGCATCTCAGCCAACTTCGTCTTCTGATCCACAACAGGGTCCTCTTCTCTCTCCTTCTGAACCTGTGAGAGAAGAGAACCCAACTAAGAGAGACACAACAGAACAACCTGATGCTGAAGACCAGTCCTCTCAGTTAAAGACTTCAAAGAGGAGGAAAAGGATGTCCAGGAAAAGTGTTTCCAAGAAGAAGAAGACCAAGGCAGCCACCTCTACAACTCAGGATGAGTCAGAGCATCCTAAGGTAGTGCATGAAGAGGCTGCTCAACCAACTCTAATTCGAGTAGAGCCTCTTGTAACTGGAAGACCCATCTTGTCTTGGACTTTTGCCATAAATTTAGACAGATGGTATGTCATCAGAGATCAAAGAGGTCAAGATGTCTACTTCTGGCAAGACATGTTTGATCTTCCTCTACATGATCTCTATGACATGAGAAGATATTATGAGAGTCTGAGGGATCCTGACCAGATGATAAAGAAAGGCATGGTCTTGATCCTAATAAGGACTGTCAACATCTGAAATACTTCTCTGTTTTGGTAGTATCATCCTAGGGGGAGTTTGTAAGGTAATATTAGAAGAATATAGGGTTGATACAACCAAAGAAGCCAAAACAACCAAGGGTCTTCCTACATGCATGCACTGAATGTACAAGGTAGAATTTGCTTTGGAAGTTTTACACTCTCCACAGAAAATAATCTAAGTGTAAAATCTTCCGAAGCCAAAGAGTAAGTCTTCCGAAGCTTCATAGACAAAGTCTTCCGAAGCCAATTTTCTTTAAAGACTAATTTCTTCCAAAGACAGAGAAGACATGCTTTCTTTGATCTACTTTTTCATAAAGCTGACACACCATCCGCTGCAACTCTGAAGACTCACCAACTTATACAAGTTGGTGAAAAGTCCATGCTTTTGTAAACTGTAGATTAAGGTCTTTGTCTGTAACTTTCTACTATTATACCTGTTAACCTTTTTATATTAGAAAAGGATATGAGCTATGGCATGTCATAGTCACTAGTCAAAAAGGCAATCTGTCTTTTGACTCTATATTGATCTTGTTATCTAGATTAGTGTTTCCCACTATCTTTCTAAGTATTGACGGTTGTAGGATGTAGTATAAAGTGTCTCAGGTCCTTGTAATTCTTTTATGCTTTGTAAGACTTGTAATAAAACTTGAGAGCAATATACAGCATCCTTGAAAACCATACTTCTCTATTTGTGTTCTTAGTTCTGTCTCACTACTTACTTGTGTTCTTAGTATCATCTTATACAAACCCGATTCCTCATTTGATCTGTTAAGTGTTCTAACACTCTCCTCATTGTGAGATTGATTGTATTGACCATCCTTCACATGGTCCTGCATTAACGCCTACATAAATGGCAGACGAGTTCAAAGACATTGCCGTCCATTCAGAGCCAGTAGACTAAGTGCGTTTCATGAGCAAAGGTTCAAAGGGTAACACCTACCTATTGTATGCAAGATTCAATTGTTGAAATTTAATCGAAATGTTGATGTTTCTGAGATCGAAATCCATTCATGTGGGGGATTGTTGGTGTGAAGATTAAATGAGATGTCGATATCTTAAATTTTTACATGATATTTTAGTCTCACATTGGTGTGAGAATAAAATTTTATTTGGTTTATATGTATAAGCCTATAAGGCTTATTAAATTCTTATGTTGTGTTTTATTCCAGCACCTACCCGCGCACAGGTGGGTGCAGAAAGCGGGTTTCTGGGTTGAAATTTTCTTGAACCAATGTGTCGCCCGCGCGACATGCGGGCATGAATGCAGCTCTAAAAACCCGGGCTCGCGAGAGGTCCTTTTTGCTACTGGAACCGTTTCTTGTTTTTGAACAACATAGAATTTATGGAGCAAACCTTTATTAATCATTATTGCTAAATTTGTTTTGCTAATGATGATATATATATCGAAACTGTTTCGCTAATAATGATAATTATATTGAAATCGTTTGCTACTAATGATCATTATTGTCGAATAATGATATAAACCGTTACAATTCTCTTCTCTCCGTGTTTATATACCAACACAACAGAGAGGTCATAAGACTACGAATAACACACCAGGAAAATCGACAACTTCAGCTTCCAACTATCTTTCAGGCAAGTGCGACGTCCGGTAGTACGCTGCTTAGAACCGGTGTACCCTGGAAACAGACGACGAATTTGTTTACGGGAATTGTGTCAAACACACGCCTAGTTCTCCTCGTGTTTTTCTGTTTCTGTTCTTTAATTTTGTTTTGAAGGATTACTTTCGACTGCCGATCGTACTCTTTTTATAGATATTATATCCAATTTGTTTTTGCTGATTATTACGAATTTTCTAAACTAAAATATACAATGTATCAATTTAGATCTTGACATATTATATAATGAATCAATTTGGATAGAATATCTTAGAATATGGATTTTTGTATAGATTAATCCCCATAATCTATTTAACTATTTATTCTAGTTGAGTAACTAAAGAATAAGTGAAACTCAGAAAAAAAATAATTGTTTGTGTTCTAGTTACAAAATTTCAATCCCGTTTTTCTAAATACAACCGCATCATTTATTATATAGATACTAATTAACAGCTTTGTATGTATTATGAGTTATACTATGTGTTTTAGTAGATGGTATCTGGTTTTTATTTTTTATTCTTTTAACTTTAACTTTTTATTTTAACTCAATACTTTTACATATTTTACAATTTACCCTTAATATTTTTTACTTTTAACTTTAGTCCCCTACACTTTTCTCATATTTTACAAATTTTACGTTTTACATTTTTCGTTTCGGTCTAAATTTTGCGAGTTAATACATCGCAACATTCGTGTTAATTTAGCTCCAATATTTTTTTATTTTCAACTTTGTTCCCTTATGTTTTTCATATTTTACAAAATTTTCGTTTTACTCTTTGGTCTAAATTTTACGATTTAACACGCTGCAACATGCGTGTATGGTTTAACGTTTTTTACGCTTGATTTTTTCCCGTTTAACCGCCCCACAGCAACGCGCTGGTCCTAGATCGACTTACTTATTGTTTTATATATTTTACATTTCGTCTACGTGCATGTTTTACGTTTTGTCTGTGTGCACGTTTTTACCTCTACTTTTCATTCTTTTTGTTTTTTTATTTCTCTTTTAATATGAACTTTTTCGGTGTTAGTGATTACTGGCGATGGTGTGACATTGATGCTACTTAGTACGGTTTTACGCCTCACACTGTAAAACAGAGGGATTAATGCTAGTTTAAACTAATTCCATTGGACCCTAATGACATTGACAATGATTCTCTACCATTTTGTTATTCTATTAAATTTCATGTGCTCCTTCTGTCAATGTCATCTAGTCGTCACTCGTTTTATTCTTCATGCTATAACATTTGTTATTCTTTGATGCACATCCGATTCTTTTTAAGCACGGGATGATTCTCTCATAGGTGAAGGACTTAAGGGGCCGGAGGGGGCTCTGCCCCCCGCCTCTCTCTTTTCTTCATCAGTAGTATTGATATTCGGTTCGGTAGTGTAAATTTGTGGCCCAGTAGTGTAAATTATATGTGTATATATATATATATATATATTGAGTTCGCCCCCTTAAAAGAATTTGATATATATATATATATATATTGAGTTCGCCCCCCTTAAAAGAATTAGATTTCGCCCCCTGCCCCCTCTAAGAGTGTTCAAGCTACACCACTGGATCCTCTATGTCTCATGAGACTCAAATTACAAAAACCGGTGTCAAACTAAAACATGCTGCACTTGTCCATCTCATGTGAGATATTAACAGGAGTTGCTAGCTTCAAAGGATGACCAGACAACCTAGGTTGAATTTATGCTCACTACATGTTGCGATCTACTTCCAACCAATAAAACCAAGGAACGTTTGGTAATTCTGACCATAAAACGGAGACGGTGTATAGAATTGCAAATGGATTTATATGCAATATATTGATTTTAATAAAACACTCCAATAAGCAAAATGTGAAGATGATACCACGTTTACTTATACTTCATGAGGCGCCACTCGTCGTAATACGAATAAATAATTTATGTAATTCAAATTTAATACACATGGTTTAAGTTTCTTTGGTGGACAAGTCCAACTTCTCCTAGCCTTTTTTAATTTAAATAAAGACCATAGTTAAAAGTTAACTCTTTTAAATTATGCACTCAAATATGTTTTAATTTTAAATTACAACACCGAATTATATTAATAACGAAAAACCACAACTTTTTTACGCTGTGACCCATGAACATGTTATTAGGAATATATATTTGTAAACTAAAATACATTTTTTTAAAAGATCTGGCTAATAACAATTAAAAAATAACTTAATTTAAAAATAGTGTAAATTACTACTTGGGCCCCTGGAGTTAGGGCCATTTAATCCTATTAACCTAAAAAAGAAATCTTTTGACATATCAGACCTTAGGGTTTAGGGTTGCATGTTGTAATAATTTTAGTCCTTTTTAAAACCTGTGTTAGGTTATTCTGTTAAGTCTAAGAGCGTTTTCGTTCATTTGCATATCAGGTATTATTTGTGTAAATTACAAAGTGACTAGTTACGTAATTACTCAAATTTACAAAAACAACCCCGCCATATTCTTTTTTTCTATTTTTTATGATATTTTTATTTGTATATTTTAAAATATTTTTAATATTATTTTTGTAAATTTTGTATTTGTACTTTGGTTTTTTTTGTTATATGAGTATTCTTTTTTATTTTAATAATTATTATTTAATTAATCACCATGTAAATATAAAAGTAAATACGTCCTTTTTAAAGCTTTTGTTTTTATAAACGACATTCTAAATAATTTGTTTTTCAAAAAGAGTTTAAATCTTTCGCTTCAATACAAATTAGAAATTTTTATTTTTATTTTTATTTTGGTTTTTTTCTTTATTCTTATGTTTATTATCTAATAAAGCACATTATAAATATAAAAATAATTATGTCTTATTTAAAGCTTTTGAATTTTTATAAACGACTTTCCAAAATCATTCGTTTTTCAAACTGTTTTTTTATATCGTTCGTCCTTTTTAAAATCTACCGTTTCATTAAACAATACAAGTTAAAAATATTCTTGTTGTGATTTTGTTTTTATATTTATTTTTATGATTATTATTTAATAAAACATATTATAAATATAAAAATAAATATGTCTTATTTAAAGATTTTGTTTTTATAAACGTGTTTTCCAAACTCATTTGTTTTTCAAACTTTTTTCATATTATTCGTCCTTTTTAAATATTTCATTATATTATATAGCACAAGATAGAAATTTTAACTTGATAAAAAAGTTAAAAATTTAAACAACATAGAAACATAGACGTTACAAAAATAACCATTAGAAATATAATCATTTCAAATATATATTATATTGTATTACTTACTAATAGTCGTTAGCAAAAAAGTATTCAAAAAATGAATGATTTTAGAAATACGTGGTAATTGAAAAACAAACAATTTTAAGCAAAGCAATGACTTTAAAAAAACAATTTAACAGATACGTATATAAAAAATGAAATCTTTAAGAAAAAAAGTTAAGAAATGAACGGTTCTAAATATGAACGAAGTTAAGAACGATTGTATAATTCAATGAAAGGTTTTAAAAGTATCAAAGTTTTAAAAATATTATAACTTGTATTGTATAATTTAATGAAAGATTTCTAGCGAATGATTTTGGAAAATAAGTTTATAAAAAACCATAGAAAACTAAAATAATAATAAATTTTCTAAGTTGTATTGTATAATGAAACAAAATACATTAAAATGGTTGAAAAATTTTTAATTTTTTTTTTTTGAAAAACTAATGATTCTAGAGAAGAAGTATATGAAAAAACAAAAGATTTAAAAAGTCGTATCTACAAGAAAAATACTTAAAGGCTGATGCAACCAAATGGCTCTTTGCATACACATGTGAAGTACAAGAAAGTTACTTCGGAAGATTTGATATAACTTGGTGAATTATGCTAAGTATCAAATCTTCCGAAGCCAAAAGACCATATCTTCCAAAGCCAAAGATGAAGTCTTCTGAAGCTTCAAGGACAAAGTCTTCCGAAGCCAAAGACGGATTTCTTTCAAAAACAAAGAAGACATGCTTTCTTTGAATCACCTTTTGACAAAAGCTGAACCACTTTCTGCTGCTACTTCTGAAGACTCACCAACTTATATGAGTTAGTGAAAAATCCATGCTTTTGTCAACTGTAGATTAATGTCTGTAACTTTCCAACTATGTACTTTTATCTTTTTTGTAATATATTAGGATGTGAGCTATGGCATGTCATAGTCACTAGTCAAAAGGCAATCTGCCTTTTAAATCTATATTTATCTTGTTGTCTAGATTAGTGTTTCCAACTAGCCTATAAAGTATGGCCGGCTGAAGGATGTAGTATAAAATGTCTCAAGTACTTGTATTCTAAATGTAAGCTTTGTAACACTTGTAAGAACTTGAGAGCAATATACATCATTCTTGAAAATCATATTTGAGTGTTCTTGTTTATTATTCTTGTTACTTATGTTCATTTTTTCATCATCATAACCGGTTCCCTATTTGATTTGCTAAGTGTTCTTAATCTCTCCACCTTGTGAAACTGTTGCATTGACCACCCTTTAACCGCCCTGCAATTGGTATCAAATCATTTTAGGCTCTTGATTGTAAGATCTCACCATATTAAATTCCTTCAGTTTCACAAAACACTTATCAACTCAAATGGTAGCTATCTCTAAGGCTGATATAGAAACTGGTACTATGAAAAGTCTCAATTGATAACTCCTAATGACTTTGATACTTGGTGCCAACGTATGGAAGGATTCATCAAGTCTCAAGACAGCAGGATATGGTGATCTGTTTTTGAAGGACCTCACATCCTAAGCACCTCTTCAGCCACTGCTAGAGGTGAGATGATACCAAAGAAAATGGCTGAATACTCTGAAGAAGATCGAAAGAAAATATATGTAGATCAGAAAGCCATGACCGCTCTTCAAACTGCTCTTCAAACTGCTCTTCCAAACTCCATATACAGAGGCTTTAAGAAATGCAAAACTGCTAAGCAGCTCTGGGATGCACTAAAGCTCGTGTATGAGGGGTCTGAGGAAGTCAAGGAGATCAAGAAAAAGATTATGAAGCAGCAGTTTGAGAACTTCACCTACAAGATAGGTAAAACCATTACTCAACAATACTTCAAGTATGTTGAGATTACTCTAATGGATGTTGGAGTCAAGCTTAAGAATACAGACATGATGAGGAAGGTCATGTTCTCTTTTCCCAGACAATGGACTCACTACTGTGTGGCCATCAAGAGAACTGAGAACCTCTTTACTCTTACTCTCACAGAGTTGTATGGTATCCTTAGTGACTACCAGATAGAGATGAACTTGCAAAATCCATCAAGCAGTTCTTCCAACAATCAGTAGAGTTCAGCCCTTCATGTGGTTGAAAGGGATAGTAGAGAAATATAGCATCATCTCATCTGCTTCCCTAAAAACTCACAAAATTGTCCTTTCATCACCTTCCATGAGACACCAAGAGAGAGCTACATCCAAGGAAGCCCATTCCAAGAGATAAGCTCTGCTCAAGCCTTTGTGTATGTTGATGAAAGTTGTGGCAACTTTCTCTTGACTCTTGAAGACTTGGTTTACATCCATCCAAATGATCTGAAATACATGGAGATAGTTCAATAGATAGATCTTCTTACTCATAGAGCCAAGAAGTTCTACAAGAGGATAGAAAGAAAGTTTCCTAGCAATGTGGCTAGTGGAAAATTCAGACTAGACAAAAGCAAGGTGAAGTGTTACAACTGTAACCAAATAGGACACTTTGCGAGAGAGTGCAAGGCACCAAGGACAAATGGTGGCCAAGCACAATCCAGACCAAACTACACTGATGCAGCTCCAAGAACTGAGAAGCCAAGCCAACCAAAACAACATGTTGTTGTTGTTGTTGAAGAAGGATGCTTTGACTGGAGCTTTCAGGTAGATGATGCTTCTCCAAACCAAGCACTGATGGGTGATTATGAAAAGGCCAAGGTATTAGAACATCTTTGTACTCCTGAATACATTGCTAAAGTTAACATGTACATGTCCTACAACTTGGAAGTGAGATCTGACCTTGAGTCCTTAAATATTTTAAAAGATGATTTTAAAAGAGCTGAAAATGTTTATAAACTTATAATAGAAGATTTAGAGAAAACCATTTCAACTCTTAAGCATGAGCACACAATTTACAGGACTTAAATAAAGGATCTCATTACCAAGTTAACTGAATGCCAGGTTAAGCTTGTAATCAACAAAGCTAAGTCAGAAAATTGTATTCTTGAAGAGTAAACCTTCAAGAACATAATATCTTCATCCATGCATGCAAAGATTTTTTGTCAAAACAGGTAATGATTGGGTACAAGTGAGATAGCTCCTCCACACACATTGTTATCTGTAAGACCTCCAAGGTATGGAACTTGTCAAGATGAGCTGCCCTACATAGATCCCATTCAAGAAGAGGATGAAGATGAATAAGAGATAGTGAAGGATGAACCTGAGGTGAGAGACAAGGGTTATCTTAAGAAGGGACACTATTCTCCTGGAGAGAAGAAAGAACCAATGATGACCAAGTCTGCAAGGAAGAACTTGATCAGGGCAGCCAAAACAATGTCCAAGAAAGCCCAAGAAATCAAGGCCACCTTCAACTCCAAGCAAAAGCAGGTTTTTAATACTGGATTTAAAATGGTAAAGAATGAAGACTCAACTATAGACTCTAGTACTAGAAGTCCTAGTTCATGTCTAAATCATCCGGGTCAAGAGAAGAAGGCTGATAAAATGTGCACCACTATTGCATAGCCTGAAACATCCAGTTCCAAGATCAAGCCTCATCCCAAGAAGCATGCTACATCATCTGAGAAGATGAAGAGGGAAGTGGAAAGTGATCAAGCTTAGCCTCCCACTTAAAAAAGGACATTTAAAAGCATGCCAACTGAATGCATCATGTGTACTATCCACATAAGCAAGAAGAAAACTTCAGAGAAGAAGAAGAAGAAGAAGAACAAGAAGATAGCTTTGGAAGGAAAATCTCTTCCTTTTGAAAGCTCCAAAGTTAAGAAGAATATAAGTGAAAACTTACCTTTGGAAGAAATTTTGGTCCCAGAAGAAAGGAATGCTTCCGAAGTACTGGAGTTTGCTGCAGTGGATGCTAAAGCTTCTGAAGGTCCAGTCTCCAAAACTTTCGAAGCCATCAAAACTCTCGAAGTATTGAAGGCCAAGTCTAGTCTTCCAAAGATGGTGTGGAAGATGAAGGAAGGCCATATGACTAAAATTTCTTCATCAACAACAAAAAATTATCCTCAGAGCATACATATAGGATCAATTACTATTGCATTATGTAAGGTCTATTCTTAAAGGATGATGCAACCAAAGCATCCAAAGAGCTCTCAGCATGCATGCATGAAGTGCAGAGTAAAGTTACTTTGGAAGTTTTACACACTCAAAAGAAATAATCTAAGTGTAAAATCTTCCGAAGCCAAATGACAAATCTTCCAAAGCCAAAGATGAAGTCTTCCGAAGCTTCAAAGACAAAGTCTTCCAAAGCCAAAGACTGATTTCTTCTGAAGATAGAGAAGACATGCTTTCTCTGATCACCTTTTGACTAAAGCTGAAACTTTCCGCTGCCACTCTGAAGACTCACCAACTTTAATGAGTTGGTAAAAAGGTCCATGCTTTTGTCAACTGTATATTATGGCCATTTGTCTGTAACTTTCTACTTCTGTACCTTTTATCCTTTTTGTAATATATTAGGATGTGAGCTATGGCATATCATAGTCACTAGTTAAAAGGCAATCTGCCTTTTGCCTCTACATTCATCTTGTTTTCTAGATTAGTGTTTCCAGCTGGCCTTCAAAGTATGCCTGGCTGTAGGATGTATTATAAAGTGTCTCAAGTACTTGTATGTTTCATATGCTTTGTAACACTTGTAAGAACTTGAGAGCAATATACATAATTCTTGAAAACCATATTTGAGTGTTCTTTGTTCTTGTTCTTTTACATGTTTTCTTTGTATCATTTAACCGGTTTCCTATTTGATTTGTTAAGTGTTGCATATCTCTCCATCCTTGTGAAACTGTTGCTTTGACCACCCTTCACCGGTCCTACAATTGGTATCAGAGCTTTTTAGGCTCTTGATTGTAAGATCTCGCCATCTTTAATACTTCAGTTTCACAAAACACTTAACAACTTAAATGGTAGCTCTTATCAAGGCTGATATGGAAACCGGTACTCTAATAAAATCTCCACTAACTCCTGATAACTTTGATACTTGGTGCCAAAGAGTGGAAGGCTTCATCAAGTTTCAAGATAGCAGGATGTGGGGATCTTTTTTCTCAAGACCTCTTGTACCATGCACCACTTCAGCTGCTGCTGCTGGTCGTATGATACCAAAGGAAGTGGCTGACTACTCAGAAGAAGACTCAAAGAAGATTGATGTAGATCAGAAGGCTATGACCGCTCTCCAAACTGCTCTTCCAAATTCTATCTATAAAGGCTTCAAGAAATGCAAAACTGCTAAGCAACTATGGGATGCACTAAAGCTTATGTATGAAGGGTCCAATGAAGCAAAAGAAAACAAGAAAGACCTCTTGAAGCAGCAGTTTGAGAACTTCACCTATAAAACAAGTGAAACCATGACTTAACAATACTTCAGGTACGTTAAGATTGTGGATACTCTACTGGATGTTGGATTAAATCTTAAGAATAGGGATATTATTAGGACGCTCATGTCTGCTCTTCCTAGATAATGGACACACTATTGTGTGGTCATTAAGAGGACTAAAAATCTCAAGACCCTTACTCTCACAGAGTTGTATGGTATCCTCAGTGGATACTAGATGGATATGAACATGCAAAATCCATCTGGAAACTTCTCCAACAATTAGCAGAGCTTAGCCTTCATGTGGTTGAAAGGGACTGTAGAGAACCACAGCATCATCACCATCCCGAAGAGACCAAGGGAGAGCTACATCCAAGGAAGCCCATTCTAAGAGACAAGCTCTTCATAAGCCTTTGTGTCTGCTGATGAAAGCAGCGGCAACTTTCTCTTCACTCTTAAAGACCTGGGCTGTATCCATCCAGATGATCTGAATTATATGGAGATAGTTCAGCAAATGGCTCTTCTCACTCACAGGGCCAAGAAGTTCTACAAAATAACTGGGAGGAAGTTTCACAGCAATACATCCAGTGAAAGTTTGGGCTGGATAAAAGCAAAGTGAAGTGTTACAATTGTAACCAAATGAGACACTTTGCTAGGAAGTGCAAGGCACCAAGGATAAATGGTGGCCAAGCATAAACCAGGCCAAACTACACTGATGGAGCTCCAAAGACTGAGAAGCCCAAGTAGCAAACTGCAGTTGTTATTGAAGAAAGAGGCTTTGATTAGAGCTTTCAAGTTGAAGATGTCTCTCCAAATCAAACACTGATGGCTGGTCATGAAGAAGCCAAGGTACTTGAACATCTTTGCACCCCCTGAATGTATTGCTAAAGTTAATAGATACTGGTGCTATAACTTGGAAATGAGATCTGATCTTGAATCCTTGAATATTTTAAAAGTTAATTTTAAAAGAGCAAAAAATAACTATAAACTTAAGATAGAAGATCTAGAGAAAACCATTTCAACTCTAAAGCATGAGTACATAATTTACAAGACTCAAATTAAGGATCTCATTACCAAGTTAACTGAATGCCAGGCTGAGCTTGTGATCAGCAAAGCCCGGGCAGAAAAATGTGTTCTTGAAGAAGAGGCCTTCAAGAACATCATATCCTCATCCTTGTATGCAAAGATTTGTTATAAGAATAAGCATGAACTGTGATCTACTGAGATAGATCCTCCACACACTCTACTATCCATAAGATCTCCAATGTGTGGAACTTATAAAGATGAGCTTCCACTCATAAACCCCATTCAAGAAAAGGATGAAGATGAAGAGGAGGTAGTGAAGGATGGATCTGAGATGAGTGATGAAGATCATACTAAAAAAGGTCACTATTCTCCTGAGTAGATGAAAGAACCAGGGTTGAGCAAGTCAAAGAGAAAGAACTTGATCAGAGCGGCAAAGAAAAAGGCAAATAAGGCTCAAGAGATCAAGGCCACCATCAACTCCAAGCAGAAACAAGTCTTTATCTCTACAAGATTTGAAGTGGTGAAGACTGAGGACAAAAATATGAAATCTAGTACCAGGAGTTCTAGTTCATGTCCCCCTCATTCCTGTGAAGAAAAAAAGGCTGATCAAATGTGCACCACTACTGCATAGCATGAACCATCCATTTTCAAGAGCAAGTATTACCCTCAGAAGCCTGCTGCATCATCAATGAAGATGAAGATAGGAGTGGAAAGTGATCAAGCTCAGCTTTCTAAATAAAAGAAGACTCTTAGAAAAAGCCAACTACATGTTTTATGTGTGGAAGTACTTCTCATCTTGCTAAGGATTGCATCTACAATCACAAAAGTACTATCCACATGACTAAAAAGAAAACGTCTGAGAAGAAGAAGGACAAAATAGATTCGGAAGTAAAATCTTTTCCTTTCAGAAGCTCGAAAGTAAAGTTGAAGACAAGTGAAAATTTTCCTTCGAAAGAAAATTTGGTCTCGGAAGAAAGGAATGCTTCCGAAGTACTAAAGTCTCCTGCATTGTATATAATATCTTCCAAAGGTCCAGGCTCTAAAACTTCCGAAACTATCAAAACTTCTAAAGTGTTGAAGGTCAAGTCTTATCCTCCAAAGATGGTGTGGAAGATAAAGGAAGACCATATGACTAAAAGTTCTTCATCAACAATAGCTGATGATCCTCAAAACTTGAATAAAAGATCAATTACTTTTGTATTGTCTTCAGTTCAATTTGACCAGCCAAGACCAATGAGGCTTGGGTTTTAAAATGTAACTAACCATTTCTTTTTGTACAGGAACAGCTCAAGACCAAAGAAAATGTATGGATCATTGATAGTGGTTGTTCCAGGCACATGACAGGAAATGGCTTTTTGCTTCAAAACTTTGAAAGATTTGATGGAGGGACAGTTGCTTTTGGAGGAGATTTTGGTGGATACATTACTGGAAGGGGCAGGGTAACTATTGGTAAGCTCAATATTGAAAAGGTAAACTTTGTCAAGGAGCCTGGGTACAATCTTCTGAGTGCATCCCGATTTTGTGATCAGGGACACAACATGCTCTTTACTGAGCATGAGTGCATTGTTCTCAAACCCGGGGTGGTTATTCCTCAAGAGCATATCCTGCTCAGAGCCCCCACAAAAGGGAACATGTACAAGATGGACTTGAAGGAAACATCCCCTTCAGGAGAAGTTTCTTGTTTTCTATCTAAGGCCAATAGTGATGAGTCTTTCCATTGGCATAAAAGAATATGCCATGTAAACTTTAAAAATATGATTAAACTAATTAAGAATGATTTGGTAACTGGAATGCCAAAGAAAGATTTTACAAGTGATGATCATTGTGTTGCATGCCTGAAAGGGAAGCAACACAAGGTATCTCACAAGCCAAAGGAAATGAACTCCATCACTACTCCCCTACACTTATTACATATGGATCTCTATGGCCCCACTAGTGTAATGAGTTTAGGAAGGACCTCTTATTGCTTGATGATCACAGATGACTTTACAAGATATACTTGGGTCTTTTTTCGTAAAACTAAGGATAAGACTCCTAAGATCTTGAAGAGCTTCATTCTGAAAATTGAGAATCAATGTGATCATAGGGTCAAGATCATAAAATGTGATCAAGGAACCGAATTTAAAAACCAAATCCTTGATGCATTTTGTGATGAAAAAGGTATTACAAGATAATATAGTGTTCCCTGGACTCCTCAATAAAACGGTGTTGTTGAGAGGAGAAACGGGACAGTTATTGAAGCTCCAAGAACTATGTTGTCTGACTCTAAACTGCCCATAACCTTCTGGGCACATGCAGTCAACATTGCTTGCTATCTGCAGAATAGAGTTTTAGTAGAGAAGACTCATGGTAAGACTCCTTATAAATTGTGGCACAAAAGGAGACCTTTCGCTGGTTTTCTCAGATCATTTGGATGTCCTTGCACCATCTTGAATACCAAAGATCAAATAGCCTAATTTGCTGAGAAATTAGATGATGGATACTTTATTGGATACTCTTCCTGATGACCTGCCATAGGGGTCATGCAAAAACCTAATCAACTTAGGTAGCTAGGGTAAGTCAGGTATCGTATTCACGGGGAGCATGTGATTAGTGTTACACGATTCGTTTGATTATTTAATTAAGTTACCTAACTAAAACAAAATTATTGAACTACTTATACTATTGCCTCTTGGCTATGAAAATTAGATTTTGAAATAATTCAAAGGTGAACTAGGAAAACAAATTGCAAATAATGAAAATTAAATAAGAAGACAATTATGAGAAATAGTAATCCACCCTAGGATCAACGGTTGGTTTTTGGTAATTGTTAGTCCAACTTGGTGGAAATTCCTTAATGGGGATTCTATGTGTGTAATGATTAAGTGATATTGATAACCAAGACTTAATGGGTCTTAGCACACAATACCAATTTAATAACTAACCAAATCTTTGCAACCATATAACTTGCACAAAATTATATAACATTCTACTAAAGGTTAACTAAAACAATTGTGTAAATAATCAAAACCTAAGTTAAACTTATAAAAAAACTTAACGGGTTCTAAAGTTTAATCCCAACAAAGTTAAACATAAACAAAACCCTAATCACACAAAACCTATTACCCGAAGTAGATCACGAGAGGATTAGCCGCTCATTGTTCTTGAATGATCCACAAAACCGTTGTTGATTTGCATAATAGATGATTGTGTGTTGTTTGAGAAAGGTGGAATGGTGAATCAATGACCTCAGAACTCTTAAAATTCGTCTCAATATATTGTGTTCCGGAAAAGATATACAATGAGATCATAACTATCATGCTAATCTTATTACACTAATTTCAAACAAAAACATAATGATACATTAACCATGATTGTCAATATATTATGTCCATTTTAAACTCAAGCCCATTTAATCCAGCTAATGCCTCGTGCTTTTTATATTATACAAAATTACCATAATGGTTTAACCGTCCCCACACCTAATTCCTTTAGCAAAAACCTACCCAACCTCAAGATTTATTGAATGTTCACTAGAGCACAACCTTAACGAACCATAGTACGCTATCATGACATATTATTTTTTTTTCTTTTATTTTTCTTGGGGTCGGGACTTTTCTCCCTATTTTGCTATTTTTCCCCAAATAGTTATATATACATTTTTTCATTTTTCCTTTTTTTTTTCTTTTTTTTTTCTTCTTTAACTTGTATGTCATGTTAACATAGATATGGCGTGTGCCAAAGCAATAAATTATCAATCTATTTTTTTCAGGACTCAGCTTTTAACTATTTGCACTAGGATGGAAAACACTAAACATATATTCATCTATTAGCATTCACACAAGACATTAGTGTTCGTATTCAGGTCGAGCCTATCAACATATCACAATATATATATATATATATGTGTTTATTCTAAAGATTCATTACATATATAAGTATTAACATACTAGTTTTCTATCATCTCTTATAAATGTATAAATCTATTTCAAGGGACATTGATCATTTTTTTTATGTAGGGTATTGACAGAATAGATTTTTTTAAGTTTATCATGCAAATGCAAATATGTACACATGACCTAACATGTAAAACTATAAATTTAATTATTTTTACAGAATTCATAAAAAGAACGAGTTTACCTGATTATTTCATTGTGGCAGGATCCTCGTGATTGGTAACGATCTTCAAGTCTTATTCAACAACCTGAAAAATTTTTATACAGATTGTGTAGAAGCGAACTTCTCACGTCGTGGTTAACACATAAAATTTAAAAAAAAAATTCAAAATTTTGCAAATTTTCATTTAATCCGAAAACCACAATTTCGAAACAAATATGTACCCCCTTTTCCCAACTTAAAGCATTGCATTGTCCACAATGCATCATTTAAGCTAAATTTCTATAAAAATAATAAAATTTTCAAAATAAATTCGAAATTACAAAAATTAAGTCCTAAACTCACTTTCATAAGAATCACGGTTGCATTTAGTATATACAACAAGCCTTTTAAACCCCTCGGCAGGCCCGAGTGGACGAGTGAAGTCTCGTGAGGGTTTTTAGTGAACATACCCACAAAGTTTTCCTATTTGCCTCCTGGAAAGTGCTAAGTTTTAGGTCTTTTGCCAGACCGTACCTGATATAGTTATGGTGGTTTATGTGAACATTTGCCTACCGAATTCCCAATAAACGCTTGGTAGTTGACATTTCATTTCAATAATAGTTTCCCACTAATTGGCGTGTAAGAAAAGTAGTTATTGAGGACCCACTTCTTGAAAACCCTCCCAATGTCTATTGGTGTTACCTTCTTCATCTTTGTCTTCAATCTTCTTCCCCAACTTTAGTGGTTGGAGTGGTCAGCATACGAGAAGGGTTGTAATAAACTAGATCTGCATTCGGCTTTGACTTCTCCAAAGAAGTTATGACTTCAACTAACTGTAAACAATTAGATTCAAGCTCAGGAAGACGCATAACTTCTTCACTATCAACCACGATATCACTAGCCAACTCGCCTTGCTCTCGTTTAAGTTCGGCCACATCCTCAGCAAGTTGGCCAACCTGCTTAACTAAAGACTCAAATGTTTTATCTCTTAGCTTGTCCTCTTTCTTCATTTCCATCATCATGTTTATGATTGCATCAAGCTTAGAATTTATTGAATCTTGAGTATCGTCGTATGCAGACTGAGGGTATTCATGATAGTAGGCGTCTTATTCCTCTTGATAACATGAGAAATGTGGCATCTGAGGTTCATAGTTAGTAAAATTTCGTTCTTGGGCATAGTGGTAATCCATACCTGCATGATAATATTCTTGATAATTTGATGATGGAAGTGGTTCAGAATGTGAATAATATGAAGATATCTCTTCATCTTCATAGTCTGCTCTCACATATCCCTTTTGTTGCCTATATTTAGAACATCCTCTCTCTATGTTTCCATATTTACTCTCGAACAATGGACAATCTTGAACCCAAAGACAATGGCTCCCACAACAAATACATGGATCATAATCATCATCACAATCCCAATCCAAATCCATGATTTTACTAAGCCTGCAAAGAAATTACCCTGCACAAACAACTACAATACCCAAGGTAAAGACGAATAAATAAAACAAATAAAAATAATACTTTTAATTTTTTTCACTTATTTTTTATTTTTTTATTTTATTTTTACTTTTTTTAATTTTTTTAAAACTTAAACAAATAATAACACGAAAACCAATCAAATCAAATAACATAAAGCGCACTAGCTCCCTGGCAACAGCGCCATTTTGATGACCTGTCGTAGGGGTCATGCAAAAACCTAATCAACCTATAGTTAGGGTAAGTCAGGTATCGTATCGACAGGGAGCATGTGGTTAGTGTTACACGATTCGTTTGATTATTTAATTAAGTTACATAACTAAAACTAAATTATTGAACTAATTATACTATTGCCTCTTGGCAGTGAAAATTAGATTTTGACATAATTAACAAGTGAACTAGGAAAACAAATTGCAAATAATGAAAATTAATTATGGGTTGGTTTCGGCAATTGTTTAGTCCAACTTGGTGGAAAATCCGTAACGGGGTTTCTATGCGTGTAATGATTAAGTGATATTGATAACCAAGACTTAATGGGTCTTAGTAACCAAATCTTTGCAACCATATAACTCGCGCAAGATTATATAACATTCAAATAAAGGTTAACTAAAACAATTGTTTAAATAATCAAAACATAAGTTAAACTTACAAAAGAGCTTAATGGGTTCTAAAGTTTAATTCCAATAAAGTTAAACATAAACAAAAGCCTAATCACACAAACCTATTACCAGAAGTAGATCATGAGAGGATTAGCCGCTCATTGTTCTTGAATGATCTTCTTAACCATTGTTGATTTGCATAATAGATGATTGTGTGTTGTTTGAGAAAGGTGGAATGGTGAATCAATGACCTCAGAACTCTCAAAATTCATCTCAAAGCGTTCTAGGTTGAATGGGGGGCAAGTGGTAGGTGAAACCTAACAAAAAGCGTTTTTTTAGGTGTTCCAAGGCGGCCCTAGCGTAGGCTACGCCATCCAGCGTAGCCTACACTGGAGTGTATTCTGCTGATTTTTTTCTTGAGCTAGCGTAGCCTACGGTGGCTACAGTGGAAGCCTTTTTGCTGCACTTTGAATCTTTGTTTCTTGACCTATCTACTGACTTGTTTCACCATGTAAGTTTCCAACTTCCTTGTTTTACCTAAAAAATCACTTCCAGCTCATAGTTAACCTATTTAACTTAATCACATGCATAAAAACGAATAATCATACGTAATATTTAACGTTAGACACTTAAAACACTATTCCAACACACTCGTATCATATTCCCCAACTTAAACGTTTTTCGTCTCGAAAAAGATATACAATGAGATCATAACTATTTTGTAACACACTCATTGGATCAAGCGTCACTTGATAAGTGTGTTGATGTGGTGGATGATTCGCAAACACTAGATCTGAGTTTTACCAATTTAGATCAATCCAAACAACTTACTGCGATTCCTCAACTAAAATTTCACAAGTCCCATCCTGCCACAAACATCATTAGAGATGTTAAGACTGGGTTGAGAACAAGAGAACAAACACATGACAAAAATGTTTGTCTTCACTCTTGTTTCTTGTCCCAGATAGAGCCTAAGAAGGTTGAAGAGGCTTTGAAAGATGGAAGTTGGGTTGAAGCAATACAGGAGGAGCTTCTTTAATTCAAAAGACAAAAGGTTTGGAATCTATGTCCTCTTCCTCAAGGGAAGACTACCATAGGTACCAAGTAGGTATTTATGAACAAGAAAGATGATAAAAGACTTGTTATCAAGAAAAAGGCAAGACTGGTTGTTCAAGGGTACACATAAGAAGAAGGGATTGACTACACAGATGTTTTTGCTCCTGTAGCAAGACTTGAAGCTGTTAGGATATTCCTGGCTTTTGCTGCATCCAAGGATTTCAAGGTCTACCAACTTGATGTCAAGTGTGTCTTTTTATATGGGGTGATTGATGAGGAGGTGTATGTCAAACAAGCACCTGGCTTTACAGACCCAAGTCATCCTGATTATGTCTGAAAGCTTGACAAAGCTCTCTATGAGCTACATCAAACTCCAAGGAAGTGGTATGAGACATTATCATAGTATATATATAAGCACGGATACAAAAGAGGTACTATTGATGGAACACTCTTCATCAAAGGAACAGGAAATGACTTGATGCTGGTTCAAGTTTATGTAGATGACATTATCTTTGGGTCAACTAATTCAAAGCTCTGTAAAGACTTTGAGAAGCTGATGAAGAATAGATTTGAAATAAGTGCCATAGGGGAACTTAATTTCTTTATAAGATATCAAGTGAAGAAGGATGACAATGGCATCTTCATAAAACAGTCAAAGTATGTACAAGACATACTTACCATGTTTCACATGACTGAGTGCAAGCTTGCTAAGACACCCATAGCCAGAACCACTCCCTTGGACTAAATCTTAAGGGGGTGTGTGTTGATGTCACACCCTCAAAATCCTTGTGTGGAGTTTTACCGCGAGGCGTATGAACAAACCAGGATCACAGTCAATAGTTACTCAGAACGACACTATATGCCACATTTAGAATAAAACCAACCAAAGTTCAAACTTTAAAACCATGCGGAAGCGTTTTGTAAATAAGACAAGCCCAAAATATAAAAATGCATATTTGGCAAAACATGCACCAACCCAAATATTTAAACACTCATAAATAAAAACCAACAAATATGTCTTTAAAATAGAGTCTTAGAATGCATGTTGGACCCGTGTGGTGCTCCTAATGGCAAGCAGAGTTAACGACCTGAGAATAGCATACTAAAATGTCAACAAAATGGTTGGTGAGTTCAAGAGTTTGCGTTTATCATAAACAATAACATTTGCATAACATAAGAAGTGCATTGAAATAGATAGCTAGTCTATATTCACAAGTAATAACCATAGTGATTTCGCGATCGAAGCTGGCTGTGTTGCGTTTGTTGCCTCCCGTCACAACTTACCAGGTCATGACGATATTTGTGTCTAGGACAATATTGCACTCGTTTGACCTCGAGTCGCACAGGTGGGGCTCGTCAGACCCAGTAGTACTACCCAAGATTTCCGCTAGTTACCATTATTAACGATCCGAAAGTGTGAGGACTTTCAAGGTATTAAGCACTATGTTAAAACATACACAACTTATAATAATAAATAGTGTTTGAGTACAAGTATGCTACCTCCCCCAAGAAGAAGGTTTATAAAAATAGAGGGGCATGAACTCACCTGGTGTGTAAAGATAATGACTAAAGAGAACCGGTGATAGGTGCAAAGACAACCCTTCAAAGGTTACCTAGAACACAAGAGTACATAAGTACGTGTACACAGAATCATAATGAAACCCTAAGTGCTTTACAAACCAAAGAACTCAAAGTTTTAGAAGACAATACACATTTGACCCAGTTGACCCGTTTGATCCGTTGGTGACATTATAGGTGAAATTCAATTCAAACAAGCATAACAGCCTATCACACATGATTAACATACAAACTGATTACATATAACACTTCATTAACCACATGTACTAATTAGATTATCATACAGCCAGATATCATACAAGTCATGCGAATCTCAAACTATTATCATGCTCATAACATCTATAACACAAATAATACACCATACAAGGATCAAATCACGCATCACATGCCATGTGAAGCCACTCACGACTTCACACCCTAAACCCTGCCAATCCTACTAAGTAGGGGCCTCAGATTCGTGCGTGTGTATGATGATCATTAACATACCAATTTCCATAGCTCATATCATCCAAAATGTTCATTCTTAATCAACCATCAATCAACAAAAGTCCTAGCTTACCTATATGACTCATACCATGATTTTTCCACAAATAGGCCAAAACAGGTAACAAACCAAATCAACACTCATACAACCTAAACAACACATTTAATCACCTTAGAAACCATCCATGAACACACTAGCATGGTCCTAATGTCCCAATCATGCTCAAATCATCCAATTCAAGGTTTTGCACAAATAAAGTTCCCCTTTTAGGAAAGTACATTTCAATTTCATCAAATACCCAAGACATTCATGAATTCATCATTTACATACCAAATTAAGTCCATAACAATATCTAGACATGATCAACAACATCTAATTGGCATGTTTCATCAACATTCAACATCAAAAGTTACTCTTTTTAGCAAGGTAAGAACTACAACGTGCATTCTCGATTTCCCAATGTTCATATCAACAATCTAGCATCTAATTATCATTATAAATACATCCATAACACCAATTCATGATCAAATCATTGTTTCATGCAAAATAAAGTTACTATTCTTAGTAACCTATGAACAATCCATCAAAATCCAAACTTTCTTGCATAATAGACGTTAACTAACATGTATTCGACTTAACTAACACAATAACATCAACAATCAACCAACATTCGGCCTCCAATTCATCCAAATCGCACAAAACTCTTGGCTAGAACAAAATACATGAAAGGAACACGAAATTAACCTTAAAATCGAGGAAAGGAACAAGCTTTGATGTTGTTAACTTGTTTTATGCCTTGAAATCGATCCAAATCCGTGAGTTGATGCTTGATCTTGGTCGAATTTCGCAAGGGAGAGGGAATGAAGTCGCGGCCGCTCAAGGTGATTAGGGTTAGAGTTTTTGTTTTAATCAATTTAATTTTGCATAATTACCCTTTAAACCCTTGCATTTTGTATTTTATAAAAATTAGACTTTTAAACACTCTTTTAAAATGTTTTTAACTAAAACAATAAACATATAAACTAATAATAATAATTATATGTATTATCTTTACAAGCTACAGAATTTACAAACTAAATACACACGTTTCCACGTTACGCGATAAAATTCACAATTAATATTTAAATCACGTAAACACATAAGCACAACTTAATAATCAACATAGAAATTACTTATTTAACATTATTAATTATTATTAAATCACCAATGTTTAACGACAACGAGTGTGTGCTCACGACACGTGTATGCAAGACTTAACGAAACTAACGGAGTTTGGTAACGGAAAATTATCGGATGTCACAGTTGATGAACATCTATGAAGGGATATGATTGGGTCACTTATATACCTCACAGCCAGCCGCCCTGATAGCATGCTTGCTACATGTATTTATGCAAGATATCAAGCCAACCCCAGGATATCACACCTGGTTGCTATCAAGAGAATTCTTAGATATCTCAAGGGTGCTCCCAAGTTGGGCCTTTGGTATCAAAAGAATTCTAACTTCAATCTGTATGCCTATACAGATACTAACTTTGGTGGCTGCAACATGACTGCAATGTCAACATCTGGGAGATGTCAATTTCTTGGTGGAAGGATAGTCTTATGACAATTCAAGAAACAATCCTATGTATCTGCATCAATTGCTGAAGCTGAATACATTGCTACTGCAAGCTGCTTTGCTCAAGTACTTTAGACTTAGAATCAGATACTAGACTATAGATTCAACTTTAAGGAGACTCCCATCCACATAGACAACAACAGTGCTATCTCTATTACAAAGAATCCCTATGTAGCACTAAAAGATAAAGCACATCAATATCAGGTATCATTTAATTAAAGATAATTTTGAAAAGGGATTGATAAAACTAGTCAAAGTTAACACAAATAAACAATATGCTTATATGTTCACCAAAGCTTTTAATGAGCAGAGATTTAAGTATCTTGTATTAGCTATTGGGATGATTAACTTTGAGTAGATTTTCTTTAAACTAAACTCAAGATTGTTTTTAATAATATATGTGTCTTAAGTTGTCTATTTCATCAACATATAAGCCCAGTTTACTTTGGAAAAA
The DNA here is from genome assembly GCA_025506505.1 of Flaveria sonorensis. Lineage (NCBI taxonomy): Eukaryota > Viridiplantae > Streptophyta > Magnoliopsida > Asterales > Asteraceae > Flaveria > Flaveria sonorensis. Next base: position 18,866,459 of record CM046434.1, read on the forward strand.
ACTTTTCAAAATGATATCCCTTAGAATTTTGGATATATTTTCCTTCGGAAGATATCAAGTTGTCTTTGGAAGAAAATTATGTCTTCAAAACAAATAACTACCTCTGAGAAGTTAACCTTCAGAAGAAATTTTATTATATCTTCTGAAGCTTATATTTGGCACTAAGTATTTATATGTATTGAAAGACAATTTTCTTTTGAGAGAAATTAAGTCACGGAAGACTTATTCTCTTATTGAATAAGATTTTTGATATTTGATATCTTCCGAAGCAAAAATTATCTAGGAAGTAAAAATGCTCTAAAGGCCTATGAGTGACAAATGTAAAAGGAAGATGACTCTTGAGGATATTGAGAATGAGAAGAGAGAGAGAGGAAGAGGAAGCTAAAGGGAGAGAGTTCAAGTAGGTCCCCAGGATTCATGGAAGCTGCAATTAGAGCTGCCCCTAGGCCAAACAATCAAGATGATGAGTTAAAGGTAGCCAGATTGAACTTCTTGGGGACCAAAAACTACAACATTGATGAACTCATCTCTCTTCCCTTAGAAGAGTTTAATGAACTGGCTGACACTGAGTTGTCAAAGGAGAGGAAGGAGGCAGAGGATGCAGAACTGATCCTCAAGATCAAGGAAGAAAAGAGGAAGAAAAGACTCTACAAGCATGCTCCTACCCTCTCCCCAGTTCAAGAAAGCCCTGAGACAGAGACTGTGGCAACTGAGCAACAATCTTAGGTAGATAAAGAAGCAGACAGACAAAATATGATTAACTACCTGAGTGCCACAGGCCTCTATCAGGCATTTGTACTTCTTCCCCTGTCATATGAATACATAGAGTTTGAGTACCTCAAGCAGCTCGAGCAATAAAAGGAAAAAAAGCTGCTAAGAGGAAGATGAGGGAAGAAGCTGCAAAATCAAGAGCCATCATCCAAATGAGTCTAAAGAAGTCTGATGATAGGCAGAGGATGATGAGTTTCTTGAGGCTGTACGGATTCTCCAGAAGGAGGCTTGGCCCAATGTCTCCATCCACCATGGATGAGCACATTAGGGTGATCAAGCAGAAGATTAAAAAGAGTGAGCTCATTGATTTGCATTCTCCACCAAGTCAGGCTGCACCTAACGTTGAGGTTAAGGTTGAACCACAAGAGAAAACATAACCTAGACCTAGTGCTAGACCATAATAAACTTCATCTTCTAATCCACAGTAGGGTCCTAATCCCTCTCCTTTTGAACCTGTGAGGGAAGAGGACCCAACTAAGAAAGACACACAAGAACAACCTGGTGCTGAAGTCCAGTCTTCTTAGTTAAAATCTGGAAAGAGGAAGAAAAGGATGGCCATAAGAAGGGACAAGAAGAAGAAGACGAAGTCCAAGGCATCCACCTCTACACCTCAGGATGGGTCGGAACATCTTGAGGGTGATCAAGAAGAGGCTGCTCATTCAACTCCCATTCAAGTAGAGCCTCTTGCTGCTAGGAGACCCATCTTGTCCTGGACCTTTGCTACTAATTTGAACAGATGGTATATCATTAGAGATCTAGGAGGTCAAGATGTCCACCTCTGGTAAGACATACTTGATCTTCCTCTACATGATATCTATGATATGAGAAGATACTATGAGAGTTTGAGGGATCCTGACCAAATGATGAAGAAAGGAATGGTCTTGATCCTGATGATAACTATCAATAGATGAGTAATCTCCTATGTTTTGGTAGCATCAGCCTAGGAGGAGTTTGTAAGGTCTATACTTAAAGGATGATGCAACCATAACATTCAAAGAGCTCTCAGCAAGCATGCATGAAGTGTAGTGTAAAGTTACTTCGGAAGTTTTACACAACTCAAAAGAAATAAGCTAAGTGTAAAATCTTCCGAAGCCAAATGACAAATCTTCCACAGCCAAAGATGAAGTCTTCCGAAGCTTCAGAGACAAAGCCTTCTGAAGCCAAAGACTGATTTCTTCTGAAGGCAAAAAAGACACGCTTTCTCTAATCACCCTTTGACTAAAGCTGAATATCTTTCCGCTACCACTTTGAAGACTCACCAACTTATATGAGTTGGTGAAAAGGTCCATGCTTTTTTCAATTGTAGATTATGGTCATTGGTCTGTAACTTTCTACTTCTATACCTTTTATCCTTTTTGTAATAAATTAAGATGTAAGTTATGGCATGTCATAGTCACTAGTCAAAAGGCAATCTGCCTTTTGACTCTACATTGATCTTTTTGTCTAGATTAGTCTTTCCAGCTGGCCTTCAAAGTATGGCCGGCTGTAGGATGTAGTATAAAGTGTCTCAAGTATTTGTATCTTTCGTATGCTTTGTAACACTTGTAAGAACTTGAGAGAAATATACATCATTCTTGAAAACCATATTTGAGTGTTCGTTGTTCTTGTTCTTTTACTTATGTTCTTTGTATCATCTAACCAATTCCCTACTTGATCTGTTAAGTGTTACCTATCTCTCCATCCTTGTGAAACTATTGCATTGACCACCCTTCACTGGTTCTGCACATTATCTTCTGTTCACTTGGACAACCTAAGACCAATGAGGCTTGGGTTTCCAAATGTAACTAACCATCTTTTATGTGCAGGAACAGCTAAAGACCAAAGGGAATGTATGGATCATTGACAGTGGCTATTCCAGGCACTTGACAAGCAATGGTTTTTTGCTTCAAAACTTTGAGAAAATTGATGGAAGGCCAGTTGCTTTTGAAGGAGAATCAGGTGATTATATTACTGGAAGGGGCCGGGTCATAAATAGTAAGCTCAGTATTGAAAAGGTAAACTTTGTCAAGGATATTAGGTATAATCTTCTGAGTGTATCCCAATTTTATGATCAGAGACACAACATGCTCTTTACTGAGCATGAGTGCAATGTTCTCAAGCCCGGGGTGCTCATTCTTCAAGAGTATATCATGTTCAGAGCCCCAAGGAAAGGGAACATGTACAAGATGGATCTACAGGAAACATCCCCTTCAGGAGAAGTTTCTTGCTTTCTATCTAAAGCCAATAGTGATGAGTCTTTTCTCTGGCATAAAAGAATGTGCCATGTAAACTTTAAGAACATGAATAAATTAATTAAGAATGATTTGGTAACTGTAATGCCAAGAAAAGAGTTTACCAGTGATGACCATTATGTTGCATGCTTGAAAGGGAAACAACACAAGGTGTCTCACAAGCCAAAGGAAATAAACTCTATCACTACTCCCCTACACTTATTACATATGGATCTCTTTGGCTCCACCAATGTAATGAGTCTAGGAACAACCTCTTATTGCTTGGTGATCATAGATGAAGATATACTTGGTTCTTCTTCCTTAGAACTAAGGATGAGATTGCTGAGATCTTGAAGAGCTTCATTCTGAAAATTGAGAATCAATGTGATCATAAGGTCAAGATCATAAGATGTGATCAAAGAACTGAATTCAAGAACCAAATCCTTAATGCATTTTGTGATGAAAAAGGTGTTACAAGACTATATAGTGCTCCCAGGACTCCTCAGCAAAACGGTGTTGTTGAGAGGAGAAATAGGACACTTATTGAAGCTGCAAGAACCATGTTATCTGAATCTAAACTACCAATCACCCTCTGGGCAGAGGTAGTCAACACTACCTGCTATATGCAGAATAGAGTTTTAGTAGTCAAGACTCATGGTAAGACTCCTTATGAACTGTCGCACAAAAGGAGACATTTCATTGGTTTCCTCAGATTATTTGGATGTCCTTGCACCATCTTGAATACCAAGGATCAAATAGCCAAATTTGCTGAGAAATCAGATGATGGACACTTTATTGGATACTCTTCCTAAGCTAAGGCTTATAAAGTATACAATCTTAGGACCAGAGTAGTTGAGGAGTCAGCCAATGTGACCTTTAATGAGCACCCACCCAGTGTGAAAGATGTTTGATCTTGATTTAGTTACCAGCTATTTTAATAAATCTTATAAAGATGTTTTAGGATCTACGGGTACCTTATCAATAGGAGATTCTGATCCAAGATTTGAACTGAGAAGACTAAGTGTTCAAACTACTTCAGCACCAGTGGTAACTAGCCTTGCAGTTGGAAATCCTGTTAGCACAACCATGACAAATTCTTCAGTTGATACATCTGAGGTGCCTATAAATTCCAGCACAAAGGCACAAAACTCTAATAAAGGAATTTCCAATGGAGGTGGTGACTATGATTAAGAATTTCATGATGCTGATAACCACTCCATAGAAGACAACATCAATGATATAACACACTTATTGGATCAAGTCTCTCTTGATAAGTGTGTTGATATGGTGGATGATACTTAAGCACCAGATCTAACTTTCACTAATTTAGATCTGTCCAACCAACTTGTTGTGATTCCTCAACTAAGAATCCACAAGTCCATCCCACCACAAACATCACTAGAGATGTTGAGAAAGGGGTGAGAACAAGAGGACAAACCCATGACAAAAATGTTTGTCTTCACTCTTGTTTCTTGTCCCAGATTGAGCCTAAGAAGATTAATGAGGCTCTGAAGGATGGAAGTTGAGTTGAAGCAATGCAGGAGGAGCTGCTTCAATTCAAAAGACAAAAGGTTTGGAATATATGTCCTCTTCCTCAAGGGAAGACTACCATAGGTACCAAGTAGGTATTTATGAACAAGAAAGATGATAAAAGACTTGTTATCAAGAAAAAGGCAAGACTGGTTGTTCAAGGGTACACATAAGAAGAAGGGATTGACTACACAGATGTTTTTGCTCCTGTAGCAAGACTTGAAGCTGTTAGGATATTCCTGGCTTTTGCTGCATCCAAGGATTTTAAGGTCTACCAACTTGATGTCAAGTGTGCCTTCTTATATGGGGTGATTGATGAGGAAGTGTATGTCAAACAACCACCTGGCTTTATAGACTCAAATCATCCAGATTATGTCTGCAAGCTTGACAAAGCTCTTTATGGGCTGCATCAGGCTCCAAGGAAGTGGTATGAGACACTATCACAGTATCTCTGTCAGCATGGATACAAGAAGGGTACTATCGATGGAACACTCTTCATCAAAGGAATAGGAAATGACTTGATGTTGATGCAAGTTTATGTAGATGACACTATTTTTGGGTCAACTAATCCAAGGCTCTACAAAGACTTTGAGAAGCTGATGAAGAATATAGTTGAAATGACTGCCATGGGGGAACTCAACTTCTTTATAGGAATTCAAATGAAGCATGTTGACAATGGAATCTTCATAAACCAGTCAAAGTATGTGCAAAACATACTTACCAGATTTCATAAGACTGAGTGTAAGGTTGCTAAGACAGTCAAAGTATGTGCAAACCACTCTCTAGGACCAAATCTTAAGGGAGGTGTGTTGATAAACATCTATACAGGGCTATGATTGGGTCTCTTATGTACCTCACAGCCAACAGGCCTAATATCATGTTTACTACATGTATTTTTGCAAGATATAAAGCCAACCCCAAGATGTCACACCTGGTTGCTGTCAAAAGAATTCTCAGATATCTCAAGGGTGCACCCAAACTAGGCCTTTGGTATCCAAAGAATTCTGACTTCAATCTGTATGCCTATACAGATATTGACTATGGTGGCTATAATATGACTCCAAAGTCTACATGTGGGGGTGTCAATGTCTTGGTGGAGGATAGTCTCATGGCAATGCAAGAAACAATCTTGTGCATCTGCATCAACTGCTGAAGCTGAATACATTGTTGCTGCAAGCTGCTGCACTCAAGTGCTTAGATTCAGAATCGGATGCTAGACTATGGATTCAACTTCAAGGAGACTCCTATCCACATAGACAACAACAGTGTTATCTCTATTATAGAGAATCCTATGCATCACTCAAAGACAAAGCACATCAACATCAAGTATCATTTGATTAGAGATAATTTTGAAAAAGGATTGATAAAACTAGTCAAAGTTAACACAAATAAACAATATGTTGATATGTTCACAAAAGCTTTTGATGACCAGAGATTTAAGTATCTTGTATTAGCTATTGGGGTGATTAACTTTGAATAGATTTTCTTAAACTAAACTCAAGATTATTTTTAAATATGTTCGTCCTAAGTTGTCTATATCATCACCATATAAGCCTAGTTTACTTTAAAAAAAACTTTTTAAAATAATATCTCTTAGAATTTTGAGAATTTTAGATATGTTTTCCTTCGGAAGACCTCAAGTTGTCGTTGGAAGAAAATTATGTCTTCAAAACAAATAACTACTTCTGAGAAATTAACCTTCGGAAGAAATTTTGATATATCTTCTAAAGCTTATACTTGTCACCAAGTACTTATATGTACAGAAGGACTATTCTTTTCCGAAAGCAATTAAGTCTCGGAAGCTATATTCTTTCATTGAATAGAATTTCTGATATTTGATATCTTCCGAAGCAAAATTTATCTAGGAAGTAAAAATACTCTAAGTATTTTTTTTTGAAGCAAATTATTGAAAAGTTAAGGAATATCTTCCCAAGCCAAATTGGCTTCGGAAGTTTTCTCAAAACTTCTGAAGACAAATTACCTTTGGAAGATTTTAGACTTCCAAGAAAACTACCTTTTGAGCACTTTTTCAAAGGTGGGACCGACATTCAGATTTCAAAGTTTATTAGTTTGCATTAACTTTGTATTAAATCCTTACCATATATATAATCATACAATGGTTCCCCCTCTTTCACTTTCTCCTTCATCTGCAAAAAATTCAAATCCTAAAATTCACCCACAAACCAATTTTGTTCTTACCTTTCTTCACTTCAAAGCTACTCAAAATGGCCAACATGATTCCCGAAACCAACCCAATTTTTCCATGCAGTTACACAGGAAACACAATCAAGTTGCTCTGTTATCATCTAAGAAAGATCCTGGTTTCTTAGATGTTTGCTGCTTCCTATCTCTATCCAACTACCTCACCGCACTCATAATAGACCCTCTATTGTATGAAGATCAACTTTTGGAGTTTCGGAGAACCTGCCAAGAGGTCATCTTGGACGGTGGGAAGACACTGTCTGCCATAGTGTAGGGGAGGACAGTATTCATCTTTCCAGCCACCATCAACTCTTTTCTAAGGCTGGATGATGAAGAAGGTGACTTGTCCTTCCCCAAATCTGTTGTTAACAACTCATTTTGGTAGATGGGCTATGAAGTGGACTACTCTGTAAAAACCTTTAAAAAGGCTAAGGTCTCATCCCAATAGAAGTATCTCCTCCATGTGATCATCCATTCTTTGTCTAACAAACATGGAGGTTGGGACCAAATTCCTTAAGACCTTTTCTACATAGTCCATGGGATGGTACAAGAGGTTAAGTTCAGGTACTCTCAATTTGTTTATACAAACTTACTTGCAAACTTGGACTCCTTAAAATATTATATGTTCTCTAGATATGTTCAATACATTCTTAGCTGTGAACTGGGCTCACGGTTAAGGGGAACAGGTAATATTATTAACCAGCCACTTGATCTCAACTAACCAATCCTAAACCTTGAATTCTATGATGATGAAGATATAGGTTTCAGTGAGTACCATGAGTCTCTCTTCTCCACCCATGCTCAAGGAGAGATGAGTGCTCCTGAATCACCAATATCTAGCCCGCATCATCCACCCACAACGAAGGTGGACCTTCCTGAACCTGTTCAGGAGGCCCATATGGAAGAGGCTCTCACTTTTGTAAGTGATTACATTATTAAGACCTCAACCATGACAACCCATCCCATTGACACTTCTTTTGAAGTTGTCAGTGTGCAGAGGAAATCCAATAGCTAAGAAACACAAGTTGGTGATGAGGAAGAAGACCTTGGTCCTATTCTCTCATCCCCCCATGATTCTTTTGATAAAGATGAGAGGAGTCAGCAACTAAAGGTGCACAAACTGTCCAAACTTTGCATGTATTTAGTTTCCAAGGTTAGTCACCTAGAATCTCAGGTGACTATCTTACAAAGAAGGATCAATGATCAGCAACTTGAGATCACTGGTCTTAAGGGCAAGTTAGCTGAGAGACCCATCCAAAGGACTTAACCACGCCCACAAGAACCTGTGGATATAGTGGACCTAACTCCTAGATCCCTTGTGCAAGAGGGTGATGCTACCAAAAAAGGGGAGAAAGTCTTACTTACAATCATAGAACCTGGGAGTTCATCTCAGAGTATGGACATGAAAGACTCACCACTCTCACTTGCAGTTGTCCATTCTTAACAACCTCCTCAGGTCCATATGGATGCAGACTCACTCATTCAAAGCTTGTTTGATGAGGGTATACTAAGGGCTATGCCTACTCCATCTCACCCTGCTGAAAACTCAATAGTAGGATGGAGGTATGATGCTAAAAGGAGAGCCCTGGTAATCTCTAGGTCTCAGGGACAACAAGAGATCTTCAACTTCTACAACCTTAGATACTATGAGAGCACCTATCTAGTTGACCTCTTCTTGATGAGGGTATACTAATGATGTGTGTTTATGTAAGTCTAGGCAGTTAGTTAAGTGTAGGTAATCGGTTGAATGGTCCTCAATGATGTGTGTTTGTTTTATGCCTTTGTCCTTTGAACTTTGGTAAGTTTAGGAAGTCACTTGAATGTTAACTGCATAATGGGGCTAGCTATTGTATGTTTTGGTAATGGACAACAATGAATGAAGTATGTTAATTATATACCATGTATGTTTTATCCATTTGTACCATTTTGATTAATTAGGTAACTCAGGTATTAGTTAGAGTTCATACCCAAAACAAAGTAACAGTAATTAGAAGATAAACTTGCATATCATTTCATTACAACATAGCTAGTACAATTCAATCCCAAACTAGGGTAACAACACTTACAAAACACTTCTGCTAAACTAAATAACAACACTTCTGCTAGTTAGAGTTCATACGCAAAACAAAGTAACACTTACAATTCAATCCAAAAGACTCTACTTTGAACCTTACTGATAAACTAAATAACAACAACTACAAAACCAGCAAACCCTACAAACAGAACCCAACTAATTATTAAACACAGATCCTTCCTGCGACAATCGGCTTTGAGCTTTACCACTTCATTTTCAAGGTTCTTCTTGGAATTCAGTAGGCTAGAAATGATTTGATATGCTCGATCACACATGGGGGGTGGGGGTCAACCCAAACAAAGAATTTACACCTTGATCGCTGAAACAAAAATAAATTTTTCTGAGTAACAATGAAACTGACCAAAAATAAATTTAGGGTTTAGAAACTTACAAATTGGGGGCAAGTATAAAATCATCGTCTTGGATTAGTGTTCGTCCATGAAGTTTGCATTGTTGCGGGACTATCACATTTACAAACCACCATTGTAGCAGATGAAGATGATCTTGAAGGAGGAAGGCAGAAGAAACAATGTGGTTTGATGTAGAAGAAAGGTGAATAAATATGACATATTTTCAAGTAATGACAATAATACCCTCACGTTTTTTGCACGTGAGGGTGTTCTCAGTTCAAAACTAACGACCGTTAGTACTAATACCTAAAGGTGTTACAAAAAAATAAACACAATACCCCAACCAGTTACAAAAAACCTTAGGATCAAAACCTGTTACTTTGGATAAACCACATGAACCATTTGCGTAATTAACTCTTATATTAATAAAGAAAAACCACAACTCTTTTATGGTGTGACCCATGAACATGTTATTAGGAATATATATTTGTAAAGTAAAATACATTTTTTTAAAAGATTTGACTAATAACAATTAAAAAATAACTTAATTTAATAATATTCCTCCTTTAGAAAAACCAAGGGCAGAAGTGCAAATTTAGCTTTTTGTTTATATACAAGAATAGAAAAGGGTAGAGTGGTAGACTAGTTGTTTCAACCTTTTCCAAAATCATGACTCACCTCCTCCTTCTCCTCCTTCCCATGTTCTTCACCATCGCCTTCTCTGCAGAATTTGACAATTCAACTTACCCCGATTGCCCTACATACAGCTGTGGTAATGTCAACATCAGCTACCCCTTCTGGAGCATCAATCATCAATCTCCCACGCATTTCTGCGGTTATCAGGGCTTCGGAATCAATTGCTCAGGCGTAGGTGATCAGCCATATCCCAAATCACTCTCGGTGGCGACGCTTACTACGTTTGGTTCATAAACTACGAAGTCAAAACCATCTTCATCGCCGATTACGACGTTTCTTCCGTCGCTACAGTCCCTCGCAACTGCCCTAGGGTGCGCCACAACATTGATTTAGAAACTCTGCCCCTCGATTACTCCATGTATACCGTGAATCTAAGCTTTCATTACAATTGCACCGATTGTCCTTCGTTTGCGAGACCGATACCCTGTTTGAATGAAAATGGAAGAAGCTCGTGCGTTCATAGTACTACGGATAGCAACAGTACGGATGAATCGGATTGGGAGGAGTACTCGTGCTCTGAGGAAGTGGTAACAACAGTATTCGCTGACCTCATGGAGACGTACTCTAATCTTTCAAGGGATTATGGCAGAATATTGGAAAGAGGTTTTGGGCTGCGGTGGTGGACTGTGGATGTCGATGATTGCGCCAACTGCGAGGGCTCCGGCGGCCACTGCGGCCACAACAATACCACCGGTTTCAGGTGTTTTTGCCCCAACGGAACAGTCACCAACGGCGACTGTGAAGGTACCTTCGTGACAACTATTAAATTCTAGTTTAACACCCTGCTTGTCATTTTAGTTTAGTAATTCTCATCACGTAGATATATTTACTTATGTCTTTAGCAGACGACGTTTTTCTACTGGTAAGGTGTCTCGTCTTGTTTAAAAAGGTTTACTGTTTAAATCCTCAAATTTGAAAATATAAGTGTATAGTATGAGTAGATTTAGAGGGGATTTAAAAAATTATAATCGATGAAGTTTACATTGATTTGTGAATCGATGTTAAAAAAAAAAAACCTTGGATATAGTCAATGTTTATATGAGCTGATTTGGCAGAGTTTCATTGGACACCGTATAGAATACTTCTAATAGTCAACACGTTTTATGTTTTGACATTTTTGTTAGATTTTAGAAACAAGCAAAACCACAATGTTGAACTGTTTTGTAGTTTTCTTTTAAATGGTAACTAAGATATGGAGGACAGAAGTTGGAGTCTCAATTTCAATGGGAAACTAATTTCCAATTTAAAGTTGTAATTGAATATTCAACAACCCCTAAAGTCAAAATTTCCACCTAGTTGTTGTTTCTTGCATCTTTCCTTCGTGGAAACTACAAGCTACCTCACTTCCTTTGACTATTGATTTTACAACACGCTTCACTTCAAACCTAAACCACACGGAATTAACCCAAGCTCTACGGTTGTTGTCCGATGATTTAATGGGTTGGTGATTCTTCTCGGGCACACAATCGCTTTTTATAGAGTTCATACTGTATCAAGATTTTAATAATCTTTACCATAATTAAAAATACGGTTTGCTTAGTTTTCCTTTTAAATATTCTCGTTATAAATTGAGCAATAGTACTTAGTAAATTATGCATTCTCATCATTTTACAGAGATATAGGAGTTGAGTTGGTTAATAGTACAATATTTGATTATATGGTGTTTAGTTTTAGTTCAAATGGAATTCTATTTCTAGGTTTCTACCTTTGGTGTTTGGACAATGAAATTAGGCATATTTTGAAATAGGAACTGGAGATGAAATTAGGGGAATGAGATCCTGTGACAGTAATGAGTTCCTTTGATAGTTGATTAAGTTTGTTTGGATGTGTCTGTTTTAAGGAAACTGTTTGATGTGTTAAACTTTGTGAAAGCCATGCGATTTAAGGTGTATGTTGTTGGAATTTGTTCCTTTGGGAGGTGCTGGTCTGATCTCTATTCCTTGATCCGTTTTCATTTTCCCATCATAGGTGAATTAGGTGAATTGGTTACGTTTGGAACTGGTATAGCTATTTCAAATCTCATATTTGATTGTAAAATCATATATCATACTTTTAATTTCATACTAACTAGGTATCTGATTACTTGTTACCTGTTGGGTTTATGATTTTGTCCTTAGGGACTCCTACCACCCAAACTCGATCATAAACTCATCTAGAAAAACTTGCATGGTATATCAAATAACAAAGTACAAATTTAAATAATTTCCAGTTTTTAATAGTTTTATATTATTAAAAACTTTAACAAATTTAGAACATTATATATATTACTTCTAAGTACAATACAATATTATTATTTTATAGCTTCGGTGCTAGTAAACATCTATTATACTTATGTTCGTCTTGTTATCTGTCTTACACACTTGGATCTCAGGTTTTATCATTGGTTTCAATCTTTCTACCATCGCTAACATAACTCTTAAGCTTTTATAAAGATTTTCTAGACTGAAAATTACTTTAAAAAAATTTAAAATCAAATATGCCGTGAGGACTTTAGGAGGTTGTAAATTACGAACTTGTATTTGGTCAAGAAGCCTATGCAGAAACTTAAATAAATGGCATATCGTCAATTTGTTATTCAAGTTTATAGAATTGAAAAAAAAATCACTACTATTAAACATGTAAATTCAAAATAATATAATTGTTGAAAGAGATACTCTGTCACGGGAATCGAAAATTAAAATGCTGCATAAGCATGACGTCACTTATAATTTTACTAATTGATCAGTTTATATTCAATAGTTTGTATTATATAATATTGTTTTTGGAATAATATAATATGGTAACGAATATATATAATAGAGTCTTGGTTTGAAAAATGAGAGTTGAGCGCATCAACGTAGCTGTTCTCACAAGTGACATTTCTCCGTTTACTTATTGTTTTGAACTTGCTATGAGAAATTCGTTTACAAATTATTTTTCAACTTTATTCATTAACCTTTAATCAATAAATCATATAATTCATATACTAAAAAAAACATATTATATAATAGTATAATTGGTAATTATATTTGTTCTTTTAACTATGTATATTTCTTGTATACATTTGTTTTGAAACGAAGTAGTTTTAATTGATACAAGATTCAAAAGTTTATTATCGTTTATAGAAAAGAATACAAAATGATACGTTTGGAACAAACTTTTTACTATAAAATTTTAATAACGTATATATTTTCTTTTCATCATTCGTTATTTTCTTTATTTTCGTTTTAAGATTAATAGTTTTAAGTTTGATCACTTTATTTATCAATATAAAGTATTGTTTGAAAAAAAAATCAAGTTTTACTAGACAGCTGTAGTAGCATATAAAAATTTGTATATGTTAAAGCTGTGATATACAAGACTTCTATGTAATTACATAATTGATCTGCTTATTTTCACCACTATACAAATATTTAGGTGGTTTTAATTGAATTGGCTCCTAACATAGAACAATATAATATGGATTTGTTTTACGCGTGATGATTTGATTTTGTTTTCCTGCAATGTGAAGGTGTGGAAAAAATGAGCCTTTTCCTCACCAATCTACACTTAGAGTTAAAATAAACTTTCGGTTGAAACAATGGTCCATCTCATGACTTTAAACTCCATCCAAGTCAACATTCACCAAACCCCCACTTATACCTGTCACTTATTTCAAATATCAAATTTTATTATATGACTGCTAAAATATACATATTATTATAAAACCTCTTGAATATTTTGTTTCTTATTCCTTATTGGTAAATAAATAAGACATAACTTTGTTCAAAGATAAGTTAATATTTGTTATAATACTTGAAGCTTATATTAAACTCCCTATGGATGGTGATAAATTTTGAATGTAACATGAAATCTTTAGATTGACATAAAGCTATCTTATGTTTCAAGTTTGGACACTTCCTTACTCTAATTAGTTCACATAAAAGTCTATGGGATTACTATCATAATGTAAAAAGCTAAAACAAATCAATTATAATATAATGTATCATATCCTAATTGACTCCTTTTTCAAACTTGTAATAATGATTACAAACAAAACAAAAGCATCAAGTACTATATTTTTGTATGTATCCATGACTTTACTCACAAGACTCCAAATCCAAACCTTACAAATCACATTACATATAAATACTTCCCTCCCAAATTCCCATTTCTCTGTTCTTCATTCTTCTCTTCATAATTATGGATCTTCTTTCTTTCTCCCAATTCATCATTATAATCACCATGATCATCTTTTTCAACTTCACAGTTGATTCTGCATCAGTTGCCAGCAATTCAACCTCTTGTGTCACACAAAACTGTGGAAATGGACCAAATATAACCTCCCCCTTTTGGATTCCTCAACAACAACCACCTTCATGTGGGTCACCTCAATTCAACATCACCTGCAAAAACCATGATCCGATCATAACGATCTCCAACCAAGATTATGTCATAACAGACATATTTTATAACAACTATTCGTTCGCTCTTGCCATCGTAGAGGCTTTCAATGAGTCCAACATGTGCCCAACTCCTCTAAGAAACTTTAGTCTTCATGGAACACCTTTTAGCTATACAGATTCATCGATTGATCTGTTCTTCTATTACAACTTTCATCTCCTTACAAGGAAGAGACATATGCCGTTGATTGTGCTAGCAATGGCACCAGTTTTTCATCTTTTGCTGTCTTCCACCCTGAAATCTTGGAAAAACATAACTATTCTGTACATTCATGCCAGCGTTCGGTTCATGTGCCCGTTCATGTCGATAGTCTTAATGTGTTGTTGTATGAATCTTATACTGATGTTTTAAGAAAAGGTTTTGTTTTGGAGTGGAATTGTAGTAACTGTAAGGAACATGGTAATCAAAATCATTTTCTTGAATATATTGAAACTTCTTGAGTTTCTTGTAATGACAGATCAATTCTCCAATGTTTGCAGGCTCAGATATAGATGTGAACCGAAAGCTTATTGTCGGTTTCTGTTCAGCTGGATTAACGATTTTAATCATGTTTGCGGCTTTCTGTTTTTGGAGGCGAAGAAATAACAAGAGACGTTATTATGGCTCATCTTACATGTCACGTAAAACTTCATCGCATACATCATCAATAGCGGATCCTGAGAAGAATGGAGCTTACCATGGTGTTCAAATCTTTAAATACCGAGAGCTCGAGAAAGCCACAAACCATTTTGACTCTAGAAATGAACTTGGGGATGGTGGTTTTGGTACAGTTTATCAAGGTATGCATATAGTCTATGAGTCTGATTCTGATTACTTAATAAAGACATATAAAGTTCAATAACTTATGTTTATGTGCAGGGAAACTCAAAGACGGGCGTGTTGTGGCAGTTAAACGCTTATATGAAAACAACTACAGAAGGGTAGAACAGTTCATGAATGAGGTGGGAATTCTGGCTCACTTACGCCACCGAAATCTTGTATCTCTTTATGGTTGCACCACCCACCATAGCCGTGAGCTTCTACTCGTGTATGAGTACATACCAAATGGGACCGTTGCAGACCATCTCCATGGTGAGAAGTCGAAGCCCGGTTCACTAAAATGGACCACAAGAATGAGCATTGCTATAGACACCGCCAGTGCATTGGTCTACCTTCATGCTTCAGATGTGGTTCATAGAGATGTTAAAACCAACAACATTTTATTGGACCATTGTTTCACTGTAAAGGTAGCCGATTTCGGATTATCACGTCTTTTCCCAACTAATGTGACCCATGTTTCTACCGCGCCACAAGGTACTCCAGGATATGTGGACCCCGAGTATCACGAATGCTATCAGTTAACCAGTAAAAGTGATGTTTATAGCTTTGGGGTGGTTCTGGTGGAGCTTATTTCATCCAAACCGGCTGTGGATATTACCCGACATAGACATGAAATAAACCTATCAACTATGGCTGTGAACAAGATCCAAAATGATGCAGTCCATGAGCTCGTTGACCCGGATCTTGGTTATGAAACTGACTATGAAGTTAGAAAGATGATCAATGGAGTCGCAGAACTGGCGTTTCAATGCCTGCAAAATGAGAGGGACTGCAGACCATCAATGGATGAGGTGTTGGAATGTTTATTGAACATTCAGAATGGAAGTTACAGTGAGGAGAAGCAGGACCGGTTCGATGGTCAACGTGATGATGCAGTCTTGTTGAATAATAATTCTCATAATATGTCACCAGATTCAGTGGCCATTGCTTGGAGTACCTCGACGCTGTCGACTTCAAGCGGGTGATTTGCAGGCTCGAGATGTTCGATTGCAACAGTTTACTGGAATATCAGTTTGGTAATAGTTATGTTGTTAACACACTGCACTTTTGCTGTTATATGAATGGAGGTGTGTATATAAGTCCTTTTTGCCACAGCTCAATTTATTCATTTGTTTGGTTCTTAAATGACAAGTGAAATAATATTGAATGCCTCTCATATTTTCCACACAGTGAAGTTTAAATAGCCTCAAATCTACTAATCATTAGGAATCAAGATGAGTGAGTGTGGACATAACACTTAAAAGTATTAATGTTACTGATTTTAGTGCGATTGTATTATAGTTAGGCTTATGTTCCTTTAAGTCCGTACGGTTTTTGGTTCGCTGTCTAGATGTACTTGTAACCTTGTATTATACAGCTTATCTTAATAATATATCTGTTTTACTTTCGCATGACATCGAAGTTTTAGAAGTTCTATCTATGTCCCGTATCATCTCTTGTAGCCACCTTCCGCCTTCAATCAATTTTCAGGTCAATATAATCTTTACATTTTACCAACTGAAACTCTAGGTTCATATATGAGTTATGCCTCAATTCATAGGTGATCCACAGAAGTTTGACAGACATTTTCATTGGGTATAGAGATTAATTTGGTACATAGAGAACTACTAGATACTAACAGCTACCAATTAAGTTAATTTGGTTATATGATCAAAAGTTGGTTCAAAATATTTCAATCACTATCAGTTCAGTTCATGAACACAATTAATCAATTGCGCGAGATTAAATCGTATCAACACAAATAAGCATGAATTCTTCATTTCCTATGAACGCATTATGATTATTAATTTGTAATAGCTGCTGAGTCATGTTTCTTTATATTCTACTGGCTTTCTTAATTATCTGTTATTTATTTTGCAACAACTGTTGAATTAGGTTTCTTTACTCAACAATATCAATTCTGCAAAAGAATTTGACTATGATGTAATATAAATTGACCCATGTTCTCAAGTTTACAACTAAAGAAACTTTAATGAAGCTACATTCATTTTTTATAAATTAAGGGTTTGTGAAATCAAAGTGTGCTAAAAATCGTTAGACCAAACGTAATGAGGCATTAAAGGGCATTATAGCATCTTAAAACGTCCTTACACCACTCCTGTGAGTATTATAGGAGTGTTATAAATGTGGGTGTTTTCACGATAACATCATAACTTTTCATAAATATCATAATTAGGTAATGATTAAGGGACGTTAGCTATTACTCTCTATTTATTATTATTTGATGCAATGATTTATGAAAATGATGGGTGCTTACAGCGATGATTTATAAGGCGCTGTGGTGGAGGAGGTGGATGTTGGGTTGTGGCCAGCGTTGGTGACGGCCGACAATAGTAGATGGATTTTTAACATTTGAGTGTGGTAGTAGATTTTTACATTTTACATATACACTAAAAAACAACCCCTCACCTAAGTTACATAACTAATCCCTCAAAATGAAACGACTAAAATGCTCTTAAGCTTAATAGATACTTAACATCTATTAGTCTTAATATCCAACTTTTTAATACCCAAACTCGTTACAGAATTTGAAAACCAAACCCTGTTACTTGAAATCTTTAATACCTAAACATATTATTTTCTTCAAACCGAAAGGATCATTTATGTAATTAACTCTTTATTTCATGAACAATCTTCTCTCGAATAGTTCACAAAATTTCATTGCGCGTGGTTCTATCTTCAAACCCATCACCCCCATGTGAAACTAGAGATTAAAATCAAACATTTACATCGCTTAGTTAGCCATCGTTTGAATAACAATCTCCGAAATTTGTTCCATGGAAGTGGGGTGGTGCACTTAGCAACGAAGACGATAAAGGTCTACTATTTGGCATCAACGTCTGAAGTTGTTTTGGAGATTTGCGGTGGTGGTGCATGATTTTCACAATCATCACTTCACAAGAGACTCTAAACACTGGAACAACTTCTCTATCAATTTTCAGTCCTACAGCTTTAAGTCTGGTGAGTTTCTCCCACTAAAACTATGATGGATGACGCACCTCCTCTAAGACCATGAAAATTGTTAGGGAAATCCAAACCTTCCTCAAAATGTCTCTTTAAAATACACTTTCCACATATCTCTCCATTATGTACGAGTGACGACGATCTTAAAATAAAGTCATCAAACTTGTTTGTTGTGATGAGAACAAAGTCACATGTTATAATACAGGTGATCGGTCATATTATAAGGGCGTCCACTCATATAATATGGGTATCGGCCTACGAAACAAAGTTTGAGGCTTATATTTCTTAAACTTTTACTTTTCTCTTATAAGTTAAAAAAACTTTTAAAAAATTCTAACAATATCATTGTGGTTTGCTTATTATTTATATGCTGACATAAATTTTATTGAAAATCAAGTCCAATCAAATTTATCACGTCGTTTTGATATAAATTTGACCTGACTCGGTTTGGAATAAAATTTATCACGACACGTATAGGAAAAATAAACACGTCGCTAGGGTATATTCAAAAATTTTTAAACATTATATTTAAAAATTATATATAAACAAAATATGAATAAAATAATTTAAAGTATTATGATAATCAAAATCAAAAACTTCACAAATTAAATTGTAGGCAATCGACTTTGTTTATCTACGTACACCCATATTATATGGGCAGACACCCTTATATTATGAGTGTATGAGTCGTCCGACAAGTGTCCTTGTTTGATAAAAAAAAAATTTTGATGACCCTTTTTCAATTCAAGATCATCACAATTCGTATTTAATAGGGATATAATGAAAAAAAGATATTCTAAAAGAGATATTTTAGAGAAGTTTTTGGATGAGAAGACAATTCAAGAATTTTTCCAATTTGCTAACCTATGTTCAAAATGGAAAGCTTAATAAAATCAAAAGTCAATTAGTACAATATGAGCCATCCTAACCCTGATACAGAAACAACAGAAATAGTAATAGTAATAAAAGATAAAGCAAGAGCCTAACTGAAATCATAACTATCTCTAGCAGTGGAGATGTGGGATAAACTAAGCTTATAGTGGAGATGCGTCTATATTAGCAATTGCTTTACCAAATCATATAATTTATTAAATCTATTGAAAGATGCCATACAGCAGTGGAGATACTAAGCTTACATCTTATGGTTATTATTATTTCTTTAAGAGTTGGTATTATTATGTCTTTTGCGTCTAGTCAAGGGGGATTCTTTGTAACTTCCATTATGACAACTTCAATAATGTTATTTATTTGATTTCGTACGTATGAATGAGATTATAAACAATTTTGAATCATGCCTCTATCTCTAGCTTCTTTCTTCTTTTGTGTCTCTCGTTATTCCCTAATATTACAGGGATTAAAGGTTGGAGGCAAGACTAATTTGTTCATTTGGGGTCTTAAAAGTGATAAGCGATAACCATTCCTCATTCTATTAATTAATGATTTGTTCTGGACTTTATTTTCCTTGGTTGTAAGTGTATTGTAACTCTTTGTATGAAAATTGGTGTAAACCTACTGGTTTCATCCCTTAGTGTAAAAGTTTTATATATATGATTCTACTTACATGTATTTAGTGTTTAATTTTGACTAAATATCACATAGAACTTGTATATGCATGTACATATGTATAGATTATTATAGAATTTGGTCAAAATCAACATTCATATAAAACGCTAGAAGAAATTTTCTTAGGAAAGCCAAAAAGATATCCATATAAACATTATTTCTTATCAAATATAAGAATCATCAAAAATAAATAATTTGATGATTTTGGAATAAAGTAAACAAGAATCAGCAAATTAAATGCTCGTTTGAGGTTTGAAGTATGTATAAATCTATACTGAGATTGAGTGAGTATATATGCATGCTTTTTGATGTGTTGGAGATTGCGGCGGAGTAGAAAAGAACGGTTTTGGTGGAACTTCCAATGCTTCCATGCTTCCCTCTAACATCTTTATCACTTCATCAATCGTTGGTCTTTGATTCGGAGCAGGTTGTATGCACCATAAACCTACTATCGTCATCTTTCTTGCATAATCATTTTCGTTTGTAGTTGTTACACTATCTAATATGAATCCGTCCTTTTGAAGACGGTTGTGGATCCAGTCCGGAAAATATATCTCACTCGTACGCCCAGAACCAACACCAGCATCAATATTTTTCCTTCCTCCTACCATTTCTAGTAACAACATCCCATAACTATATACATCAGATTTGTGAGAGACACCTCCAAAGTTTTTATTATAAACTTCGGGGGCAATGTAACCAATGGTTCCTCTAGCCTCCAACATAGACACAATACTATCTTTCCTAGAATACAACTTTGCAAGCCCAAAATCTGCTATCTTGGGACAAAAATCTTCATCAAGGAGGATGTTATGCGGCTTTACGTCAAGATGCAAAATCCGAGTGTTGCACCCACGATGCAAATAGTCTAGACCACATGCTACTCCAAGTGCTATCTCATGCAACTTCTTTACTCCTATGTGTTCACTTGTCCCCATATGCACGTCATTATGTATAAACTTCTCTAGTGACCCGTTTGGCATGTACTCATATACAAGTGCTCTTTTTTTATGATCAAAACAAAATCCCAAAAGAGTAACAATGTTAACATGAGAAGTCCTACCGATGCTTGCAGCTTCGTTTATGAATTCCTGTCCATTTGCTTTTGACGAGTTTAAAACTTTAATCGCCACAGGTCGACCATCTGGTAGCTTTCCTTTAAACACTTTTCCAAAACCTCCTTGTCCTAATTTAACTTTAAATGAGTTTGTCATTTTCTTGATGTCATGATACTTGTACCTTTTCGTACTTACGGAACCATATTGCATAACAAAAGCCTCAATATTTTTGTCTTCCTCGGTGTTATGCTTTAGCCAAGCCACATAATTACTCGATGGTAATTTTAAAATGCAATATATTATGAAAATAAACACAAATGATAGAAGTGTAGATCCAAGTCCTATAACTGCGTTAAAGAAAATAGCACAACTTAGAATAGTTGATGACATATATAATAGCTAAATGAGATGAAATGTACCTAGTATAATTTTCCAACCAACAGAACGCTGGGCACCTGTACTACCAAGAGAAACATGTATAAAAGCTCTTAATATTTGTTTTAGAGCAACACGCCATACGTACATGTAACACACTTCTAATTCTACATCAAACCTAATTTACACCAACCCACCTATGACGATACTTAAATCCTTGAGCTCAATGGAAGCTTCATCATTCTAGTTTCAAATAACTTTGTCATTATACCCAACCCCCTGTTGATCCCTAGAAATACGTCTTGATGACATGATTTTGAAAACGTGACTCTCAATACTGAACCGCTTTTAAAAGTGCAACTGTTTCAATTGATTTACTTAATCGAATGTGTAGTTTCGATTCGTATTGTTCAATCGAAAGTATTGTTTCGATTGATGTGTTTGATAAGTTGTGTAAGTGTTAGAAAATCTTCTAATGACTTACATTTGTAGTGTTTTTGCATATATGACTTTAAAAGGAAAATAAAATAAAACCTTAACGTAAAATTCTTGATTATGATAATGTAATGGAAACACAAAGTATTGTTTATGATGTCCTTGTGTCTATATCTTCTAACATGATCAACACACATATGTGAGATAGCTTGAAGTTTCCATGAAAGAAAGAAGAAAGAAGCAAGAAACAACAACTAGGATGACATTTGGACTTTTGGGGTTGTTGAATAATCAATTACAAATTAAATTTGAAAGTAATACTCCAACTTCTGTCCTCCATACCTCAATTACCATCTAAAACACAAAACACTTCAATTTTTTTTTTTTTTGTTTTTTTTTCTCTTATTTCAAAAATCTAATTAAAGTGTCAAATCATAAAACGTGTTGACTGTTGACTATTAGGATAAGCTAATATAACCATTGACCATATCTATGTGATGAGAGCCAAACAAAAATTTACAAGTCAATAGTGGATTAGCATGCATGAAAAAGACATTGCTTTTTAAAGGACACTACGTGAAACTAAAGATGGTGAGAAAAACCCGACTCTAGATGGGAACATCACGTCACAACCCGGTGAAACATTTGATTAAAAACATTTTTCCTTGATTAAAATAGATATAGACTTCTCTTATCTAAAATAAATTATTTTTTCTTTAGTTTATGAAATAGTTTCACTCTTTAAGAACGGAGAAGCGAAAAAAACTAAGACGAGGACCTGTAAAAAGAGAAAAACGAAACGATTGTCGTTGGTAGTAAAAATAATGCCCTCCTGTTAAATCCATGTATAATGTAATATTATTTTAGAGTAATTTACAAGAGTAACATAGATTTGAGGATTAAAAAGGTAAGAAGAATGGTAAAACTAGAATTTAATAGTTGTCACGAAGGTACCTTCACAGTCGCCGTTGGTGACTGCTCCGTTGGGGCAAAAACACCTGACTGCTCCGAAGTTACTACAATTCCACTCCAAAACAAAACCTTTTCTTAAAACATCAGTATAAGATTCATACAACAAACACATTAAGACTATCGACATGAACGGGCACATGAACCGAACGCTGGCATGAATGTACAGAATAGTTATGTTTTTCCAAGATTTCAGGGTGGAAGACAGCAAAAGATGAAAAACTGGTGCCATTGCTAGCACAATCAACGGCATACGTCTCTTCCTTGTAAGGAGATGAACAGTTGTAATAGAAGAACAGATCAATCGATGAATCTGTATAGCTAAAAGGTGTTCCATGAAGACTAAAGTTTCTTAGAGGAGTTGGGCACATGTTGGACTCATTGAAAGCCTCTACGATGGCAAGAGCGAACGAATAGTTGTTATAAAATATGTCTGTTATGACATAATCTTGGTTGGAGATCGTTATGATCGGATCATGGTTTTTGCAGGTGATGTTGAATTGAGGTGACCCACATGAAGGTGGTTGTTGTTGAGGAATCCAAAGGGGGAGGTTATATTTGGTCCATTTCCACAGTTTTGTGTGACACAAGAGGTTGAATTGCTGGCAACTGATGCAGAATCAACTGTGAAGTTGAAAAAGATGATCATGGTGATTATAATGATGAATTGGGAGAAAGAAAGAAGATCCATAATTATGAAGAGAAGAATGAAGAACAGAGAAATGGGAATTTGGGAGGGAAGTATTTATATGTAATGTGATTTGTAAGGTTTGGATTTGGAGTCTTGTGAGTAAAGTCATGGATACATACAAAAATATAGTACTTGATGCTTTTGTTTTGTTTGTAATCATTATTACAAGTTTGAAAAAGGAGTCAATTAGGATATGATACATTATATTATAATTGATTTGTTTTAGCTTTTTACATTATGATAGTAATCCCATAGACTTTTATGTGAACTAATTAGAGTAAGGAAGTGTCCAAACTTGAAACATAAGATAGCTTTATGTCAATCTAAAGATTTCATGTTACATTCAAAATTTATCACCATCCATAGGGAGTTTAATATAAGCTTCAAGTATTATAACAAATATTAACTTATCTTTGAACAAAGTTATGTCTTATTATTTACCAATAAGGAATAAGAAACAAAATATTCAAGAGGTTTTATAATAATATGTATATTTTAGCAGTCATATAATAAAATTTGATATTTGAAATAAGTGACAGGTATAAGTGGGGGTTGGTGAATGTTGACTTGGATGGAGTTTAAAGTCATGAGATGGACCATTGTTTCAACCGAAAGTTTATTTTAACTCTAAGTGTAGATTGGTGAGGAAAAGGCTCATTTTTTCCACACCTTCACATTGCAGGAAAACAAAATCAAATCATCACGCGTAAAACAAATCCATATTATATTGTTCTATGTTAGGAGCCAATTCAATTAAAACCACCTAAATATTTGTATAGTGGTGAAAATAAGCAGATCAATTATGTAATTACATAGAAGTCTTGTATATCACAGCTTTAACATATACAAATTTTTATATGCTACTACAGCTGTCTAGTAAAACTTGATTTTTTTTCAAACAATACTTTATATTGATAAATAAAGTGATCAAACTTAAAACTATTAATCTTAAAACGAAAATAAAGAAAATAACGAATGATGAAAAGAAAATATATACGTTATTAAAATTTTATAGTAAAAAGTTTGTTCCAAACGTATCATTTTGTATTCTTTTCTATAAACGATAATAAACTTTTGAATCTTGTATCAATTAAAACTACTTCGTTTCAAAACAAATGTATACAAGAAATATACATAGTTAAAAGAACAAATATAATTACCAATATACTATTATATAATATGTTTTTTTAGTATATGAATTATATGATTTATTGATTAAAGGTTAATGAATAAAGTTGAAAAATAATTTGTAAACGAATTTCTCATAGCAAGTTCAAAACAATAAGTAAACGGAGAAATGTCACTTGTGAGAACAGCTACGTTGATGCGCTCAACTCTCATTTTTCAAACCAAGACTCTATTATATATATTCGTTACCATATTATATTATTCCAAAAACAATATTATATAATACAAACTATTGAATATAAACTGATCAATTAGTAAAATTATAAGTGACGTCATGCTTATGCAGCATTTAATTTTCGATTCCCGTGACAGAGTATCTCTTTCAACAATTATATTATTTTGAATTTACATGTTTAATAGTAGTGATTTTTTTTCAATTCTATAAACTTGAATAACAAATTGACGATATGCCATTTATTTAAGTTTCTGCATAGGCTTCTTGACCAAATACAAGTTCGTAATTTACAACCTCCTAAAGTCCTCACGGCATATTTGATTTTAAATTTTTTTAAAGTAAATTTTCAGTCTAGAAAATCTTTATAAAAGCTTAAGAGTTATGTTAGCGATGGTAGAAAGATTGAAACCAATGATAAAACCTGAGATCCAAGTGTGTAAGACAGATAACAAGACGAACATAAGTATAATAGATGTTACTAGCACCGAAGCTATAAAATAATAATATTGTATTGTACTTAGAAGTAATATATATAATGTTCTAAATTTGTTAAAGTTTTTAATAATATAAAACTATTAAAAACTGGAAATTATTTAAATTTGTACTTTGTTATTGATATACCATGCAAGTTTTTCTAGATGAGTTTATGATCGAGTTTGGGTGGTAGGAGTCCCTAAGGACAAAATCATAAACCCAACAGGTAACAAGTAATCAGATACCTAGTTAGTATGAAATTAAAAAGTATGATATATGATTTTACAATCAAATATGAGATTTGAAATAGCTATACCAGTTCCAAACGTAACCAATTCACCTAATTCACCTATGATGGGAAAATGAAAACGGATCAAGGAATAGAGATCAGACCAGCACCTCCCAAAGGAACAAATTCCAACAACATACACCTTAAATCGCATGGCTTTCACAAAGTTTAACACATCAAACAGTTTCCTTAAAACAGACACATCCAAACAAACTTAATCAACTATCAAAGGAACTCATTACTGTCACAGGATCTCATTCCCCTAATTTCATCTCCAGTTCCTATTTCAAAATATGCCTAATTTCATTGTCCAAACACCAAAGGTAGAAACCTAGAAATAGAATTCCATTTGAACTAAAACTAAACACCATATAATCAAATATTGTACTATTAACAAACTCAACTCCTATATCTCTGTAAAATGATGAGAATGCATAATTTACTAAGTACTATTGCTCAATTTATAACGAGAATATTTAAAAGGAAAACTAAGCAAACCGTATTTTTAATTATGGTAAAGATTATTAAAATCTTGATACAGTATGAACTCTATAAAAAGCGATTGTGTGCCCGAGAAGAATCACCAACCCATTAAATCATCGGACAACAACCGTAGAGCTTGGGTTAATTCCGTGTGGTTTAGGTTTGAAGTGAAGCGTGTTGTAAAATCAATAGTCAAAGGAAGTGAGGTAGCTTGTAGTTTCCACGAAGGAAAGATGCAAGAAACAACAACTAGGTGGAAATTTTGACTTTAGGGGTTGTTGAATATTCAATTACAACTTTAAATTGGAAATTAGTTTCCCATGAAATTGAGACTCCAACTTCTGTCCTCCATATCTTAGTTACCATTTAAAAGAAAACTACAAAACAGTTCAACATTGTGGTTTTGCTTGTTTCTAAAATCTAACAAAAATGTCAAAACATAAAACGTGTTGACTATTAGAAGTATTCTATACGGTGTCCAATGAAACTCTGCCAAATCAGCTCATATAAACATTGACTATATCCAAGGTTTTTTTTTTTTAACATCGATTCACAAATCAATGTAAACTTCATCGATTATAATTTTTAAATCCCCTCTAAATCTACTCATACTATACACTTATATTTTCAAATTTGAGGATTTAAACAGTAAACCTTTTTAAACAAGACGAGACACCTTACCAGTAGAAAAAACGTCGTCTGCTAAAGACATAAGTAAATATATCTACGTGATGAGAATTACTAAACTAAAATGACAAGCAGGGTGTTAAACTAGAATTTAATAGTTGTCACGAAGGTACCTTCACAGTCGCCGTTGGTGACTGTTCCGTTGGGGCAAAAACACCTGAAACCGGTGGTATTGTTGTGGCCGCAGTGGCCGCCGGAGCGCTCGCAGTTGGCGCAATCATCGACATCCACAGTCCACCACCGCAGCCCAAAACCTCTTTCCAATATTCTGCCATAATCCCTTGAAAGATTAGAGTACGTCTCCATGAGGTCAGCGAATACTGTTGTTACCACTTCCTCAGAGCACGAGTACTCCTCCCAATCCGATTCATCCGTACTGTTGCTATCCATAGTACTATGAACGCACGAGCTTCTTCCATTTTCATTCAAACAGGGTATCGGTCTCGCAAACGAAGGACAATCGGTGCAATTGTAATGAAAGCTTAGATTCACGGTATACATGGAGTAATTGAGGGGCAGAGTTTCTAAATCAATGTTGTGGCGCACCCTAGGGCAGTTGCGAGGGACTGTAGCGACGGAAGAAACGTCGTAATCGGCGATGAAGATGGTTTTGACTTCGTAGTTTATGACCCGAACGTAGTAAGCGTCGCCACCGAGAGTGATTTGGGATATGGCGTGATCACCTTCGCCTGAGCAATTGATTCCGAAGCCCTCATAACCGCAGAAATGCGTGGGAGATTGATGATTGATGCTCCAGAAGGGGTAGCTGATGCTGACATTACCACAGCTGTATGTAGGGCAATCGGGGTAAGTTGAATTGTCAAATTCTGCAGAGAAGGCGATGGTGAAGAACATGGGAAGGAGGAGAAGGAGGAGGTGAGTCATGATTTTGGAAAAGGTTGAAACAACTAGTCTACCACTCTACCCTTTTCTATACTTGTATATATAAACAAAAAGCTAAATTTGCCCTTCTGCCCTTGGTTTTTCTAAAGGAGGAATATTATTAAATTAAGTTACTTTTTTTAATTGTTATTAGTCAAATCTCTTAAAAAAATGTTTTTTACTTTACAAATATATATTCCCAATAACATGTTCATGGGTCACACCATAAAAGAGTTGTGGTTTTTCGTTATTAATATAAGAGTTAATTACGCAAATGGTCACAGTGGTTTATCCAAAGTAACATGTTTTGATACTAAGGGTTTTTTGCAACAGGTAGGGGTATTGTGTTTATTTTTTTGTAACACCTTTAGGTATTAGTACTAACGGTCGTTAGTTTTGAACTGAGAACACCCTCACGTGCAAAAAACGTGAGGGTATTATTGTCATTACTTGAAAATATGTCATATTTATTCACCTTTCTTCTACATCAAACCACATTGTTTCTTCTGCCTTCCTCCTTCAAGATCATCTTCATCTGCTACAATGGTGGTTTGTAAATGTGGTAGTCCCGCAACAATGCAAACTTCATGGACGAACACTAATCCAAGACGATGATTTTATACTTGCCCCCAATTTGTAAGTTTCTAAACCCTAAATTTATTTTTGGTCAGTTTCATTGTTACTCAAAAAATTTATTTTTGTTTCAGCGATCAAGGTGTAAATTCTTTGTTTGGGTTGACCCCCACCCCCCCCCCCATGTGTGATCGAGCATATCAAATCATTTCTAGCCTACTGAATTCCAAGAAGAACCTTGAAAATGAAGTGGTAAAGCTCAAAGCCGATTGTCGCAGGAAGGATCTGTGTTTAATAATTAGTTGGGTTCTGTTTAGGGTATGCTGGTTTTGTAGTTGTTGTTATTTAGTTTATCAGTAAGTTTCAAAGTAGAGTCTTTTGGATTTAATTGTAAGTGTTACTTTGTTTTGCGTATGAACTCTAACTAGCAGAAGTGTTGTTATTTAGTTTAGCAGAAGTGTTGTTATTTAGTTTAGCAGAAGTGTTTTGTAAGTGTTGTTACCTTAGTTTGGGATTGAATTGTACTAGCTATGTTGTAATGAAATGATATGCAAGTTTATCTTCTAATTACTGTTACTTTGTTTTGGGTATGAACTCTAACTAATACCTGAGTTACCTAATTAATCAAAATGGTACAAATGGATAAAACATACATGGTATATAATTAACATACTTCATTCATGTTGTCCATTACCAAAACATACAATAGCTAGCCCCATTATGCAGTTAACATTCAAGTGACTTCCTAAACTTACCAAAGTTCAAAGGACAAAGGCATAAAACAAACACACATCATTGAGGACCATTCAACCGATTACCTACACTTAACTAACTGCCTAGACTTACATAAACACACATCATTAATGACCAGAACCTGATGCTTCCCCTTGTCCAACACATGTTTTTTCGTTGTGTCCCTTCTTGCCATATTTTCCACAAGTCACTATCTTCCATTTCCTGTTGAGCTTTCCACCTTTGACCATGCTATCTTCTTCTCCATAGCATCCTTTTTCCTCATCTTTCTTAGCATGCCTATTGCTTTATGATGCTTAGGTGCTATGAGCTTTGTAGGACACCCTGATCTTGGCCACATGCTTCTACCATTGATGGGTCCTATTTTGTGTGAGTACACCTCTTTCCATGTAGATAACCAGTAGTAAGAATCAACCCATTTCTCTGGAATATCCACCTCAACCCCATTTAGAGCCATGTCCCAGTTGGTTGCAACAACATGCTTACAAGGAATGCCCATTAGTTCCCATCTCCTACATGAGCAAGCCTTCTCAATCAGATCAACAACATACTGTTCCCCATTGAAACATATAACTTGAAATTTTGGACCTCCATTCCACTGAACAATTAAGTTGGAAGCTTCCTGTTGATGATCTCAAACTTTTTGTTACATTAGAAGTTAACAATCCATCACTCGTCTCTATAATTCTGCACACATTCACTATCCTCTTCATTAGGTGTTCCCTCATAAATTCCAGGGCTGTGATAATAGGCTTATCTCTTCTATAAACTAATCTTGAGTTTAATACCTCACACATATTGTTTAGAAGGACATCTGTTTTTGCTCTACCTATGAAACATTATATATAAAACTGTTAGTTAAATATGAGAAAACATTGTCAAATAAATACAAGTATGACTAACCTGTGAAATGACTTCTAGCCCAGTGAACATGTGCAATTTCTTTCAACCACTTGTATACATCAGGATTCATTATTCTCAGCTCCTCCATTTTGTTCTCAAATTCTTAGACTGTTGTGACTGAGGCTATATTCCATAACATGTCTTTATAAGCCTTTCCCCTCCATTGAAGTTTCATGTTCTGATGTATATGTCTAAGACAATATCTGTGTTCAGCATAGGGAATACCTTTTCAATGGATGGGATGATTCCCTTCTGTCTATCTGAAATAAATATGTAAATACAGCTATCATGCAACTCCAAATCATCTTTAAGATTATCTAAAAACCATGTCCAAGACTACCTTGTCTCTGCCTCAACAACTCCATATGCCAGTGGATAGATTCCATTATTGGGATCCATGCCCACAGCAATCAACAACTGACCTGGGTATGGTCCTGTGAATCCAAGGATCGTTCAAGAATTATCAGGTTTGATTTGAACAAGTATTGATCGCGGAATTATCAACACTTGTTGTTTTAGAGATTAATAACTAGAAATCAATCAAACAATACAACAACCAGAATATAAGAATAATCAAACGACGAGTGTTAACGAATGATGATCGTAATGCTTTCTTGTTGCTATTGATGTTTTGATGTAAATGTTGCTTATGTTGCTTGATCGTATGTTGATTATCTATCTACATCTGATCTTGATCTCATGTTATATAGAGATCTTATTCTATTCTGTTTCTAATCCATTGCTAATCTTTCGCTAACTTGTTGCTATAATTCAGCTAACTATAGTTATCTGAATCCTCGCTATATGTATCGGCATAGAAGTTTGAGATTTATAATGAAATAAATACATATAATGTTGTTGATGTGACGTGGAATATTCGCATGAAATATATGTCTTCTATCGCCATTAATGTTGTTGTTCTGCCACGTTGACTTGTTGACTTTCTGTTAGTTGACTACTTGATGATGTGAAATCATACAAGTATTAAACAGTCTTCCGTAGGAATTTCTTCTTCCGCAGGAACTTAGTCTCCGCAGCAACACTTGATCTTCATTGCTTGTTTTTCTATGATTGTGCTTCGTAGGAGTTCTTGAACTTGTTCTTCCATGACAATTTCTCCTTCAGTAGCTACACTTTGTTCTTTTGACTTGTTCAGCTGGAATTGTTCTTCCGTAGGAGATCTACGGATGTTCACTTCAGTTGTATTCCTGAGAACATCTACAGAAGAACACTTTATTCATCCGCAGTTGTTCTAACACTTGGTCAATTTTCCAAATTGACACAGTTTGATGTTTACTGCATACATTCACACATACATTATGAAATACATTATATCATATATTTATAACATATATAATAAGATGTGACATTATATTGTTCAATTCATAAACACAAATATAATCAAAATCATTCATATCATATCATTCAAATAATAATTACAAAGTGTGATTACAAGAGTTGATTGATCATCTAAACCTATACATGAGTTCTAGACCTAACAATACTCCCCCTTAGGTTTAGACTCTAGTAATCATTGGTTTAGGTCTTTCAGTTCTTGAACTCTAGACAAAATTTCATTTTAAAGTATTCTACGACAGTCTTTTGATCTTCATATTTGAAACTAATCTGCCTTCTACCCATTCTTTTTAGTGTTTTATATTTCAACCCAGGATGTCCTCTTCAGTGGTTAGTGTTGCAACAACATTGTTATTGGATACCACTTCCATTTCGTCCTGGTAAGAAATTCTTAATTCTGTTATGGGTTTATCTCTGACCCAATCAGCTGCCCAGCTTCATACATCCTCCTCTTGTGAGCTTTGGCATGCAGTTTTTCAATGACTTGAATAAGATGTACATATAAGCATAAGTCATTTTGAGCAGTTTGATCTTGCAGCCTTGGAAAGTGTTTGTCATGTAAGTAAGAGGTGTAGCTTGGATGCAGCAACTTTATTTCAACCGGGTCAAAAAGTCTTATGCTCGCAGCTCTTCTTTGAGGATCATTCCTCAACAAAACTAGTTCTTTGTTTTTCTCTACAAATCCCCAGTCTGTGATAGGGAATGTAAATTGATTGCCTTCTATTATCTTTATTGATGCAGTAGCTCTCTCTTCAGCTCTAATTCTTATTAACAATTCATCATCAACCAACTGAGACTTGGACTGAGACCTTCTAACTTTCCTTCGGTTATGCTCAGCATCTACCATTCTTGCTTCCCTTAAAACATCTCCCTTGAACTTGTGACTCAGTTTAGTCACATGTCCAGAGAAGTCTCTTCCTCTTGGACTTATGGGATAGTTGATGATAGGAATGTTTTGTAGGACATTTAGGGCTGCATCTGGCAGTGTCAGTAAGGATTCCACCCCTGTGAAGTATTGCACCATGCCAGATGCCCTCTTTATCATTGCACAGTCCCATTCTCCATCATATTTCCATGCTATTATGTGATGGTCTTCTTCTTCTTCTAGCGTTGTGATTAGATCAAAGAATTGAATCAATGTAGCTTTCTGCTCAGTGATCTCTCTCACAGCAGTGCCTAAAGGCCGGATCTTGTGTGGAACTAAATCCCTTGGCTCTCTGATCAGTTATTCTTTTCCTTGATGCATATCTTTTGCTTTAACTATAGTGGGCTCAGCAGAGGTTTGTGCTGATCATTATTGATATACAGGATTGGGGGCTCCGGATCTGAATTTTACACCAGTGTCTAGCTCTACCTTCATCACGTATTCCGTCATCGCCCTTAACTCTCTTGTTATTCGTCCTTTTAATTCATGCTGTTCATGATTGTGACTTTGCAGCCAACAGATCATGTTATACCTTGTGAGCTGTCTTGTATCACAGTGACCTAAATCCTTCTTGATTTTTTCCATAGCCTTGAACTTGGAGAAGCTGTCATAATTGCACACAGGGATCATCATTCTGACAGCATCAAATTCTTTCAATGTTTGGACCATCTCTCCCATGTTCATGTTTTCTACCAAGTCATATGGGAATCCATGATTGGTTAACTACATAAACATGGATGATTGTGGTCTTTCCTCTACTATGTCATCAGTTGTCAGTAGCTCTCCTTGTTTGGCTTCTTCAGACTCTTCTTTGGTTAGCTCGTCCCATTCAGGGTCACTTTCTTCTACACTTTGCATCAATGGGGTTTGATGCTCTGGAGAATCTGGTTTAGATCTCTTTGATGATTCTCCAGCTGCATCAGCTGTCTTCCCCAAGTATTTCCTCTAACTGCTGTAGGTGATCAATGTTGATCCTCCTTTATTCTGTTCAGCATCAGTCAACTTCCTTTTTAAATTCACAATTTTAATCTCTTTCTCTTTCAGTTGACTTGCTTGTTCATCTACCAAATCATTCAGGGCATCAATCACCTCGTTGTCAATCACAATATCTTCTCTCAGCTTTTTTAGTCTACCTTCTAGTTGAATGATTGTTGTATCTTTCTCAGCTATCAGCTTGTGTTTCTCTTTCAGCTCCTTCTTCAATCTTCTCAACTTTTCCAGCTTCTTGTTTCCCTTCAGGATGAGGTTGTTATATTTTGCTACTAAATAGCTCTTACTTACATCTATCTCCTCATCCTTCAGGTCATCCTCATGATAAGCTTCAATCTCAACAA
Organism: Flaveria sonorensis; assembly: GCA_025506505.1. Classification (NCBI taxonomy): domain Eukaryota; kingdom Viridiplantae; phylum Streptophyta; class Magnoliopsida; order Asterales; family Asteraceae; genus Flaveria; species Flaveria sonorensis. The sequence continues at coordinate 18,899,610 of CM046434.1, forward strand.
ACTCTCCTTGAAGCACCTCCTCACCCTTCTCTTCCTCAGCCTCCATACACATCTCCTCAGTAGTGCCTTCTAGAATTTCTTCGTCCTCTTCTAGATGGAATATATTAGTTGAGGATGGGCTTTCTAAGGGTTCAGTAGGTGTGGGAGAAATGGATGGTTCTAAAGGTGTTGATGAGGTGATTGGTTCAGTAGGTGTTGGTGAGGAAATTGGTTCAATTTGGCTTGGATGTGTGGGTGTTGGCTGAGTCACCTCCTCATCAACTACTTCAGTTGAAGCAGTATTGATAGTTGTTTGTGATGGGTCAAGGGAGATTGGTTGTTTCTGTTCACTAGAAGAGGAGATCAAGTGAGTTATTGATGTTGATTGTGGCTGTGGTTCTTGGTGATGGGCAGTAGCTGGTTCAGCAACTGGTGATTGCTGTTGAGAGTGTGCAGGGGATTCAACTGGAGTGTTCTGGTGTTGAGGTTCTTCAATCCATAGGAGTTCTTGTGGGGTGTTCTCAGTTTCATCCACCACATGTGCAAATAAATCCACACCTCCTCCTTCATACTGCCCTTTTAGCTTATTGAGGAGAGATCTTCCTAGGTGAGTTTGCACACAAACATCACCATCTCATTCAATTGTTGGCAGTGGTCATTGATGATCAGCTGAAGGAATCTTGGAAACATGAACATTTTGTTCTCTTTCTGCTCTCTTATGTGGTCACACAGGCAGTTGAGTATGTACTTGGAGTAGTTGTACTTCCTACCCTCGAATATCCAATAATCCCAGACGAAATATGCCTTGAAAATCTATCCAACCCAGACTTCCGGTTGGATATACACTTAAGATAAGTGTGGCATAAAAAACGATAGGGCTTGCACAACCTGCCCTTTTTATTTCTCCATGGTGGTAGTCACCATCATAGCCCATCAGGGCAAACACCTTCTGAATGTATTCATGATCGAATACATCAGGATGACCTTTTCTTCTTCTCCCAACTCCAACGCACTGCGTATTGTGCCTTCATCTATCCACAGTGGTAGATTCCCAATGGTGGCGATGATGACAGATCCTTCACCTTCATCTCCTATTCTTGCGGAGCTCCAAAAGTCTATCATGTGCGATAGATAGATGAGTGGGTCAGCAGTTAGTGCATAGAAGAGTCGTGTTCTCCTCAGGTAGCGGATGATGACTCTACACTCGTCTTCTACATCCGGATTAAGAACGCACAGACATTATGGTCCTTTATGAATCTGTTTGCCATGATGGCAGAGATGATTTAGTGAGAAGTGTGAAGATTGTTAGCTTAAAGTGATCGATTTGGTGAAGGTGAAATAGGTTTTGGATCAAGGGTAATTTTAAAGTGAATAGAAAGGCCAACAGTCGAATTGCCTTTTTATGCCTTTTCCAGACCAGGCTGTCTCCCTTTATCCTAATCACGTGGGACCCATTTACACTTTTTACCCCTTCTAGGGTATTAATTATAAATTATCAGAACAGTTAATATACTACACAATTAATAATCATGTAAGGCAAGATATGTTCTCTTCCGTATAACATCTACGGAAGTTAGCTCATTGGTCTTCCGCAGAACATCTGCGGAGGAACAGATCTGTGGTTATTAATTATAACCAGTTAATATTCAAACAACTAGTTATTCATACAAGGCAATGTATAATATCTACGGAAGTCAAGATTTCTGTGTCTTCGTATAACATCTACGGAAGATGATTCATTCTGTCTTCCGCAGAACATCTGCGGATGAACTAATTATCAAAACTTCCGAAGGTATTGATCTTTCTGTATGAGTTAACATATTTTTAATCCATTTGTTGTTTTATTGTTAGACCTTATGTCATTGCATCATAGCAATTGTGCATAAGTAATTGACTGTTTCAGATATCCTTTGCAGCCAAGTTAGTGCTCAAGTTCCAATTTTTCTCATTTTCATATCATTGTATTTGAAATTAGTTAAACTCATTTGAATCTCAGTTTCATACTTTGACTACGCCCCTAAATTTGTGATTAATCATAGACTTATGTATTTATCAAAAATTTAAGAAAATAGCATGAACAGCAATTAATTTGTCCATCTAATAATCATAGAGAAAATAAATGATGTTCATAGCTTGTTACAGGCAAACATAGGATATACTAGGGATCATATGATAATCTAGACATTTTCCTGAATATTGTGTGAGATTATTTACTTGATCTAGTGCTGATTGCAAATATGTGGATCCACAGAAATTCAGTCAAGAGTGTAGTTTAACGTATCATGCTGTTTATCATGTTTTGGTAAGAATTAAAGGTAACAAAGATGAACTCATCATTGAAATGTAAGTTAGTCCTCCAGAAGTTAGTCAAGTTATCACTTTATCACACTGAAACTATGTTCCGTAGATTATAAGCTCTATCTTAAGATTTCTTTGAAATCTTATTAATGCTGAGATGATTTGCATGCTCTACAATAAATGATCACATTTGATTCTTTGAGATCAGTTCCTTTTGGAACGTTTGATGATTAGCATCCGGTCACCAGGTCTTTACTCACGTAAAACAGAGGTGCCCGTTGACCCAGGTCTTTGCTTACGCAAAATAGAGGGTCATGATGCACAAAGATAGAGGTTATAAGGTGTTACAACATAGTAAGTATGCGTGGGTGTTATCCTGATCACATCAGGATTAGACTTACTTGAATGCTTCTCTCAATGACTTGTCCACTCTTAGTCACCTTGACTTTATGTTGTACATGACATGGTTAAGTTTCCACTCAAGCTAAACCTATTCACATATCAAACACATCTGATCAGTAGGTAGTTGTTGATTGAAGAGCAGGAGTGAATGTCAAGTTATAGTGTACTATCATATCCTTAGAATATCAACTTCCTTAGGTAGTTATTTAAGAAAACTGTTTGCCTTCTCATATGATTACAGGTAATCGAAAAATATTGTTGTTGTTGTTGTGAACTAATCTAGGTTGAGCATGCCTAAGGATTCAATTAAGAAATTAAATCTAACTGGATCAAAGGCTTTAGTGAACAAATCAGCAAGTTTATTTGTTGTGTTCACTTTGATCAACTTGATTAGGCCCTTTTCTGAACAATCTCTCAGAAAATGGTATCTGATTTCAATGTGTTTAGTTTTACTATGTTGAACTGGATTAGCAGTGATAAACATAGCAGCTGAGTTATCTATGTATATTGGAGTTTGAAGAAAATTGTAACCATAGTCAAGTAATTAGTTTTGCAACCATAGAACCTGAGAGCACCCAGCTGAAGCAGCTATGTACTCAGCCTCAGCTGTGGATACTGAACATTTGTCTGCTTTTTGCACTGCCAAGACACAAGCCGTGGTCCTAAGAATTGACATCCTCCAGTTGTTGATTTCCTGTTGTTGTTGTCCTCCGTAGTCACTGTCTGAATATGAGTAAAGTTTGAAATCTCCTTCTTTGGGATACCAGAGACCAAGTGCTGGTTTCCCTTTGAGGTATCTGAAGATTCTCTTTACTGCATTCAAGTGAGACTCCTTTGGATCTGCTTGATACCTAGCACAAACACACACAGCAAACATTATGTCAGGTCTACTAGTAGTTAGTACATTAATGATCCTATCATAGATCTATATAATCTTTGATCAATAGACTTCCTTGTTGGATCTGGTATAATTTGTCTATAGTAGATGTTGGTGTTTTGCATGAGGAGGATTCTACAAAGTTGTATTTCTTAAGTGTTTGAAGTACCTATTTTCTTGATTGAAAAATGCCATTTATTTTCTAATGAAGTAATCCTAGAAAGAATGTTAATCCTCCCATTGAGCTCATCTGAAACTCAGATTGCATTAAGGCTTCAAACTTTTCACACAGTCTCTTGTTTGTTGATCCAAATATGATGTCATTAACATATATTTGTACAACTAAAAGATCCTGATGTTCATGTTTGAGGAGAGTGTCTGGTCAATTGTACCTCTTTTGTACCCATGTTTCAGTAGGAATTAGGCAATGTTTCATACCATTTCCTTGGTGCTTGATGGAGACCATATAAAGCTTTGTCAAGCTTGTACACCTGGAGGATAATCTGGATCTTCAAGCTGGTGGTTGAGAGACATAGACCTCTTCATCAATCTTTCCATATAAAAAGGCACATTTTACATCCATTTGGTAAACTGTAAATCTTATATGAAGCAAGGCTAAGAACACTCTAATTGCCTTAATCCTTGACTGGGTAAAGACTTCATCATAGTCTATGCCTTCCTCTTGTGTGTCGCCTTGTGCAATTAGTCTTGCTTTGTTTCTGATTATTCCCCTATCATCTAGCTTATTTTTGAATAACCATCTTGTGCCAATAGGATATGGCCTTCAGGGAGATCAACTAGATTCAACACTTTTTGTTTCCTGAACTGCTGAAGTTTTTTGCATTGCTTCAATCCAGTTGTTATCTTTCAAGGCTTCTGTTTATGTTGGATGGAACTACTTGTGAAAGAAAGCAGAAGAACAAACAGATGTTTCCTGCTCCCCTTGTTTTCTAGTAGTTCTGCTGTTGAGGTCACCTATCATGTTATTAATTGGGTGATACTTATGTGTTCTAACTGTTGATACATATCTTGTATGGATAAGTCCAGGTTTGTGATGTTGGTTATGGGTAATGGGGTCAGTTGTGATGGAGAGTCAACAAAATAGTCCATCTCATTTCTGGTGCAGCTGAATGAGTTTTCGCAGGAATATGTATGCCTTCCGGGGTTGTGGACATGCCTTCCGTAGCATGCAAACGATCAGCTGTATTCTTGTAGCAGATATATCTGTATGTGGCAATGGTGTGAGGTGGTTTGAGGTGATTTGGTCCATGGGGGATTTTAGACCATCATCTGTGAAAGTAGAGACATCTACGGAAGTAGATGGTACTTCTGCTGTGTGTATGGTGTAAGATCATTCGAACCATCTTTGCTTGTTTGAGCTGATGCATCTGGATCATTGTTACTTTGGAACTCTAGAGGAACAATTCTGGGTGGATCAGCTGTCAATGGTACACCCCATATTTGGAGGAACATAGGGTACGGGTAACATGTATCTGCAGCACCTGTCACATTAAGATAACCAGAGTTAATGAGTTAGTAATGCATTTATCAACAACCAAGATGATTCTTTCACAGACGGTGGACATAAGTATTCATCAAAGGACATTAGGAGTTTCTTCCACATGTTATCGTGTGGAATGTATACTCTATATGATTTAGATGTTGATGAATAACCAACAAAGAAACCATCATATGCTTTTTCAGCAAATTTTCCAACTGTTCTTTTGTGTTTAATACATATACATGACACCCAAAAGCTTTAAGATATCCTAAAAAATGTTTTCTTTTAAACAGTAGTTCATAGGGCGTTTTATTATGTTCTTTGACAATCAAAGTTCTGTTTTGAACAGTGCATGCTGTGTTTACAGCTTCTGGCCCAAATGTTATTGGCAGTTGTGAGTCAGCTAGCATTGTTCTCTTGCAGCTTCAATTAGAGTTCTGTTTCTCCTCTCAGCAACTCCATTCTGTTGTGGAGTTCTTGGTGCACTGAATTGTCTGGCTATGCCTTTGTCTCTACAAAGTATCTAAAACATAGTTAACAAATTCAGTTCCATTATCACTTCTCAGTGTCTTGATTCTTAGATCAAGTTGATTTTCTCTTAGTGATAAATTCCATTAAAGTTTATGATGTTTCACTTTTACGTTTTAAGAAAAATACCCAAGTCATTCTAGTAAATCATCAACAATCACCAAACAGTATTGCCTTTTGCCAATACTTAACACATTGGTTGGACCAAAGAGGTCTATGTGTAGTAACTTTAGTGGTGGTGCTTTAAGAAGGATCCAGTCTTCTGGAATGTTGAAACCTGACTTAAGAATATAACAATCACAGTTATCAAAGAAAGCAGTATAGTGTTAGTAACATTTGAGATACACTTAGTAAATTAAACTGTAAGTTTTCATAAAATTAACTTTATCAAACTTTAAAACTCCATTTGTTACCTCAGCAACTATTTTTTTTGTCTTAGTAATTTTCTATTTTTGTTGCTATTTCTTTTGTTTTGCACCTCTAGGATTATCATCCTCAGAAGATTTTGACTCTGACTCATTGGACTCTGCATACTTCTTCTTGAGGATCTTTGTTTTGTTCTTCTTGTTGAAAAAGCATTCCTTGGTAGAATGGTTGTTTTTGGCATATTGCACAATATTTGTTGAAGGAACAATCTGAAGTCATGTGATTGTTCATATTACATATTGAGCAATAGCTACTGAAGAAGCAATCTTCTGTACTGTGATTATGCACGTCACACCATTTACAGTACTTTTCTTCAGCATCACTATCTGATGCAGCCTTAGCCTTTTTCTTAGTTGAACACTTATGGTTCTTCAGTTCTTTGTCCAACTTTGCTGCTGATGATATCTTACCTCTACCTGACATGATGTCAATGGGTTCTTGTTTAGCCTGCAAGTATTTTTCTGAGCTTTGTCTTTGCTTAATGATTGAGCAATTTCTTGCTTATTCCGTATGACTTCTGTGGATCTCACAGACTTCTTCCGCAAATGATCTGCTGAAGTCACGGACTTTTCTTCTGAGGCTCTATTTGCTGGCTTTTCCGTGTTAAGTTTTTTGAATGCATGTATGCCTTCATTAGTTGCTTAATCCTTGTGTGGATTGTCTTCAACAGGTTTCTTTGTTTTGGTGGATAGGGTAGTTTAAGTTCATTCAGTACCTTTGGGACTGAGTATTTAGTTAAAACAGTTTTACCCTTATACAAACCAGTATTATCAGACTTATCATCATCATGCAAGTCATCACAGTTATCATAATCAAATTTTGATTTACTTGATTTGAGTGTTCTGATTCTGATGAATCAGATTCATATAATTTAGTGTCATTAGTTACATTACTATTATTTTTATCTGTTGACTCACACATGTTACTGGACACAAGTGATTAGATAAATGTTGGTCATGGACTCGGGCAAAGAATTATAGTTATCATTCACTGGTGGTGGAACTGCATGAAATCCCAATCTGACTTGTTCTTTGACTCAATTGAGAGGTTAATAGTTTCTCATACTGTTGTGATGACATTGGAATTTCTGCAATTTCACCTCAGTAGATGCATGATCTGACATAGACTTGGTAAAGATGTAGACAGATGAAAACTTATGCTTGTAGGTTGTAATTTTCAGATACAATTTTATCTAAATCCTTTTGTAAAGAATTAATTTTGACTTGATAAAGTTTGTGTTCTCTAACATGAGATTCATTTAACGCAGTGTTTCTTTTACTTTAGCAGCAATTGTTGAGCATGTGTTTATTATCTTTCTACTTCATCTTTGCAGGTGGGAGAACACAAACTTTCTCTTACCTCAACGGCCATATGCAGGTGGGAGAACACAACCTTTCTCTTACCTCAACGGCCATTGGAGGATCTTTGTTTTCCATGTTGGCCATTAAAGCTTGATTCTCTGCAAGTACTTCCTTTTCATACATGCTCCAGTCACAGTACCATCCTGCAAAAGAATTAGACCAGTTTCTTTAACATTAGTGATACCTGTTTTATTGTTTGTTGTTGGTGGGGATGCATTGGTTAATTGAGGTTGTGTAAAGTTCTTTTGACTAGGTTTCTTGAGTCAGTTGACTGCTGTTGATTGCTATTGCACTCCCTCGAAAAGTGTCCATATAAGTTGCATTTAAAGCATCTTACTTTCGTCTTGTCCATACCAATTTTTGTTGATCTTCCTCCCACGAACAGTCCTTTGTTTCTTATCATGTACATCTTTGCTCTATAGGCGATCATTTCCATTTGCCATTGCAGATCCATCTCTTCTACCTCATCAGGATGAAGTTCTTCTAGATCTTGTTGACAAGTGAGCAGGAGTCAAAGTTACTTCTAGATAAGCCTAAAGCTTGAACTGAAGGCTGCAAAGGAAGCTTTCTGTTCTTCAGACTCCAGAACCACAATAATTGGTCTGTTTGATTGTTATTCTTTTTGGGTTTTGGACTCATCAGCTTTTCCTTTAGGCTTTTTGTTCAGATTGTTGTGATTACTTGATTTTGAAGACTTTGCAGCATAGAAACTTGTCTCTTCTTCATGTTCACTCTCATCGCAAGAGTTGTCTTCATCTTCATTGGAGATGAATGCACTTCCAGTACGTTTTCAATTCTTTGAATTGATAAGGAGCTCAGATGCTTTCATACTTTTGTTTCTTGTCTTTTCATCCAGCTCCAATGCTTCTACCTTTGCCACTAGAGTGTCTAGTCCTATTGCTTTTAAGTCAATAGTGTTCTTAAACATAGACACAGTTTGTGTCCAGTTCTCAGGCAATGAATGAAGCATCTTTTTGTTCAGCTCTTCATTGCTGTACTCAAGCTCAAGTATTTCATCTGTAACAAGTTGCATGAATCTATGCAATTGTTAAGGAGCTGACTCACCCGGAATATGATGGAATGTTTCATATTATGCACAGAGAGTATCCTTTTTTATGCTTCTAATCTCGTCACTTCCTTCACACAAAGTGTGTAGGATTTTCCATAACGATTTAGGTGTTTTATATGATTCACACCAGATCAAGAGTTCTTCAGGCAAAGCCATAGTAAGCATACTATAGGCTTTGATGTCAATCTTGACTTTCTTAGCATCATCAGGTGATAAATTCTTTAGACTTATGGGTTGATTTTTATCCTTATAGTCCACACCTAAAGCAGGTGGAATATAAGGTCCTTCGGTAATCGAAGCCCATAGGTTTGAATTTGTATAATTGACATGATTCTTGAACCTGATTTTCCATGTTTTAAAATCAGATTTGTTTTCCAGTTTAGGAGGTTGATAAGCACCAACAACTGAATTACTCATGATAATTACTTTTTATTTAGAAAGCAACAATTTTGTTTTAGCTCCAAGCTTTGATACCACCTGTGAATCCATGGATCGTTCATGAATTATCAGGTTTGATTTGAACAAGTATTGATCGTGGAATTATCAACACTTGCTGTTTAAGATATTATTAAACTAGAAATCAATCAAACAATAGAACAACAGAATATAAGAATAATCAACCACAAGTGTTAACGAATGATGATCGTAATGCTTTCTTGTTGCTATTGATGTTTGATGTAAATGTTGCTTATGTTGCTTGATCGTATTTTGATCGTCTATCTACATCTGATCTTGATCTCATGTTATATAGAGATCTTATTCTATTTTGTTTTTAATCCATTGCTAATCTTTCACTAACTTGTTGCTATAATTCAGCTAACTATAGTTATCTGAATCCTCGCCATATTTATCAGCATAGGAGTTCGAGATTTACAATGAAATAAATACATATAATGTTGTTGATGTGACGTGGAATATTCGCTTGAAATATATGTCTTCCAGCGCCATTAATGTTGTTGTTCTGCCACGTTGACTTGTTGACTTTCTGTTAGTTGACTACTTGATGATGTGAAATCATACAAGTGTTAAACAGTCTTCCGTAGGAATTTCTTCTTCCGCAGGAACTTAGTCTTCCGCAGCAACAACTTGATCTTCATTGCTTGTTCTTGTGTGATCGTGCTTCCGTAGGAGTTCTTGAACTTGAACTTCCATGACAATTTCTCCTTCAGTAGCTGCACTTTTTTCTTTTGACTTGTTCAGCTGGAATTGTTCTTCTTAGGAGATCTACGGATGTTCACTTCAGTTGTATTCCTGAGAACATCTACAGAAGAAGAACACTTTATTCATCCGCAGTTGTTCTAACACTTGGTCAATTTTCCAAATTGACATAGTTTGATGTTCACTACACACATTCACACATACATTATGAAATACATTATAGCATATATTTATAACATATGTAATGAGATGTGACATTATATTGTTCAATTCATAAACATAAATGTAATCAAAATCATTCATATCATATCATTCAAATAATAATCACAAAGTGTGATTACAAGAGTTGATTGATCATCTAAACCTATACATGAGTTCTAGACCTAACAGGTCCCTTCATGAAAGCACCATCTAAGCCAATTATCTCCCTTTTACAAGCTTTGAACCTTCTTTTAGTGGACCCAACAAATGTACACTCTTCGGAACACCCTGGTCTCTGAACCAGAGTTTGGCTCTGTTCACATCAACTTTAATAGTTGTTTAAGGTTGTTCTTGTAATTCTAAAAGATAATCCCATAAAATAGTGTATAGTTTAATGTAGTCACCCCATTACTTGCTATGAGCTTGTGTCTTAGCCCTAAATGCCTTCATCTTAGATACTCCCATGTCATACTTTCTTTGCAATTGTTCTTGTATAGCCTTGATGGCTATGCTAGGGTTTGATTGTACCTCCATCTGGATCTCCTTAGAAAGCCAATCTGAAGTGAATGCCTTAACAGATCTACTTTGAAGGAACCTATGTTGAGGATTATATGTTTTAACAACCCATGTTGGCTCATCTTTAAGTCTTGCAACATACAGAACCCATGGACATTTATTTGGTTTTTCTAGGGTTTGTCTACCCCCATCTTTTTTACTTTTTTTCCCGGACCCACCTTGACTAGCCAATTTTGACTGACTTCCTGTCTTTAATTGACTGGGGCCTTCATCTGGGGCTTTTCTCAAAGTGTGGAATGGGGCCATTTATAAACTGCCCTAACCCTGTCTTGTCATTCCTATAAAAAATCCTATTTCTCTCCTAGTTTCTATAGCATGCCTTTTAATGAGGGCCTTCACTTCTGCATTATCCCCAAACTGTTGACCAAACAAAAAATTGCAACCTTGTGTTCTTTTCTAAGTTTTTTAAGTGCTTTCCTTCTTAGCTTCTCAATTCCTCTCTCATTGATGGAGATGTCCCAAATGAATCATTACTCAAATAGTAAAGTTCATATCTTCTATAACATCATCTGTTTCAACAGTAAAGTTCATATTGAAATTGTTCATATCACTTCAACCTCATCATCCTTGTTTGCTTCATCTACAATTTCATCTTCATCCTAATCAACCTATTTTTCTTCATCTACACTTTCATCTTCATCGCCAGATTCAAGGTTATCATCTTCAACGTGTTCTTGTTCCATAGGGTCATGTTCTTTACCGCTCTTAACTTGTTGTTCATTATCATGTACTTATTCCAATTGGTCCCAAAGATCATCAAAAATGAGGTCATCAGTCCAATGCCTTTCTTCCATATTAACATCTACATTCATATCCTGATCATGTTGTTCCATAGTATCCTCTGCATTTACATTCTGATCATGTTGTTCCATATTGCCCTCTGTATTTACATTTGGATCATGTTATTCCATATTACCGTCTACATTAACATATGGATCATGTGATTCCATATTACCCTCTGCATTTACATTCTGACAATGTGATTCCACATTACCATCTGCATTAACATCAGACTATCTGCCCACTTAATGTAATCTCTTGGGTACTGGTCTTTGTGATGTATCCTCTTCAATTTCTATATAACTACCTTAGGCTTGGTTGGAGTACAAAATAACTAAGCAAACGTGTTTTAACCATGTTCAATGAACACTGAAATACACTTAGTATTTTGTAAGTGTGTAACATACAAAAAATAACATCACTATCATTTCCCAAACCTCAAACCAAAATCTAAGTTATTACCAGGCACTAGATAGTGATATAGTACAGTGCTATTCTTTTATAACCTAACTTCTCCACAAGTGCATTTAGCTGTGCACACTAAACTTGTTCATATTCAACAAACAACATAATTACCTTACCGCTTAGATACAACCTATGGGGATCCATAATACCCATTATCCCCATGGTGAATCTTTATAGAAAAGTATTCTTGATAATGACCTGAATCTAAATATATAAAAACATAGAATATGTTCATAACCTCGTACTAAAAAGTTATTTTTTTTCAAGATTATTATGAGAAAAACCACAAACCGTATATACATTCATAGTCAAATTCTTCAAATTCCTTCGCCTATGAGGATCGGATTGTGCATAAAAGGATAACAGATGTTATAGCATGAAGAATAAAAAGAGTGACCACTAGATGACGTTGACAGAAGGAGCACATGAAATTGAGCGGGAGATTTTCTAAATTGATGTTGTGGCGCACCGTAGGGTAGTTGTTACGTACTGTAGCGACGGGAGAAACGTCGTAATCGGAGAGGAAGATGCTTTTGACATCGTAGTTTATGATCGAACGTAGCAACGATGGCCGCCTAAAGTAATTTCCAATATATTTTGTTCAGAGCTATGGATTCCGAAGCCCTGATAACCGCAGATTTGGGTGGGGGATTCAGCGTCGATCCTCCAGAAGTAACATTGCCACAGCTGTGTGAAGGGCAATTGGGGTAGGTTGTATGATCACATTCTTCTGCAGACAATACGATGGTGAAGAGCAAGGGGAGGAGGAGGAGGAGGTGGTGAGTCATGATTTTGGAAATTTTGAAAGAACCAAGTCTACCCTTGTGTTGTCGATCTTGTGTATATATAAACGTTTTTGCCCTTGTTATTTCTAAAGGAAAAAATATTATTTAATTAAGTTATTTTGTTAATTAGCTTCGCTGCGAGATTTTGATGATTATCCACATTTTACGTTGTTTGACTTTTGTATTTATCGGTTCAACTCATCTCAAAATGTAAAAATGAATACAAATACAGGTTCCGATATTGGCAGCAAAGATGTTCATTCGCTCACAATCGATTTGGTTTGTCATGGCACCGTAATAATAACCACACTTGATATAGCCTATGATACTAGAAAAATACTCGAGTTTGAATGTAACTCTGTTTTCAAAAATTATTATATAAGGAGGTAGACAAAAAAAGAAGTAGCTAAAGTCGGATGCGTATCTCGTATAGAAAAAAGTTACTGAACGAATGCCCGCACTACACCGTGGAAATTTGTCGTTTTCCCTCCGCACTAAGGTGTTCAAAACACAAACTTAAAAACATAAGTGACCATAGTCAAAACTTTACAAACTATTGTAGCTGAGGTAATCAAAACACAAACTTAAAAACTTATGTTATCAAAATCAAAACTTTACATACTTTAAAATCCTAAAAAACTTATGTGGTCAAAATAAAAAAATTACCAACTATTGTAGATAAGGAGTTTAACAAACAAACTTAAGTGCCCAAAATAAATAAATAAATATAATAAATAAAATCATAGACTTTAGTGTGGTGTGGCCAACTTGAAAATCCCAAAATTTCCATGCAAGATCTCTCATTTGAAAAAAAAAATGACCAAAGTGTAAATATGAAAAGTTTATCGTAGTAAAACTAAAATTCACAAAAACCTCTGTTTCTTTCCCTTGTACAATAATATATAAACTAATTAGCTTTAGTAAACCTGTGTATTACATAGGTTGAATAAATAAAATATCAAATAAAAAAAAATTTATTAATTATAAATGATATTCTAAAACACGCTACAATTAAATTATATATAAATAATGACTATAAGTGATAAACAATGATATTAACTTTTGAACTTTTGTTTTTATTTTTAAAAAAAATAAATTAAACATTTTTTCAAAAAAGACATTTTAAAAAAATATAATTTTCAAAAATTTTCTTGCTTTAACTCCCAATTTTATTTTTTTATAACAGTTTTACTTCTTAAAAACGTCAATTTTAAAATATTTTGTAATTTAAAATGTTTGATGTTTTAAAAAAAATTATTTTTAAAAAACTTGTTTCTTAGAAATAACATTAATCAAAAGATTTCTGCTTAAATTATTAAAAAGGTATTTTTATCTAAAAAGAATTAAATAAATTTATTAGTGATTAATATAGTAATTAAATGAGTAATGTGATGGTGATAAGTGTCATATTTAATTACTTTTTTATTATAGTAGTAAGAACAAGTTACTTATGTCATATTTAGTTACCCTTTATTATAGCAGTAATATAAGTAATATAAGTAAGAAGTAAGATTAGTCAAACATTTGAAAAATGTATTTTAATTTTAAATATATAATTTAATGTGTGTAATTGGAAATGTTCAATGATATCAAGTTGATTACAGTTTATTATTGGAATGCTGAAAGAACAAGTCACCACACTATTCTATCTATATGTAAGTTTTTTTAAACAAAGAACATTTAGCGTAACGATACTAATGTTAAAATGATATTAAGTGGTTTAAAGTTTAAACTTTTATTATGAACAAATAGTGTACATATTAAAAGAGTAGATTTAATAGTATGTTTAACTAGTATATGTAAAACAAAAATATAAGCTTTTAATAAACTAATGGTACCCGTTACCCGTGAGAATACCTGATAAGTGACGAGTTATTACTTGAAATATTCTCACACGTATGATACACGGTTTTACAATAAAGTATGTACTTATATAACAAGCATTTATACCTAGAATTGAGAATATTCATTAGACATGGTCAGATATAGCTTGCATCATTTTGTGTTATTTGTGACTATGGTGTTATCAATTCATTATGGTTTTTCTAACAATTTTTTTTCTTCTTCTAACCGCTTTATCAACTTGCCTTTGCATTGAATTAGATTCTCACCATTTTTATGAAGAGCAACCAATGTCACTAGGTTGTCAAAGGTTTCATAGTGAAATACCATAATAAAATAAAAATAAAATATGTAAATGTAATTAGATATATATGAATAATATATATATATATATATATATATATATATATATACACACACACACAACACATATGGACTTTCGAATAGAACCAAAAAATTATAAAAACCCAAAAGAACCATTTCTAGCTACATATTATTATTTTATTTTTAAAAGTAAAGTAACTTTTGTAAATAACCAAAATAATCATTTTTAACCACATATTTTTATTTTATAAAACTGTATGAAATTATGAGAGGTATTTTAGTATTTTACCCTACACCTACATGTGTTTTGACCACGATTCTTTAAAGAAATAAAACAAAATAATTTTTCATAGGATTTGATTCTATTTTAGATGTTCATATTTGATTCTATTTTTTTTTTTATAAAATTGATATTGATAATTATATATTTTAATGTCTGAATATGTTTGGACGACCCAAAGTTCATGAAACATATATCATGAATAACATATTTAGTGGTATAGTGGTTATCAGGTTGAGATCACTAAGAAAAAATGTAACACCTTCAATTTTCCACACGCGAGGTGTTACAGCGAGAATATTACAAACCAGGATCTCAGCCCATTACATTAAATGACTTTATATGATTTTCAAAACCATACATATTAAAAGACTATTTAATACAAGTCAAATCAAAGTTCAAGTTTAAAGTAAGATGCGGAAGGGTAAAATAGTTTAAAACCAAACTTTAAAGGTAAAGTAAATGAAATCTGCGCAAACACGCGCAAAAGTCGATAAGTAAAATAAAAGCATGAATTAGAGTTTGTGTCTCAAAAATGTTGCATGATACTGAACTGAATGCCCTAGGTGTGTCAGCTAACCTCGATGATCTATGAGAAAGCATGCTTAAAAAGTGTCAACATAAAGTGGGGTGAGTTTACAAGTTTGTAAAAACTATAAAGTAAGTTTAAATGCAGATCTAGTAAACAAGGTATATCAAAGTAGTTAGCTAGACTACTGTTCATACAACACTAGTGCAAAAAGTATTCGCGATCGAAGCTGACAGTGATGTAACTCTAGATGGAAATGCTAACAACACCAACAACCTCAACAACATCCACAACACCGACAACCCTACTAACTCCAACAATGAAACCAACCAGGAGGCTAGACTTCAACAATTGTTTGCTGAGGCCATCGCTAACGCCTTACCTGCCATTGCTGCCCACGTCAATGCTGAACACAACCAAGAAACACCTACAGGAGGCGACAATGATGATGATGAGAATACTAATACAAATGAAAAAGACCAAGAAATGGCGTGTGTACGAACTGGGTATGCATACAAAGCTTTCATGGCGTGTAAACCGACCGACTACTTTAGAACTAAGGGAGCTACGGGAACCATACGCTGGCTAGAAGTGATGGAAGCTGTGCTTGATATTAGTGATTGTGCTGAGGGAAATAAAGTGAGATTTGATACCCACTCACTTAAGAATGGAGCCCTGAACTAGTGGAATACACTACTGCAGACCCAAGGAAGGAACGCTGTAAACAGAAAGAGATGGGAGGAATTTAAGAAACTGATGATTGAGCGCTATTGCCTGATTAATGAGATAGAGAAGATGGAGGCTGAGTTTTTAAGTTTAGAAATGAAGGAAACTGCATATTTGAATACACTAATAGGTTTAATGAGTTATCACTGCTGGTACCACACTTCGTTACCCCAAGTCCAAGAAGATAGGTAGGTATGTGTGGGGTTTGACCCCAAAGATCAGGGGAATGGTGAAGGCTGTGAAACCAAGGAATTTCCAAGAAATAGTAGAAATTTCAGAGACCTTAAACGATGAGGTTGTCAGGTTGTGAAGGCGCTAGAGATCAGAGAGTATAAGAACCAAGAGGAAAGTAGGAAAATTTTAGGGTTATGAGTGGAAGTCCGAATGGGAGAGCAAGTGGAAGTAAGCCAAGTGGAGGAGAGAAAAAAACCGTATCTAGGAAAGCAACCATTTTATGGGAAATATGGACTGCATCATGTGGGACAGTTTCGAGTCAAACTAGTGGCGAGGCCCCAAGATAAGGAAGTTAAAGAAAATGTGTGCTTCAAAAGCAATCACCTGGGGCATTTCGTAAAAGAGAGAAAAACTGTTAGATCTTGGAATAATAGGTCTAGATCATTTTGTATAGGCTTAGAACTTTAATCAATACATGTAATGAATATTGTAATTCATTATGTATATATATAGGTTACCCATATGTGCGTTGATTTATGTGTATGATTAAGGTACAAACATTATACTTGATCAATTTCTGAAATTGACTAAGTGTAAGAAACATCTACAGATGAACATTTTTGTTCTTCCGTAGATATCTTTCTTACCAGACATTCATTAGAGATCTTCTACAGATGAATATGGGTATTCACTGATGAACAAACACACCACATGAACAAAGTAACTGCGGAAGATCAAGTAGCTGCGGAAGAACAAAGTAACTGCGGAGATCAAGTAGCTGCGGAAGAACAAAGTAACTACGGAGACAAGAACCAGACACGTAAATCATACAAGTGTTTCTAGTCAACAAGTCAATCACAGACTCCAAGAGATTCGATTTCCTTAACAGAAACAAGCGTGTCTATAAATATGAGTCCTAGGTTTACATCAAATACACAGCAAGAAACGGCGACAAAAATACCATCACATCGTTTCACACAATCAACACACAAACCCTAGTTACGATCATTAATTCGAAACCAATCTAACACTGATAATTCCTGGTTACGATCCTTGGATTCACATGTGGTATCAGAGCCAAGTGCTCATTGATCTAGATCGATTGATCTATCGGTGTTAGAGTTTGTTTAATTCGAAACCTAGATCTATCAGTTTCTGACTAGATCTATAATTTTTTAAGCAAAAGTAATTGGTTGGTGTGAAGATTTAAAATTCAATAAATCAGTGATTATCATTCAGCGAGAGTACTGTTACAATGCTAGGTTAACATTGATCATATTCAAATTAATTGAAACATAGATATGTGTTATTGGCTGACTCTCATTAACTATTCATAAGAAACTTTGTTTTAGTTAAAACTTCAATATTTGACTAAAATGAGTAGCTTTGTCGGTGGATCATCATACCACCTCCAAAGTTGGAAAAACAAAGCAGACTTTAAATCCTGGAAGATCAAGTTCAGAAATCATGTGAACTGCACTGATTCTGACTTATGGGTATCAATAACTGAAGGTCCTTATATTCCACCCACCCTTGGGCCGGATTATAATGACAAAAATCAACCCATAAGTAACATGATCTGTCACCTGATGATGTAAACAGGTTAAAGTTGATATTAGAGCATACAGTTTGCTCAGTATGGCTTTACTGAAGAAATACTAATCAGGTGTGAGAATTATAAAATAGCAAATTCCTTGTGGAGATACTTCATACTCTTTGTGAGGGAGCAATGAAATCAGAAGCATTAGGAAGGACACACTTCGCTCACAATATAAAACATTTCATCATATTGAGGGTGAATCAATTCCTCAACAACTCCATAGGTTATGCAATTGGTAACCGAGATGAACATCATGGAGTTGAAGTATACAAATGATGAACTGAACAAAAAGATGCTCCATACATTGCCTGAAAGTTGGAAGCAAAACTGTGTCCATGTTCAAGAACACCATTGATCTCAAAGCAACTATTTAGATACTTGGTAGCTAAATTGAGGCGCTTGAAATGGATAAAAAATCAAGAAACAAGAGTGGAGAAAACCATGTCACACCTTATCATTTTAAAGAAACCAAAAGTGCTAGAAGTGCTTTTATCCCTAACAATGATAGTGACAACTCTTGTACTTTGAGTGAAGATGAAGAAGAAGTGAGCTTTTATGCATCAAAGCCTCAAAGAAATCTTCTCAAAGTAAATCAGGAAAAGAAAAGGAAGACCTGATGATAGAAAAGATGCATCTACATCAGCAGCAAAGTCTTCAACAAACAACAACAAGTAGAGCCCATTACTGTGATTCTGGATTCTGAAGAACAAAAAGTGCATTTGCAGCTTTAGTTCAAGTTTTCAAGCCTACTTAGGAAGCACCTTAACACCTGCAAATATCTGCAACAAGACTTGGAAGAACTACATCCAGATGTAGTAGAGGAGATGGATCTTCAATGGCAAATGGTAATGATTCTTATAGAGCCAAACATACTTGAGAAGAAACAAAAAAGTTTGGTTGGCAGCAAGCAAAACATCAAAGATTGGTGTTGATAAGTCAAAGGTAAGATGTTTCAAATGCATCTCTATGGGCACTTCTCAAGAGAATATAATCAACAATCAAATCTCTGACATGAGACAACAGCAGCAACATCAGTCTCATCAGCATCAATTATCAAACAACAACATCTCAGAGATCTTATAGACAACCACAGCTAACCAACTCATCCCCACCAGTCCAAATGCATCAGCAGGACCTATAATTCTAAAGAAACTGGATGATCATTCTCCAAGATGGAACCTGTGCTGGAGCATGTATGAGAAGGAAGTTTTGGATGAAAATCAAGCTTTAATGGCCCATATGGAGAACAAAATCCACCTATGGCTAGAGGATTAAGAGATAGATTTTGTTCATCATGGTGTTGAGGAAGTTGAAGATATAGAGTCCATGCTACAACTGGCTGATAAAGTAAGAAATAATGATTTGAATGAATCTCATGTAAGAGAACATAAATTATATCAATTCAAAATTAACTCTTTACAAAAAGATTTAGATAAATTTGTTCAGAAAATTACAGCTTAAAAGCCCAAGTTGAGCATTTGACCACTTCCTTAACTAAATCCATGGCTGATCATGCATCAATGAAGTGAAACTTCAGAAATTTCAACTTTCATCTCGACAATATGAGAGATTATTGAATTCTCATATTGAATCAAAGAACAGGTATGGGTTGGATATAATACTGTTGCACTTCCTTTGAATGATAACTATACAACTTTACCTGAATCAATGACAAATAGCTTGTCAAATCATTTTATGCCATGCACCAAGTTTAAAAAAACTGTACTGAACAAGTTAATAACAATGAATCTAAGGTGAGTGAAACTGAGTCTTCTGAATCAGATAAATCAAACAAAATGAATCAGAATTTGACTTTGATGGATGTGATGACTTGGATGATTCTGATGAACATTGGTAAGAATGTTTCAGTTGAAACAATCATTCCTAAAGTACTTGAGCAAACAAAGTTACCATATCCTCCTAAGCAAAGAAACATGTTGAAGACTATTTGCAAGAGAATAGCTCAGCTAAATGAAGGTCTTCAAGTACTTCATCAGCAACAAAAACCTTCAACTGAAGTGATTGATAAGTGTACATCTACTGAAGTTCACAAATCTTCCTTAGAAACTGAAAAGAAGCGAGTATCAGCAGAACTTCTCCGGAAGAAGAAACATTCTTCAGTAGCAGATCTGCGGAAAAAAAACAAATCTACTGAATCAGTAGATGATCTGCGGAAGGCAAAAGAAACGACCAAAAAGAAAAAACTCAAAAAGGTGTGAGCTAAAGTAACAAACTTCAGCTGATAAACATAACCTTTTGACATCATGTCAGGAAAAGGAAAGGAGTCAGCTTCAGTAAAGTTTGAAAGGAGTTGAAGACTCAAAAACAGCAAAAGAAGAAGAGAGAATTAAGAGTCTGATAATGAGTCAGAAGAAAAGTATTGCAAATGGTTATGAAAAATCACAACACTGGAGACTGTTACTTCAGCAGCTATTGCTCCATCTGCAATATGAATAATCATATGACTTCAGACTGTTACTTCAACAAACATTGTGCTATTTGTAACAAAAATAACCATTCCAACTCAGGAATGTATTTTAACAAAAAGAACAAGACAAAGAGCACAAAGAAGAAACAACCTGAGAAGGATGAATCAGAATCTCAATCAAGCGAAGATCAAAAAGATTCAAGATTAAAGAAATAACAAAAAAAAAAACAAAAGGTGACAAAATCACAAGAGAAAACCATCAGTTGATAGTGAACCTTTGAAGAAAAGACAACCTGACAGAAATCAAAGACTCCTCAACAATCAAAGACACCTCGCAAAAAGGTGAATTTGAAAATAAGAAGTCAAATGCTAAAGCTACTTTCTTTGATAATTTTGAAAAAGGAACTCATGTTCCACATTCAAATCAAAGGATGATGAAACTTTCAACAATCAAGGATCATCATCAAAGTCAAAACAACAAACAAAGAAAGAGAAGATCCTTGAGGAAGAGTTTGAACAATCAGAACAAAATTCCACAAGTTCATCATCAACCGAATCATCCTCACCACAAACAACACATAATGAATCAATTGAATCTAAAATTAATACTGAATCTTCAAGACTCATTCATGAGGAAGTTAAAATTTTAGATTTCACAGGATCACCAAGATCATTAAGACTCGGGTTTCCAAATCTAATGATTTCTTTAATTGGCAGGAACAATCTTGGAGAGCTGACAACAAGTGGTATGTTGACAGTGGTTGTGCCAGACATATGACAGGA
>CM046434.1:18920801-19001049 GCA_025506505.1 Flaveria sonorensis
AGCAAAACATCAAAGATTGGTGTTGATAAGTCAAAGGTAAGATGTTTCAAATGCAATCTCTATGGGCACTTCTCAAGAATGTAATCAACAATCAAATCCTGACATGAGACAACAGCAGCAACATCAGTCTCATCAGCATCAATCTTATCAAACAACATCTCAGAGATCTTATAGACAACCACAGCTAACCAACTCATCCCACCAGTCACAAATGCATCAGCAGGACCTAGTAATTCTAAAGAAACTGGGATGATCATTCTCCAAGATGGAACCTGTGACTGGAGCATGTATGAGAAGGAAGTTTTGGATGAAAATCAAGCTTTAATGGCCCACATGGAGAACAAAGTTCCACCTATGGCTAGAGAGGTAAGAGATAGATTGTGTTCATCAATGTGTGTTGAGGAAGTTGAAAGATATAGAGTCCATGCTCAACAACTGGCTGATAAAGTAAAAGAAATAATGATTTTGAATGAATCTCATGTAAGAGAACATAATTATATCAATTCAAAATTAACTCTTTACAAAAGATTTAGATAAATTTGTTTCAGAAAATTAGCTTAAAAGCCCAAGTTGAGCATCTGACCACTTCCTTAACTAAATCCATGGCTGATCATGCATCAACTGAAGTGAAACTTCAGAAATTTCAACTTTCATCTCAGCAATATGAGAATTATTGAATTCTCATATTGAATCAAAGAACAGGTATGGGTTGGGATTAATGCTGTTGCACCTCCTTTGAATGATAACTACAACTTTACCTGAATCAATGACAAATAGCTTGTCAAATCATTTTGTGCCATGCACCAAGTTTGAAACAAATGTACTGAACAAGTTATAACAATGAATCTGAGGTGAGTGAAACTGAGTCTTCTGAATCAGATAAAATCAAACAAAATGAATCAGAATTTGACTTTGATGGATGTGATGACTTGGATGATTCGATGAACATTGGTAAATGTTTCAGTTGAAACAATCATTCCCAAAGTACTTGAGCAAACAAAGTTGCCATATCCTCCTAAGCAAAGAACATGTTGAAGACTATTTGCAAGAGAATAGCTCAGCTAAATGAAGGTCTTCAAGTACTTCATCAGCAACAAAAACCTTCAACTGAAGTGATTGATAAGTGTACATCTACTGAAGTTCACAAATCTTCCTTAGAAACTGAAAAGAAGCGAGTATCAGCAGAACTTCTCCGAAGAAGAAACATTCTTCAGTAGCAGATCTGCGGAAAACAATCTACTGAATCAGTAGATGATCTGCGGAAGGCAAAAAAACGACCAAAAGAAAACAACTCAAAAAGGTGTGAGCTCAAAGCAACAAACTTCAGCTGATAAACATGAACCTTTTGACATCATGTCAGGAAAAGGAAGGAGTCAGCTTCAGTAAAGTTTGAGAAGAGTTGAAGACTCAAAAACAGCAAAAGAAGAAGAAATTAATTGAGTCTGATAATGAGTCAGAAGAAAAGTATTGCAAATGGTGTATGAAAAATCACAACACTGAAGACTGTTACTTCAGCAGCTATTGCTCCATCTGCAATATGAACAATCACATGACTTCAGACTGTTACTTCAACAAACATTGTGCTATTTGTACAAAAAATAACCATTCCACTCAGGATGTTATTTTAACAAAAAGAACAAGACAAGAGCACAAAGAAGAAACAACCTGAGAAGGATGAATCAGAATCTCAATCAAGCGAAGATCAAAAAGATTCAAGATTAAAGAACAACAAAAACAAAAACAAAAGGTGACAAAATCACAAGAGAAACCATCAGTTGATAGTGAACCTTTGAAGAAAGACAACCTGAACAGAAATCAAAGACTCCTCAACAATCAAAGACACCTCACAAAAAGGTGGATTTGAACAATAAGAAGTCAAATGCTAAAGATACTTTCTTTGATAATTTTGAAAAGGAACTCATGTTTCACATTCAAAATCAAAGGATGATGAAACTTTCAACAATCAAGGATCATCATCAAAGTCAAAACAGCAAACAAAGAAAGAGAAGATCCTTGAGAAGAGTTTGAACAATCAGAACAAAATTCCACAAGTTCATCATCAACAGAATCATCCTCACCACAAACACACAATGAATCAATTGAATCTAAAATTAATACTGAATCTTCAAGACTCATTCATGAGGAAGTTAAAATTTTAGACTCCACAGGATCACCAAGATCATTAAGACTTGGGTTTCCAAATCTAATTGATTTCTTTAATTGTGCAGGAACAATCTTGGAGAGCTGACAACAAGTGGTATGTTGACAGTGGTTGTTCCAGACATATGACAGGAAACTGTTCTTTCTCCATGACTTCAAACATAAAAATGCTTCTTATGTGGCATTTGGTGGGGATAAGAAGGGAGGTAAAATAGTTGGTGAAGGAATGGTAACTAATGGTGTGCTCAAATTTGAGAAAGTAAATTATTGTGAAAATTTGCAATATAATTTATTGAGTGTGTCTCAAATTGTGATCAAAATTATACCACATTATTTGATAACACTAATTGTTACATTCTTAAGCCAGGTTTTGCAGTTCCAGAAGATTGGATCCTTCTTAAAGCATCAAGAAAGGAAACACATATGTTTTGGATATGAATAATACAGCACTCACAAACAATGAAACATGCCTGCTATCTAAGTCATCAGAAGATGAATCTCAGTTGTGGCATAGAAGGCTTGTTCATTCCAACTTGAAGAACATGAATAAATTGGTGAAAAATGACTTAGTCATTGGATTGCCAAAGAAAGAATTTTCTTGTTCAAACCATTGTCCTTCATGTTATAAAGGAAAACAATATAGAGTGTCACATAAATCCAAAATAATAAATACAAACACTACACCACTCAAATTGCTTCACATGGATCTTTTTGGTCCAACTAATGTGATGAGCATTGGAAAAGGCAATATTGTTTAGTGGTTGTGGATGACTTCACTAGATTCACATGGGTCTTTTTCTTAAAACAAAAGAGTGAAACATCAGAAACATTAATGAAGTTTATCACAAAGATTGAGAATCAACTTGATTTAAAAGTTAAAATTTTAGGAGTGACAATGGGACTGAATTTGTTAATACTGTCTTAGATTCATTTTGCAGGAATAAAGGCATAGCAAGGCAATTCAGTGCACCAAGAACTCCACAACAAAATGGAGTTGCTGAAAGAAGAAACAGAACTCTCATTGAAGCAAGAACAATGCTGCTGATTCACAATTGCCAATCACCTTTTGGGCTGAAGCAGTGAACACAGCATGCAATGTTCAAAACAGGACATTAATTGTCAAAGAACACAATAAAACACCTTATGAGCTTTTATTTAAAAGAAAACCTTACATAGGATATCTTAGAGCTTTTGGGTGTCATGTATCTGTTTTAACACAAAAGAACAATTGGGAAAATTTTCAGAGAAAGCCTATGATGGTTTCTTTGTTGGATATTCTTCAACATCTAAATCATATAGGATCTACATTCCACAACAAAACATTGTGGAAGAAACTCCTAATGTGTCTTTTGATGAATCCTTATTTCCTAAATCTGTAAAAGGATCATCATGGTTGTTTGATATAGATGCACTCACAAACTCATTTAACTCTGGTTATTTGAATGCTGCAGGTACTGAGGATACATGCTATCCATTTGTTCCTCCAAACATGAATGAAGTGTCATTATCTTGATCCTCCAAGAATACAAACTTCAAGTATCATGGAACAAGAACACCAAATAATGTCAATAATGCAGCACAAGACCAAGCAAATGGATCTACATCCTCAGATGCAAACACTTCATCAGCAGCTGCTGACTCTGCATCCGCAGATGAGTGTCCTACATCCGGAGATGTGATTATTGGATCAGCTGATGTTCCATTCACATCAGTAGATATTCCACATATTGGAGATGGTCCATTGCATTCCAAAGAGTCATTGTCAGCAAGTCAACAAAATACCGTAGATGTTACTGTAACTCCTGCGGAAGCACAAATACATCCGTAGATGTTCCTGTAACTCCTGCGGATGGCACTCACAATGCAGCTGATGTACAAAACGAAAATCATTCAGCTTCCAATGATGATTTGATTACTTCATAAATTCATCATCTCAGCTGGATATATCTGCATCAATGCATATGACTAACTTGGAATCATCTATTCCAGTTGAGTCCATTCCAACAACAAGAATTCATAAGACTCATCCAATAAACAACATCATTGGAGATCTCAATGAAAGAACCACAGAAGCCAAGGGGAGCTGCAAACATCTGTCTTTTCACTTGTTTTCTTTCACAAGGTTCCTCCAAACATTACAGCTGCACTAAAAGATAATAGCTGGATTGAAGCCATGCAAGAAGAACTTCAACAATTCAGAAAGCAAAAGTCTGGAATCTAGTTGATCTTCCTGAAGGCCAACATCCAATTGGCACAAGGTGGTTATTCAAAAATAAACTAGATGACAGAGGTATCATTGTGAGAACAAAGCTAGGCTGATTGCTCAAGGATATACTCAAAAGAAGGGATAGACTATGATGAAGTTTTTGCACCAGTTGCAAGAATTGAAGCCATTAGAGTATTCCTAGCCTATGCATCATATAAGAAGTTCACTGTTTATCAAATGGATGTGAAGTGTGCCTTTTTATATGGGAAAATTGATGAAGAAGTCTATGTAGCTCAACCTCCAGGTTTTGAAGATCCTGATTACCCACATAAAGTATACAAGCTTGACAAAGCTTTGTATGGTCTTCATCAGGCACCAAGAAAGTGGTATGAAACATTATCATCTTTCTTGTTCAAGCATGGATACAAAAGGGAACTATTGATCAGACTCTCTTTCTCAAACATGAACATCAAGACCTCTTAGTTGTTCAAATATATGTAGATGACATTATATTTGGATCAACAAACAAGAGACTGTGTGAAAGCTTTGAAGAGTTGATGAAATCTCAGTTTCAAATGAGCTCAATGGGAGAATTAACTTTCTTTCTTGGACTACAAGTTCATCAGAAAACAGATGGCATATTCATCAATCAAGAAAAGTATATTCATCAAATATTGAAGAAGTACAATCTTGCTAATACATCTTCATGCAAAACACCTGCTTCAACAATTGACAAAATTGTACCTGATCCTACAGGAAAATCTATTGATCAAAGATTATATAGATCAATGATAGGATCTCTTATGTATTTAACTGCCAGCAGACCTGACATAATGTTTGCTGTATGTGTGTGTGCTAGGTACCAAGCAGATCCAAAAGAGTCCCATCTGAATGCTGTGAAGAGGATTTTCAGATATCTCAAAGGGAAACCAGCCCTTGGTCTATGGTATCCAAAAGATGGAGACTTCTCTCTCTACTCTTATTCAGACAGTGACTATGGAGGATGCAACAACAATAGAAAATCCACAACTGGTGGATGTCAATTTTTAGGACCAAGACTTGTTTCATGGCAGTGCAAAAAGCAAACAAATGTATCTGTATCCACAGCTGAGGCTGAGTTCATAGCTGCTTCAGCTGGTTGCTCTCAAGTCCTTTGGTTGCAAAACCAATTACTTGATTATTTCAATATATTCCAGCTGCTATGTTTATCACTGCTAATCCAGTTCAACATAGTAAAACAAAGCATATTGAAATCAGATATCATTTTCTGAGAGATTGCTCAGAAAAGGTTTAATCAAGTTAGTCAAAGTGGATACAACAAATCAGCTTGCTGATCTATTCACTAAGGCCTTTGATTCAGTTAGATTTAATTTTCTAATTGAGTCTTTGGGCATGATTAACTTAGATTAATCATCATTAACAAAGAAAAGCATGTGTCTGTCCTTGTCTTTATTTATTGTGTCTTCTATTTTTGCATGACATATGGTTTGGGAAATGATAGTACACTGTGCCTTTGCTTGCTTCCTGAGTTCTTAAATTTCTTTAAAAACTGATCAAAAGTTCTTTGATATGTAAGTAGATTCAACTTGAGTGAAGATTATACTAAGAGCATGCTTAACATAATGAAAAGGTGACTGTTTATGAGAAGCTTCATTTTGAGGATCAAGCAAGTAAGTCTTATCCTGATGTGATCAATTCTTTCACCTAAGCACACTATGTAAACACTTTATAACTTCTATCTTTGCAAATCATATTCCCTCTGTTTTGTGTGAACAAAGACCTGGGTTTATGAACACCATGAGATACATATGTATTCAACTGATGAAAAGATCATGATCCTCATCATCCCTCTGTTTTGTGTAAACAAAGACCTGGGTTAAAGGCACCTCTGTTTTACGTAAGTAAAGACCTGGTGACCTGATGATGATCATATCTAAGCTCTCAAAAGAATTCATTGTGATCAACTGTATATTTACATAAGAGCTTTTGTAGCAAAGCATTTATGAGACAACTCATATGTCTCAAGATAGAATTTATAACTTAATGTACATAGTTTCTAAGTGTGAAAAAGTGATGAATTGACTCACAAACGGAGGACAAACTCTAATGTGAATTGAATGTGGAGCCCATAACAGTTTATCACTAATAAACATGAAAACATGATAAACAGCATGTCTAGTTGATTCCATACTCTTGTTTGGATTTAAGTGGACAAACATACTTGCAATCAGGACTAGAATCAGGTCACAATTCAACAATCAACTCAATCAGGAAGAAGTTTAGTGTCATAGTATGATCCCATTATATGTGTTTATATGCATGTACATATTTTTAATTCAATTTTGTTACTTTTAGTTTATTTATTGTGTGTAATCTTTGGACTGTCATGTGCCTTTCATGCTATTTACTTCATAAATTTATGATGAATGCAACACTTTATCATTAATCACAATTTAGGGGGAGTAGTTATTACATGAAATACATGAAACATAAAAGCTGAATTCAATGATCCAAATTCAAATGAAGGAATTGGAACTTGAGCACTAACTTGGCTGAAGGATACATGAAGTTTTTCAAATTATATTTCTTGTGCACAAATTGTCATGCAAACAAAGTCAACAAGGTCCAATAGCAATAAATGGTTTTATCAGTTGATTAGGACCATACAATCAAAGAAGTTTCAACTTTGCATCTTCAGCATCAGCAGAAGCTACAGTACATTTTCCTGTTCAGTAGATCTACAGTGCAAAAAGGAATATGATGCTACAGTGCAAAAAAAAATATGACCATCCGTAGATTGGTAACCTACGGATGTGGTAGTATTTAAAAGTATAATAGTTCCATAGACTGGTAATCTATGAAATTCAAATTATACTTCATCAAAAATCATTTTTAATTCTAAGTCATCCGTAGATGATCTACGGAAGAACTAAAATCTGCGGAAACAATAAATTGGTAATAAGGATAGGGGGTCCCAGCTCATTTAATAAATGAAGTTAATATATCCGAGGGAGTATAAATGATGTTTTTGACTTGTCATTTCCATTCACTTTTTCAGAACATCTTTTTCAACCTAGAAAAACGTTCAGATAAACCCCCGTCCGACAATATTCAAAATTACCAATAACCTTTAAACCTTGCTTGATTCTTGATCTCTGTTCATTACAAGTTCAATAATATCAAGGTAAAATATATCATAATCCGAAATTATGAACTGATTGATTCATCATTTCTGTGTCTAAACTCTTCGTATTCTTAAGTGTGATGATTTTGCTCTAACATAATTTTCTTCATTCTTATAAACAGATGGCTAATCGTTTTGCAAGAGAGCACAATGTATGTGCATTCTTAAATCCTGACGACCCTGTAGCAGAAGGATGTCGAGATATCATCAGATACCTACGACGATCCAGGCTTTTCTATGCTTTATCAGCAGAGCCTGTGATTCATCAAGCACACATCATTGATTTCTGGAATTCAGCTCGAATAGAGCAAGTTGGAGAATCTGAGGTGATAGTTGCTGAAATCAAGAATGAAAGGATGAGAGTTGATGAACAAACTATCAGAAGGGCACTTGAGCTGGGAGAACAAGAAGTTGGTCACCCGGATGTTTTGAGAATGAGTACATAGAGAAAGTGTTCTATCTATCTGATGGGATATGATGGTGACTTTGACAAGGGTGAGATAAAGAAAGGGAGATTGTGCAAGCCATATAGATTCTTATGTCACACATATCTAAAGTGCATCTCCAACAGGAAGTCTGGGCTTGATAGATTCTCAAGGCACATTTCATCTGGCATTATTGGCATTTTGAGGGAAGGACATACAACTACTCAAAGTACATTTTCAGTTGTCTGTGTGATCACATCAAAGTGCAAAAGGCTGATAAGATGTACATGTTTCCAAGGTTTATGCAACTGATCATTAATGGTGAATTGCCTGGGATAGCAAGAGAAGGTGATGTGTTTGTTCAAGCACATCTGGGGAGATCTGTACTGAATAAGATCAGTGGAAAATATGAAGGAGAAGATATGCCAATGTTTGCACATGTGGCAGATGCTAATGCCAACATTCCACCAGAACTGATGTGGGAAGATCAGCAAGATAGTCAATCTACTGATGTTGAGCAAGACTTACCTCAACATTCCACTCCTCAATCTCCCATACACCACCATCATCAATCTCCACAAATCCAATCTCCAGCCAGTCAACACACCCAACCAATCTCTCCAATTTACCCTCAATCACCCATTCATCAACAACCTCTAACTCCACAAAATCTATCTCCTAAGAGTACTCATACAGAACCCATCTCAGTTACTCAATCTCAAAACTCAGTACACACTGGTGAGACTGAGTTAGTATCTCAAGCAAGTACCATTCCACTCACAATCACCAGCCCACAAACCCCTATCATGTCTAACCAAACTGAACCAATATCTCCAATCATTGATCCTCAACAACAACAACAACCTCATCAAGAGAAACAGATCAAGCAGTTGAGTGTATTTCAAGCTCAGCAAGTATAGCTCCTGCTGTAGGCAATGAGGTGAGATTGCTGGTCAACATCAAGAAGGTGAAGAAGAAGCTAACTATGTTGATGTTATAGCCTATCATGAAGATGACCTGGAAGATGATGATATAGATGTAAGCAAAAGTTATCTGGTTGCTGAGTATAACAAACTTATCATCAAATCAAACAAAAGGTTGGAAAGAATTAGAGAGCTCAAAGGAATGTTAAAAGAAAAGGAGGAGCTGATGAACAAACAAGAATCCAGACTGATCAGATTAAGAGAAGATGCTCAAACCAACAATGAAGTAATTGATGCATTGCATGAGCTGGTTAAGAACTTAAAGACTCTGTGAAGCATGAGAAGACTGAAAAAGAGAAGCTCATATTGGAAGTTGAACAAGCAAACAACTCTCTCACTGCTCAGTCTATTTTGTTGAAAAGGAAAGATGAACAAATTGATGAGCTCAAGATGAAAATTTGTGCACATGAATCGAATGCTGCTCCATCAACAAAAATAAAAGAATCTACTGAAGCTTCAAAGCAAATCATTCAGTACTCAAGAAAGAGGAAGTATTTGGGGTATGTAGAGAAAGAGGTGATTAATGTTGAAGATTCACTAAAAAGATCAAGGCCTACATCTCCAGAGCTCACTCCTTCAGTGGATGTTTCCAATTTAAAGCCTAAGTCTCATGCTGAAACTGAGAGTGATGCTGAATGGGATGAGCTTACTAAAGATGAGTCTCCCAAAGAACAAAAAGAATCAAAGGCTGATGACCTACTGTCCACCAAAGACATATTGGAAGAAAGGCCTGAATCAACTATGTTTATGACCCTGATCAATCATGGGTTTCCATATGACATGGTTGAGAGAATGAACATGACAGAAATGAAGGAAGCACTGAA
Organism: Flaveria sonorensis; assembly: GCA_025506505.1. Lineage (NCBI taxonomy): Eukaryota > Viridiplantae > Streptophyta > Magnoliopsida > Asterales > Asteraceae > Flaveria > Flaveria sonorensis. The sequence goes on from CM046434.1 coordinate 18,930,584, forward strand.
GGAATTTGAGCTAGCAAGCTTCATGATCCCAGATTGCAATTATGAAACATTCATAGCCTTTCAGACAATTCAGAAAACAAAGAAGGAGCTAGTCACTATGACACAACTCTGAGCAAATACAATATGACTTGTTGGTTACAAAGTCATAACTACAAGATACATGAGCTGAAAGGAAGATCAGTGGCTGAGCTTAGAAGGATGATGGAGCATGTAATGAAGGTGGAATTGGAAACTGGAGTAAAATTCAGAACTGAAGCTCCAAATCCTTCCTATGAACATCAATTAAAAACCCCTGAACCAGTAACAGTTGAAAGCAAAGATCAACATAAAGGGAAAGATAAATTGATCAAAGAACCAAGAGAGGTGATCCCTGGGAAAGTATGGCCTCTGGGCACAACTGTGAGAGAGATTACTAAAGAAAAATCTTCTTTAATCCATTTGTTTGATCATATCACGACTCCCACTGCTGCTAAAAATAACAGGATTATGGCCACGAAATATGATCTAGAGTGGGATTGTGTACTTATCAAGAGAGTATCTAGAAGAGTTGAATACTTCCACTTACTTGAATCAATCTTGTTGTTGCCTCATACTGATATCAAAGACCTTTAAAGTTTGATCATCTCCAACTACCCAATAAGCCCATGAGGAAGAGATTTCTCTGTATTGGTTGGAAAGTTGAAAACAAAATTTAAGGATGATGTACTCAAGGAAGCAAGAAGAGAAGATGGGGAACACAAGAAAAGATACCAAGGGAAAAAAAGATCAAAATCTAACTCCTCTACACTGGTTGATGATGAATTCATAAGGAGGGTTGGATACTCTAACAGAAAAACAGCTACCATAAAATCATTGAAGGAAATCAATACACTCTTCCCATAACTGAGTGGGGATATATGGAGAAGACTAAAGAACTGGTGCTGATGAGAAATGAAGAAAAGAAGAAAGCAAGGAGTATAAGATTGTTTGATCCAATTGAAATTAAACTTCTGCATCCAAGCTACACTTCATACCTACATGATAAGTTCTTCCCAAAACTCAAAGATGATCAAGCTCAAAATGACCTATGCCTGTATTTGCATATCATACAAGTCATTGACAAACTGCATGCAAAAGCATACAAAAGAAGAAGATATGAGGCTGGACTGTTAAGAGGAGCTAACATCAAGGAAGTATCTGAACTGAGGATGTTAGAACAAGATGAGCTGGAAATAGTCAATAATCAGAGTGTTGTGGAAACTCTCACTACAGAAGAAGACATTTTGGGATTGAGCTTTGAGACACTACAAATGATATGCAGAATGGAGATCAAGTACAAGTACGATGATCAAAAGGATGCAGTGTCATATTTCAACAAGAAAATGGTGTCAAGAGTCAAAGAGCTTTCAGTTTTGAAGACCTGATTACAAGTGTCTAAGCCTAAGGGGAGTATTGTTAGATCTTGGAATAATAGGTCTAGATCATTTTGTATAGGCTTAGAACTTTAATCAATACATGTAATGAATATTTGTAATTCATTATATATATATAGGTTAACCCATATGTGCGTTGATTTATGTGTATGATTACAGGTACAAACATTATACTTGGTCAATTTCTGAAATTGACTAAGTGTAAGAAACATCTACGGATGAACATTTTTGTTCTTCCGTAGATATCTTTCTTACAAGACATTCATCAGAAGATCTTCTACGGATGAATATGGGTATTCACTGATGAACAAACACACCACATGAACAAAGTAACTGCGGAAGATCAAGTAGCTGCGGAAGAACAAAGTAACCACGGAAGAACCAGACACGTAAATCATACAAGTGTTTCTAGTCAACAAGTCAACAAGTCAATCACAGACTCCAAGAGATTCGCTGTTTCCTTAACAGAAACACGCGTGTCTATAAATATGAGTCCTAAGTTTCACATCAAATACACAGCAAGAAACGGCGACAAAAATACCATCACATCGTTTTGCACGATCAACACAAACCCTAGCACCCATCACATTAACTCACCAAAAATCATAAACACAATCATAGCATAGAATTTTGTTAGCAATTATTATTTGATTCTTTGTAATCATTAATCAGTTTTAATGAATTACGTTTGATTCAAATCATTATTCTTTGCATATTGTTGATATCGTTTGATCATTTATTGTTTATTTTCTCTGGCATCGATATTTATTTGTTAATCAATTAAACAACGATTAATGGTAATTCAGCGATCATTAATTCAAAACCAATCTAACACTGATAATTCCTGGTTGCGATCCTTGGATTCACAAAAACTACTACTAAAGGGCCTGCGAGGTGTCATGAATGTGGAGAAGTTGGACATCTCCGCCCTGATTGCCCCAAACTTAAGCTTAAAAAGCATGTGGTTGGCCGCCCCAAAGGAAGAGTCTTCGTGATAAACGCAGAAGCTGCTAGAGAAGAATCTAAAGTCGTGATGTTCCTAGTTAAAAATCATTATGCATACATATTGTTTGATACTGGGGCAAATATGAGTTTTGTTTCTATGAACTTTAGGCCAAGGATTGACTTAGATTCCTCTAAGTTAGCTAGTACCTATACCATAAAGTTAGCTAACGGAACCTTGGTCAAGGCCAACGAAACCATTGTTGGGTGTACGTTGGATTTGGATGAGCATGAGTTCTCCATAGACCTAATACCCGTAGAGCTAGGAGGGTTTGGTATAGTGGTAGGAATGGATTGGCTGGAAAAGAATAGAACAAAAATCGTGTGTGACAAGAAATTATTAAAGATACCACTACCGGAAAGGGAAATCCTCATAGTATACAGGGAAAGACCAAGGCAAGGCATGAACATTATATCATGTATAAAAGCTAATAAATGTTTATGCAAGGGATGTGTCGTGTATATAGCTTATGTAATGACCATAGAGGAGGAGAAAAGGCTTGAAGATGTTCCTGTTGTATCGGAATTCACAGACGTATTTCCTAATGAATTACCAGGATTACCCCTATAGAGGCAAGTGGAGTTCCGAATCGACTTGGTACCCGGATCAGCACCTGTAGCAAAGGCACTATATATGTTGGCCCCTTCATAAATGCAAGAGGTGATGATCCAACTACAAGAACTCATGGATAAAGGGTTCATTAGACCAAGCTTCTCGCCATGAGGAGCACCAGTTTTGTTTGTCAAAAAGAAGGATGGAACCCTAAGGATGTGTATCGATTACAAGGAGTTGAACAAAGTCACGATCAAAAACCGATACTCACTTTCGAGGATTGACAACTTATTTGACTAGCTTCAAGGGTCACGATATTTCTTCAAGATAGACCTGAGATAAGGGTATCATCAACTGAGAATTAAGGAGGAAGATGTACCAAAAACTGCGTTTAGAACTATATGAAAAATTCTCAAAATGTGAGTTTTGGATGCGAGAAGTCCAGTTTATTGGCCACATCGTCAGTAAAAAAGGAATCTAGGTGGATCCTGTTAAAATTGAGGCGATCGAAAAATGGAAAGCCGTTAAGACACCCACTGAGGTAAGGCAATTCTTGGGTTTGGCTGGTTACCATCGACAATTTATCGAGAACTTCTCAAGGATTTGCAGGCCTTTAACGTACTTAATCCAAAGACCACCAAGTTCGATTGGGGAACCAAACAACAAGAAGCCTTCGAAACCCTAAAGCGGAAGCTATGCAGTGCACCAATTTTATCCTTACATGAAGGAACAGAAGACTTCACCGTCTATTATGATGCATCACGACAAGGGTTTGGGTGCATTTTAATGCAAAGAGATAAAGTAATAGTGTACGCCTCGTGACAGTTAAAGGTGCATGAACAAAACTACACCACCCATGACCTAGAACTCGAAGCAGTAGTTTTTGCACTTAAAATTTGGAGGCACTACTTGTACGGCATAAAGTGTGTGATTTTCACTGATCACAAAAGATTGCAACACATCATCGATCAAAAGATGTTGAACATGATACAAAGGAGATGGGTGGAACTCCTCAACGATTATGACTGTGAAATCAGGTACCCCCCCCCCCTCCCGAGAAAGCCAACGTGGTGGCCGATGCATTGAGTAGGAAGGAGAGAGCAAAACCGCTAAGGGTTCGTGCACTACGAATGGAAGCACGAATTAGGTATGGAGGGCCCAAGCAGATGCCCTAAAGACAGAGAACTATAGCAAGGAAAGGTTAAATGGAATGGAGAAATTACTAGATACCCAAGATGACGGAATAATAAGAATGAATGGGAGAGTATGGATTCCAAAGCAAGGGGAGTTGAGAGAGGTGGTGTTACATGAAGCTCATAAGACCAATTACTCTATCCACCATGGGAGTGATAAGATGTACAAAGACCTGAAGGTAAATTACTGGTGGCCAGGTATGAAGGGAGAAATAGCCACCTCTGTGGGGAAATGCTTAACCTGCTCCAAGGTTAAAGTAGAGTATCAAAAACCTTTAGGGTTACTTCAACAACCTGAATTACCCGAATGGAAATGGGAGCATACTGCCATGGACTTTATCACCAAACTCCCTCGAACCTTAAAAGGGCATGATGCTATATGGGTTGTTGTAGATCGTCTGACTAAATCTGCATATTTCTTAGCAATAAGGGAGGATTATAAGATGGAAAAGCTAGCCAACTTATACGTTGATGAAATTGTATCCAGGAACCGAGTGCCACGGTTAATAATCTCCGACCACGATAGCCGCTTCACTTCTAGATTCCGGTAGTCATTTCAGCAAGCACTTGGCACACAATTAGACTTAAGTACCGTATATCACCCCCAGACAAATGGCCAAAGTGAGAGAACGATTCAGACACTTGAAGACATGTTAAGGGCTTGTGTGATTGACTTTAGTAGAAGTTAGGACGCTCACTTGCCACTAGTTGAATTTTCATACAATAATAGTTACCACACAAGCATCAAGGCCGCACCATTCGAAGCACTCTATGGGCGTAAGTGTCGATCTTCAGTTTGTTGGGCGGAGATTGGAGAAAGTCAACTGACTGACGAAACTTTGGAAAACACAAATGAAACTCCGACCCTAGCATCACACAACACTGGACTACCCTCGTAACCTGGTAATATTTTCAAATTGTGTTTTTATAGCTATTATGACTTTGGCATGATAGATTAAGAGCCTGACACCTAATAAATGACCTTAAGCAAATTTCAAGGACGAAATTTCTGTAAGCAGGGGAGAATGTGACAACCCCGGTTTTTGGGCCTAGAAATTTTTTTTAGAAACCTTATTGGGCCACATAATGACACCAAATCCTTATCCAGGGAGCTCACAAATTGGGCCCAATAACTTTGGGCTTAGGCCCCCATCAATACACACACCTAATTAGGCCGTTGGGCCACAAAACTAAATTGGCTTTGGCCCAACAAATCCTAATTGGGCCATTTGGCCACAAAACTTAACAGGCTTAGACCCACAAAACCAGTAGGGGCCAATGGGCCATCATTTGATTGTAGGGCCTGCTGAACCGACCAAATAGGCCTTGGGCCCGACACCTTAGAAGACAAAAGTAGCAAAATAAACAGTGATTAATAATTTGACTACGTGGAGTCTTATTGAATATAAAAATATTAAAACCATTAACATCGAATCATCCAAACAGAAACAACTAAGCGAACCCATAACATTTTGTTACAACTTAAGATTATTAATAAAACTTAATAACGTAACCTTGTGAATTATAAAATATTAGATATTTAAATTAAATAATAAATAATGATTTCATAAGTTTTAAAGTCACATAAATAAATTATAGTTAAAAAAGCATAAACATTTATAAACCATACCACACTCTTGCACCAACCAACTTAAATAATAATATCAATAAGAAAAGTAGATAACCTTATATACCAAATATTATATAACACACTCTCACAAACACACACACACACACACACACACACACACACACACACACACACACATATATATATATATATATATATATATATATATATATATATATATATCACACGACACACACACATAACATATATATACATACATACCTAAATATATATATACTTACAACACACATATACGCATGTATATATGCATGCATACGTACACCCGCACACGTACATACATATATACGGTGCATACATCCTACTACAACATATATATTTGTTAGAAAACTTAATTAAAATAAATAATTAAGTCTAGTCAAATCACCACCCTATTAAACCAATGTATGGGGGTTGTGTACCAAGGAAACTCACCACCCCTCAATCTTAAAAAATTTGTTGCAACCAAGGAGCTAGATCCTACACCTCCTCCCTGCCTTCTTTCTTTCCTTTGGTCGGGCACCCACAAAACCACCCCACACTTCAAATATTCACCTACTCCACCCTCTAAACACTCTCAAACTCTCTCTACTTGAAAACCACTAACAAAAAATCACTTTCACATTCAAGAACATTAAAGTTCCAGCCCTTGAAGCCTTGTTCGACCCACTAGTGCAACACCATCAACCCCACCAAGTCAAGGTAATCACACAACTCACACGTTTGTTCATCTTCTAGTTTCTATCTTCCATTTCCTTCCATGATAATACCAGGCCTAAACTCTTATTTTGGACAGATTTACCTTTTCATTTCAGATCCTCACATCAGCCCTTTAAACCCTACGATCCACCTTTGCATCAAGGTAATTCGTTAAAACCCGAAGACACGATAAACCCCATGACACCCCAACTTCTTATCAACCCTTAAAACCCTTCATTTTACATTAACTAAATGATATAAAAGCTTTCTTACAACCCACCTTGGTCACAAACCCGGTTTCGATAAAACTAGTCCACCCGAAAAAACCGGTTTTTCATGAAATATGAAACTATATAATTTAAGTGTAAAATAAGGATCTAAATATTTCTGGAAGTTAAACTTACTACTTAAACCTAAGAGTAAAAGTTCATAATTTATACAATGGTCATTTCTATTTTATAAATAAGGTAAAGTGTGAGAATGCACAAATTCTTGTAATAATTCTAGAAATTTAGTTGGGGTTCTAAACTACTAAAAAATAGGGTTAGATACATATAATATATCTTTTAAGACTGTTTGGTAATGGGAAAAATCGAGCTAAAGGGCTTAATGTAGAGAAACCGGAACTTAACGGACACTTAACGGGACTAACCGAGCTAGGTAACAAAATGGTAAAGCTATGAAATTTGTTAATATAAAAATTCCAGTAGACTCATAATATTAATAAAAGCCTAGAAATTAATTTTTATAATTTTTAGAATTTATTTTATGAGTAAACAAAAATACACAAAATATTCACTTTAAAATAAAGAAACATGTTAAAAACGAGTTTAAGAGCAATATTAGTGAAAAACACAGAAAAATAAGTGTTAATAAGTATATATAAGACTTATAAGTCAAAAATTTGACCAAAGATAACCCAAACCCGAAAATCCGTTAAAAACCCGAACTGTTAACGTTTAAAACTCCGAAACCGACAAAACAACTTAAGACCAAAAAATCCAGTGGCTAACAGTTTTTTATTGGCTAAATGAAGTTAAAAACTAAATATTTACAATTATAGAGTATTCTAGAGGATTTACAAAATATATTATTTATATGAAATAGTTAAGGTTTAATAATTAGAAAAATCATAAAATGCACAATTAATCCATAATTTTATGAACTTGATGATTTTCTAGTTTAATATGACTTAAAACTTAAGCACAAATAAAATTTTAATAAAATTTATTGATTTAATCATACATCACAAACATACCCGAAAAACAATACGGTACACGTTTAAAAACATAATAAGAAACTCATAAGTCCTATAGCCATAACTTAAATGCTCCCGAAGTTAATTAATACCCTAAATAAGTTATAATTAAACTATAACCACCATTTGAACCATTCAACGAAGTCAAATAAGAAAGTGTCTAAATATAACGTCACACAACACTTAAACCAAAAACAAGCCCTTGAAACCATTAAGAATGATCAAATGACATAAAAAAATAACTTATTTCAGTAGCTTAATTCACTTAAAACCATAAAAGTTATCATAAGTAACTATAGTGCAAAAATCCCAAACTTTAGAGTCAAAAAAGTCAATCTAGCAAACTTGAGGGACCAAACTTGCCAACTATCAAAACCATACTGTTTTGGGACTATAACCTTACTGTTTTGGGACTATATGACACTTATAAGAATAATAATGACCTGAAGTTGTAAGATAATGATCTAACCTTAAGCAAAACTAAGGATACTAACTCAAAACTTAAGGGCCTAAAATAAGATTACACATGTGTAACATAGAACATCAAACCAAGTAAGACAAATACAAACATGAGGGTTGGGCTTAATTGATAACTTAATATTTACTAATTCATTTGAAATAAACATAGTAACCCACCCCCCCCCCCCCAGTCGGCAGCATCCAAACCTTGCGAGTAACCACATGATCAACCCACAAGTGAGTCTCATGAACCCCCTTTTTACTTTAAAACTTTTGGCGTAAAATACATACACGTTGGTTATTATATTATGGTGTAATACTACCTAATCTTGTCCCTGAATGGAGCACAATCATTAACTCCATTAGGAGCCGCATGATTTATGAATAGTACTATCTGGGGAATCCCCGCACATAATGGGCCCTTTATGCAGGGAAACCCCCCATTGAGATTCAATAATCATTGTATCAAAAATTAGTGCCTTTTAATCATGCTTAAGAGTGCATATTTAAACCTAACAATCTATTAGTAATAGGTTATGGGATATTTTAGCACTCAGGCGGGAAAGTCCGGGTCAGGATTGATTGTGATACATTTTATAGTGCATCGTGAATATTATACTATTGTTATGGTCACTAACAAATTTATTGAATGTTATATTTGTCACAAATGGTAATGTGGTCTTAAACTCATAATCTCACCAACATTATGTTGACGTATTTTGGGTGTGTATTTCAGGTGAAGTTTAAGTGACAGGTGTCAAAAGGATAGGCGTCACCTTAGATGGACTTTAGAGATTTAGCCACCGCCCTATCTCCTTTATTATTTATGAACAATTAAGTTAACATGTTTTATTTGGATATCTAGGCAATTTAAATTATGTATATTTTAAATGTTGTAATGATTAGGTTTGTATATACTAAATTCCACTGCATTGTAATGATATCGGTCAGTCACGACGAGACCCGATCAACGGGGTGTGACATGAGTGCTCCTGAATCACCCATGTCTAGCCCATATCATCCATCCCCAACTGAGGTGGAATTTCCTGAACATGTTCAGGAAGTCCATATGGAAGAGGCTCTCACTTTTGCAAGTGATTACATTATTAAGACCTCAACCATGGCAACCCAGCCCATTGACACTTCTCTTGAAGCTATCATGGTGCAGCGAAAATCCAACAGCCAAGAACCCCAAGCTGGTGGTGAGAAAAAAGACTTTGGTCCTCTTCTCTCATCCCCTTATGATTCTTTTGATAAAGATGAGGGGAGTCTGCAACTAAAAGTGCAAAAACTATCTAAAATCTGCACCTATTTAGATTCAAAGGTAAGTCACCTAGAATCTCAGGTGGTTACCTTGCAAAGCCAGGTCAATGACCAGCAACTTGAGATCACCAAACTCATAGGCAAGTTAGTTGAGAGACCTACCAGGCAAACTCAACAGGTCCACAAGAACCTTTGGATATAGTGGACCTAACCTTTAGCCCCCTGTGTAAGAAGGGGATGCTACTAAAATGGGGAGGAAGTCCTACCTACAATCATGGAACCTGGGAGTTCTGCCTAGCGTACAGACATAGAGGACTCACCACCTTACTTGCAGTTTTTCATACTCAACAACCTCCTCAGGCCCACATTGATGTGGAAGCCCTGATTCAAAGCCTATTTGAGGAGGGAATGCCAAGGGCTATGTCTACTCCATCATATCCTGTTGAAAATCCAATAGTAGGATAGAGGTAGGATGTTGATAGAAGAGCCTTGGTACTCTCTAGATCAAGGGTAATAAGAAGTCTTCAATTTTCAAAACCTGAGATACTATAAGAGCTTTTCTCTGGTTGACCTGCCACTTGCCAATCCAAGTCAAAGCAGGCAAGCTGAAAGGTTAGCTGAGAGAATTTATGAAAGGGTGCTTTAAGAGTTCAAGAAGAGATCCAAATTATATAGATAGAGGCTAGCAAGCAAAACTGTTGGTCAACTAGATACTGAGTCAAACCTTAAGATTAGCTTCAAAGGGGAAACCTCAGTTGAAGGCCCAGCAGTTGAATCTGTGAACCTTGAGATAGGAACTGCTTCAGCACCCGGTACCCTCAGTGAGGCACCAGCAGGTAAAGGTGTCTCACAGCCTCTCCCTGGCCAGAGCTCAAGTTCTACACCAAGTGAAGAAGGCCAAAGCTCTCTCCACCCTGAGTCATACAGACCAATGACTGATAAAGGGAAGAGGATTATGAACTCTGAGGAGATTAAGGTGGAGAAAAGGGAGAGGAAGAAGAAGGCAAGGGGAGAGAGAATAAGAGAGACCCCAAGCTTGATGCAAGCTACAATTAGGGCTGCCCCCAGGCCTAATACGCAGGAGGATGAGTTAAGGGCAGCCAGATTGAACTACTTGGGGTCTAGGAACTATAACATAGATTAAATCATCTATCTTCCCTTGGAGGAACTTAATAAACTGGCTGACACTGAAGTGTCAAAAGAGTGGAAGGAAGCTGAGGCTGCAGAGTTGCACCTCAAAATTAAAGAAGAAAGAAAAAAGAAAGAGACTCTACAAAGCTCCTACCCCTCTCCAGTTGAAGAAAGCCTTGAGGCAGAGGCTGTGGAAGCTGGTTAGAAAGCTTAGGTAGGTAGGGAACAAGATAGATAGAACATAATAACCTACCTGAGTGCCACAGGCCTTTATCAGGCAACAAACCTACTTCCCTTATCATATGAGTACGCTGAGTTTGAATACCTCAAGCAGCTTGAGCAAGAAGTATTGAATGAACAAAAAGCTCTTAAGAGGAAGATGAGGGAAGAGGCTGTAAAGTCAAGAGCCACCATCCGAGACAATCAGAAGAAGTCTGCTGATAAACTACAGATGGTAAGCTTCTTAAAGCTGTATGGGTTCTCTAGAAGAAGACTTGGTCTAATATCTCTATCCACTATAGATGAGCATATTAGAGTGATCAAGTAGAAGATCAAGAAGGGTGAGCTGGTAGACTTGCATTCTCCACCAAGTCAGGCTGCACGTGAAGCTGAGGTCAAGATTGAACCCCAAGAGACAACACAACCTAAACCTAGTGATGCATCTCAGCCAGCTTCATCTTCTAACCCATAGTAGGGTCCTGATCCATCTCCTTCTGAATTGGAAGAAAAAGGACCCAACTAAGGAGGGAAAACAAAAGAAACATCTGATACTCAAGACCAACCTTCTCAGTTAAAATATAGAAAGAGGAAAAGGATGGCCATAAGAAGGGATAAGAAGAAGAAGAGGACCAAGGCATCCACTTCTACGCCTTAGAATGGGTCAGAACATCCCGAGTGTGATCAAGAAGAGGCTGCTCAACAAAGCCCACTCATTGCAGAGCCTCTTGCTGCTAAGAGACCCATCGTGTTTTTGGAATCTGCCACTAACCCAAACAGATGGTATGTCACTAGAGATCAAGGGGGTTAAGACATGTATTTCTGATAAAACATACTTGACCTCCCTCTTCATGATCTCTATAACATGAGGAGGTACTTTGAAAGTCTGAGGAATCCTAACAAACTAATGATGAAGGAAATGGTCTTGATTCTTATGAGGACTGTCAATAGATGAAGATCAAGCTACAAAGTTCTTCTTTAGTTTTGGTAGCATCAGCCTAAGGGGAGTTTGTAAGGATCACACTTAGAGGCTAATGCAACCAAAGAGCTCTGAGCATACACATGTGAAGTACAAGAAAGTTACTTGGAAGATTTGATATAACTCAGTGAATTGTACTAAATATCAAATCTTCCAAAGTCAAAAGACCAAATCTTCAAAAGCCAAAGATAAAGTCTTCTAAAGCTTCAAAGACAAAGTCTTTTGAAGCCAAAGATTGATTTCTTCCGAAGACAGAGAAGACATGCTTTCTCTGAATCACCTTTTGACAAAAGCTGAATAACTTTCCGCTACCACTTCTGAAGACTCACCAACTTACATGAGTGGTGAAAAGTTCTTACTTTTGTCAAACTATAGATTAAGATCTTTTGTCTGTAAATTTCTACCCTTGTACTTTACCCTTTTTGTAATATATTAGGATGTGAGCTATGGCATGTCATAGTCACTAGTCAAAAGGCAATCTGCCTTTTGACTCTATGTTGATCGTGTTATCTAGATTAGTGTTTCCAGCTGGCCTTCAAAGTATGGCTGACTGTAGGATGTAGTATAAAGTATCTCAGGTACCAGTAGATAGGAAAAAGCTTTGTAACACTCCGTAAAAACACTTGAGAGCAATATACAGCATTCTTGAAAACCGTCTTATTTCAACTTGCTTGTGTTCTTATCTTGTGTTCTTTTTTTCACTTTAAGTCGGTTCCCTATTTGATTTGTTAAATGTTCTAAGTTTCTCCAAACATTGTGAAACTGTTGCATTGACCCCCTTCACCGATCCTGCAGTCACTACTAGTTTAAATCTAATCCTTTGTTATGTGTAATTATATTGAATGTGTATGACATCTGATCTGCTTGTTCTGTTTGTTAATTTTATTTTTGTGCCTACACTAGGACTTATTTTTATGTTTTTTTTTGTTATTAATTTTTATTTATTTGTCAGATTACGCATGATCATTAGTTGGACTTGCTCATTTAAACGTGTATTAGGAGTTTAATTACTTATTCACTTAATTGAACTTGTTGCTTTAATTAGTATATAATTTATTTTAAGTTTAATTATTTTTAAATTTGGTTATGTAATCTATAAATCTAAACTCTGATATTTAAGCAACACTTTCTATAAGGGTTCTATAAAGTTATCATTATGGAATCAATGACTTGGCATCATTCATGGCGTTTGATTAGACCACGACGTCTCTATTTTTATTAGTATGTCTATGTGCTTGGCGAAGTACTTAGCTATATTTGCAAGTAAGGTTTATGAACTGGTTCTAGGATATATCTGCATGTAGTGGATGTGAGTGTATGCCAACACTCCTCCATAAATCTGATACTTAAGGACTGTAGCCCTATGTACGTCATGGTTATTATTGTATTTGTGATATCTGTTTTTGGCTCATTTGGTATTTCCATTAATCTAAATATGTTAATATATCTAAGAATCTGGGTCTTAATTTTATTAACCTACAAGATTTGTGTAGTAAGATGTATATTAATATGAAATCTATTAAACCATGTGACATCTAGATTTGAAATCTGTATTCTGTTTATTTGGAATGTTTGAATGAAATATAATATCGATACTATCTGATGTATATTTACATGTATGTGTGTATATATCATGACAATTGTATTCGTTACGGTATTTATGTCAACTTTAATTTTATATGTTCACTAGGCAATCACTCGGTCATAATGTTTCTTCACGTTAGGTATGTAAGGAATCAAATGAATACGTGAAGAGCGTTAATGAACAAGCTAGGAATTGAAGAGGCAAAATTTTAATAAGACTTTTAGGATTTTTTTTGGTTTGAGTTATTTAATTTTGCATTTATTAGTATCTCATTTAACAACTGACCAAAACATGCACCTATTTAGTTTTAAAGGTAAGTCACCTTGAATCTCAGGTGGCTACCTTGCAAAGGTAGGTCATTGATCAGCAACTTGAGATCACCGATCTCAAGGGCAAGTTAGCTGGGAGACCTACCAGGCAAACTCCACCAGGTCTGCAAGAAACCTGTGGATGTGGTGGACCTAACCCTTAGCTCCCTGTGCAAAAGGGTGATGCTACCAAAAGAGGGACAAATTCCAACCTACAATCACAGAACATAGGAGTTCTGCCTATAGTATGGACATAGAGGCCTCATAATCCTCACTTGAAGTTATCCATACTCAACAACTTCCTCAGGACCATATTGATGTGGATGCTCTGATTCAAAGCCTATTTGAGGAGGGAATTCCAAGGGCTATGTCTACCCCCATGCATCCTACCCAGCTGAAAATAATAGGATGGTGGTATGATGCTGATAGAAGAACCCTGGTACTCTCTAGATCTCAAGGGCAATAAGAAGTCTTAAATTTTCAAACCTGAGATACTATGAGAGCTTTCCTCTGGCTGACCTACACTTGCCAACCCAAGTCAATGGGCAAGCTGATAGGTTAGCTGAAAGGATTCAGCGAAAGGTGTTTGAAGAGTTCAGAAGAAGGTCCTACTTATATAGACAGAGGCTTGCAGGCAAAACCGTTGGTCAATTGGATACTGAGGCAGACCCTATGATTAGCTTCGTAGGGGAAACCTTAGTTGAAGGCCCAACAGTTGAACCTGTGAACCTTGAGACAGGAACTGCTTCAGCACCCAGTACCCTCAGTGAAGCACTAACTGGTGATGGTGTCTCACAGACTCTCCCTGGCTAGAGCTCAAGTGCTTCACCAAGTGATGAATGCCAAAGCTCCCTCCACCCTAAGTCACATAGGCCTATGACTAAAAATGGGAAGAGGATCATGACCTCTGAGGAGATTGAGGAGGAGAAAAGGGAGAGGAAGAGGAAGTCAAGGGGAGAGAGAACAAGTGAGATCCCAGCTTTATGTAAGCTATAATCAGGGTTGTCCCCAGGCCAAACACTCAGGAAGATGAGTTAAGGGCAGCAAGATTGAACTATCTGGGGTTAAGGAACTACAACATTGATGAAATCATCTTTCTTTCCTTGGAGGAACTAAATGAACTGCTTGATACTAAAGTATCAAAAGAGAGGAAGGAAGCTGAGGCTGTAGAGTTGCTCCTCAAGATTAAGGAAGAACGAAAAAGAAAGAAACTTTACAAAGCTCCAATGTCTCTATCCACTATGGATGAGCACATTAGAGTCATCAAGTAGAAGATTAAGAAGGGTGAGCTGGGAGACTTGCATTCTCCACCAAGTCAGTATGCACCTAAAGCTAAGGTCAAGATTAAACCCTAAGAGACAACACAAGCTGGACCTAGTGCTGCATCTCAGCCAGCTTTATCTTCTGACCCACAGTAGGGTCCTGATCCTTCTCCTTCTAAACCTATGAAGAAAAAGGATCCAATTGAGAAGGACAAAGAAAAAACATTTAGTACTCAAGACCAACCTTCTCAGTTAAAATACAAAAAGAGGAAGAGGATGGCCATCAAAAATGACAAGTAGAATAAGAAGATGAAGAAGAGGAAGAAGAAGAATAAGAAGAAGTCCAAGGCACCCACCTCTATACCTCAGGATGGGTCAGAACATCCTAAGGGTGATCAAGAAGAAGCTGCTCATCCAAATCCAATCCAAGTAGAGCCTCTTGCTGCTGAGAGACCCATCTTGTCTTGGGCATTTGCTACCAACGTAGATAGATAGTATGTCACTAGAGATCAAGGGGGTCAAGATGTGTACTTCTGGAAAAACATGCTTGACCTTCCTCTGCATGATCTCTATGACATGAGAAGATACTTTGAGAGTCTAAGAAATCCTTACCAACTGATGATGAAGAGAATGTCTTGATTCTGATGAGAACTGTTAATAGATGAAGATCAAGACTTAAAGTCATCCTCCAGTTTTAGTAGCATCAGCCTAAGGGGAGTTTGTAAGAGTTATACTTAGAGGCTGATGCAACCAAAGATCTCTCAGGATGCATATTTGAAGTACAAGGAAAGTTACTTCGGATAATTTGACAACTCAATAAAATTTACTAAGTATCAAATCTTTCAAAGCCAAAAGGCCATTTCTTCCGAAGCCAAAGATGAAGTCTTCCAAAGCTTCAAGACAAAGTCTTCCGAAGCCAAGAGATTGATTTCTTCCAAAGATAGAAAAGACATTCTTTCTCTAACATGATTTTGACAAAAGCTGAACCACTTTTCGCTGACACCTCTGATGACTCACCAACTTATATAAGTTGGTGATAAGTCCATACTTTTGTCAACTTTAGATTAAGGTCTTAGAGTCTGTAACTTTCTACTTTGTACATCTATCCTTTTTGTAATAGATAAGGATGTGAGCTATGGTATATCATAGTCACTAGTAAAAAGGCGATCTGCCTTTTGACTTTACATTGATCTTGTTGTCTAGATTAGTGTTCCAGCTAGCCTTCAAAGTATGGTTGGCTGTAGGATGTAGTATAATGCATCTCAGGTACCAGTCCTTAGGACTAAGCCGTGTAACACTTTGTAAAACACTTGAGAGCAATATACATCATTCTTTTAAAACCAATTACTTGTGTTTTTATTTTGTTCTTTACTTGTGTTCATTATTTCATTTTAGCCGATTTCCTATTTGATCTGTTAAGTGTTCTAAGTATCTCCAACCTTGTGAAACTGTTGCATTGACCCCCTTCATCGGTCTTGCATTCTACTAATCATATAAGATTGTATATTCAAGTGATTCCCAATCTATCTCTATAGCATAAACAAATGGCTAGTTCCAAAACTTGGTGTTTTCTTTGAATTGTCGTGTTCCTGGCAATGGCGCCAAAAAAGATGTAAGTGTTGGATCATATGAGGCTGGTGCAACCAAAACGACACTTAGAATATTTTTAAAGTAAAATTGAAGAAGTCATTTTAAGCTAAAGCTATTCTTCCGAAGACAAGTTGAAGATCTTCCGAAGCTTAAGTATGAAGAACTTCCGAAAGTCAAACTAAGTCTTCCGAGACTAAGTAGTTTTACTTCCGAAGTAAATGAAGAACTTCCGAAGGTAGAATCAAGTCTTCTGAAGTATATAAAGACCAAGTAATTCTCCTTCCGAAGCATTCACACTTAGAAGATCCAAGACAAAGTCTTCCAAAGAATGAAGTCACAAAGACTTGCAGAAGACTTGGAAGAAGTTGATTCTTCCAAAGTATAAATGGCTTCAGCCCAGATGATGTTGAATACATGGACAATGAATACATGGACATTGTATAAAGACCAAGTTAATTCTCCTTCCGAAGCATTTAATACTGTTTTGATGATCTAGAGTGTTTCAGCCCAGATGATGTTGAATACATGGACATTGTACAACAAATGGCTCTTTTAACCTACAGAGCAAAGAAGTTCTTCAAAAGAACCAGAAGGAAATTTCCTCAGAACCCAACCTATAGCAAATTCGGGTTTGACAAAAGCAAGGCCAAATGTTACAACTGTAACCAGCTTGGTCACTTTGCTAGGGAATGTAAAGCTCCAAGATCTAATCCTGGAGCAGCTCAAGCCTCCCAACATCCGGCTACTTCAAAGGCTGCAACCGAACCCACTGAGCCATAAACTGCTGCTGTTGCTCAAGAGGTTGACTGGAGCTTTATGGTGTAAGATGTCACTCCTGCTCAAGCTCTCATGGCTGGAACTGAAGACAGCAAGGTATATGAACACCTCTGTACTCCAGCTTGTATTGCTAAGGTTAAATTATATCAGCACTACAACATGGAAATTAGATCTGATATTAAGTCTTTAAATATCCTAAAATTTGATTTTAAGAGAGCAGAATCTGACTACAAACTCAAAATTAAAGAGTTAGAGAAAACTGTGTCCTCTTTAAAACATGAACACACCAACTATTGGACTCAATAAAAGATCTAATATCCAAGTTGACTGAAGCTCAAGCCTAGCTAGTCATAGCTGAGGCTAAAGCAGAGAAGTATGTTATTCAAGAGCATAACTTCAACATCGTTATAGCATCATCCTCCCACTCCAAGGTATTCAATCAAAACAAAAGTGGGTTGGGATCCAATGAAATTGCTCCGCCACACTCTCTTGTGTCTATTAGACAGCCAAGATGTGGCACTGATGAGCAAGAGGTTTCAACTGCTGACCCACTACCTAGTGAGCAACATAATGATGCAATAATGGAAACCACCACAGAGAAGGATAAGGTAGAAAACCTCATCCCCATAGTTGATAAACCCTTGACCACCAAAGCAAGAAAGAACCAGATTAGGGCAGCAAGAAAAACTGCCAAAAAGGTGGCTGAGACTAAGATGAAAACAGACCCAAGGCAAAAGGATGTATTCATCTTAGCTGGATTCCAAGTGGTTGGAAGTTTTGATTCAGGAAAGGAGAGTAGTACTAGCACTCCTATCCAACTGAAGGATCAGAAACTAAAGGGAAAGGCTATTGAAGAAGAGAAGAAGTGCAAGAAACAACAGCCAACATGTCCCACCAAGAGTAACATTAAATGCATAGTATATGGCCTGCATAACCACATGGCTAAAGATTGTTACTACAATCTAGCAAGCACACATTATGCAACCAATGTTAAGAAAGAAGGAGTCAAGGATGGTTTCACATTTGGACCTTATCATATGATCCAAGTGTTCACGAAAGGAATGCTTGTTTCCAAAGCCAAGTTGCTTTTGGAAGAAACTCATTCTTCCAAAAGGTAAATAGCTTCAGAAGACAAGCCAAAAAGCAAACAAAGAAACAAAAAAAATTTCCTTGAAACCTTCCAAGAAGAAGGCTGCTTCGGAAGAAAATGTGGTGAAGACTTCTTCCAAAAAGCAAGAAGTGAAAGTCATGCTGCATAAGCCTCCTCAGGCTCATCAACACAGGTCAACCATAGGATGAATGAAAGACGAGAAAAGATGCTGCAGCCCAAGCCTCTTCTTCACAAACTATAATTGAGCCCCCATGCATACAATTTGGCTCAGTTATATCATCTACATTGGAAGAAACCAAGACCAACAAGGCTTGGGTTTCCAACAATAACTAATCATTTCACCTTATGTGTAGGGACATCCACATGACAAGAATGGAAATGTCTGGATTATAGATAGTGGATTCTCTAAGCACATGACGGGGAATAGATCTCTCTTGTAATAATTTGAACATTTTAATGGAGGTCCTGTTCAGTTTGGAGGTGAAGCCGGAGGATACATTTCTGGTAGAGGTAGTGTATCCAATGGTAAGTTAAACATTGACAAAGTAAACTTTGTCAAACAACTTGATCACAATCTCTTAAGTGTTTCTCAATTCTGTGATCGAAAGCACCAAATGCTTTTCATAGAATATGAGTACATTATCCATAAACCCAGGATAACAATTCCTCAGGAATTGGTGCTTCTTAGATCTCCCAGGAGAGGGGATATGTACAAGCTTGATATGAATAATGCATCTCCACTGGGTGAGATATCATGCTTTCTTTTCGAAGCTAATGGTGATGAGTCAACTCTTTGGTATAAAATAATATGCCATGTTAATTTTAGAACCATGAATAAGCTGGTTAAAAATAATTTGGTACATGGTGTGCCTAAAAAGGAATTTTTCTATAAAGAAAACTGCGTTGCTTACCTAAAAAGAAGGCAACACAAGGTTTCTCACAAATCCAAATAAGTAACTCTATCACCACTCGATTACACTTATTGCACATGGATCTTTTTGGTCCCACAAGTATAATGAGCATTGGAAGGAAATCATATTGCCTTGTGATTGCTAATGATTTTACAAGATTTACATAGGTATTCTTTTTTAGAACTAAAGATGAAATGGTTGAAACTTTAAAATCTTTTATTCTTCAAATTGAAAATCAAAAGGATCACAAGGTAAAATCATTAGAAGTGATCAAGGGTTGAGTTTAAGAATCAAGTTCTCGACTCATTCTGCAACTCAAAAGGGATCGCCAGACAATACAGTGCTCCTAGAACTCCTCAACAAAATGGTTGTTGGACTATTTGAAGATGATACTTACCAAAGCCTAAGTGTCGAATCTCATGATGATTACCAAAACCGACATGGTGAAGCTATGCTAAAAATATGATCAAAACGAAGAAAATTGACCAGAGTCAAACTTGGTCAAACTTGGTCAACCGTGGTCAAAGTCAACAGTCAACATCAGCGGTCGTCCCGAATGACGTCAGCCACCTGGCAATCAAGCATCAGCAACAGAGAATTTATCAGACTTAGAAGAATATTTGTGTAATCATTAGGGCTTAAATGTAATTTTATTCATTTACGTAAAGAGTATAAATAGACTAAGTGTCGTCATTTTATACACCAACCATTACTATGTAAGCAAGCATTCTCTAAGCAAGCATGGCTGAGAATTAAGCTAGTGAGAGAAACAATTAGATTGAGTGTGTGTGAGAGAGATTTTTCTTACAACTCCCTTTGTAATCTCCTAGTGTCATCATACATATGAATGAATGAAATATTTATGAATGTGTTCTTGATTGTTCATCATTTATTCATCATCATACACTAAATCTTGCAACAGGTCTTCACTTGAAATCATCTATAGGTATGTGAGATTCCGCATCACAGATCTGATAAATGGCAACAATACGATTACAATATTCGATCCTATCATAATCGGATTTTCACAATGGTGTTGTTGAGAAGAGGAGCAAGATACTTATTGAGGCTGCAAGAACCATGTTAGCTGATTCAAAGCTACCTCTAACTTTCTGGGCAGAGGCAGTCAGCACTGCATGCTATATGCAGATTAGGGTTCTCATTGTTAAGCCCCATGGAAAGACCCCTTATGAGTTATGGAACAAGAGGCCACTGTTCATTGGCTTTCTTAGGTCCTTTGGCAGCAGGTGTACCATACTCAACACAAAAGATAATTTAGCAAAATTTTCTGAAAAGTCAGATGATGCTATCTTTGTTGGATATTCCTCAACCTCTATTTCTTATAGAGTGTATAATATTAAAAATCAACAATTTGAGGAATGATCCAACATTGTTGTTAATGAGCACACTCCTTGTGTTAGAGGGAATGGGCCTTATCATATCTTCAATCTAAAATTGTTTCCAAACTATTCTAACCATCTTATGAGATGTAACACCCGGAAATTTCAAAAAAAAAAAAGAAGAAGAAAAGAAAAGAGAAGTATAAAGAAAGAAAGGTAAAATAACCCAAGTTAAGGGGTTAAAGTTGTGCAAGAGGCAAACTTTATTATTATGATGTTTAAAAAGAGGGCATGGGCGCCCACTCCCCTGCTCCACCTACTGCTTCGACTGCAGAAAGAAAAAGAACAGAGTTTTCCATTGGTTTTAGAGAGAAGAAGAAGAAGATCGACTTGAAGGTAAGTTTTTCGTGTGTTTTGTTCGGTTTCAGCTGAATTTTCAGCTTTTGGACCGAGTCTTATGTGTTCCTCTATGTTCGGTTGGGTGTTTTTGGTGTGTTTAGGTGTTTGAACTCCAACTGCTCTCGAGTTTGGAGGAGTTTTACTCGAAGGCTGCTGTAGGTGAGTTCTAGATCCTTGATTTTTCTGTTTTAAACTTGTTTTGGGCCTAAAATGCATATAAACTTTCTTTTTACAACTCACAGTGTGTGGAACCGTATGTGTTCCCATGTTTTACGTGTGTGTGTGTGTGTGTTTGTGAATCTTTTGACTGAATCTTGTGGTTGTATGCTTGTTCTAAGTGCTTAATATGCTAGATTTGGGCTAAGAATATGTTAGGATGATGAATGGGGACTGAAATTAGTATCAGTTAGAACTGGTAACTACCTATGCGCCTAACACTTACCCGTGCTCCTGCATAGTACCCATGTGCCTAAGCTTTTGCCCATGCGCCCAACTTCCTATGCGCCCAACTGCCCATGTGCCCAAGTACCCATGCGCCTGAACGAAAGTCTTGCAAGCAAATTTAAAGAGGTTCACAACTCATTGAAGAGTTGTTAGCTCAATTGTGTGCGATATAGCATGCGATCATGGCTAACCCATGAGGGTATACACGCAGGGGGTCAGTCTTGGAACTGATCCATACGTGTGAAATGGATCCTGTCGCTTAACCACAAGACAGAGTTGCTTCGTGTCTAATGATGGGCATAGCTTATGACAGGATCTAGATAAAAGTGAAAGATAATGAAAAAGTGTGAAACGAACGATTATGAACGATGATAAAAGATAATAATGATATTATCAAGATGTATGTATGTTATGTGATCACGAACAAAAGTAAAGAAAAGGTTTTTACTAAAGGTAAAGTATTTTATTATTTAAAACTAGAACTCACTCAGCAACGCTGACCTTTTTATGCATTTTCAGTTGGCAGGTAGCTAGTTGCTGAGGATGGCACGAGGGTGAAGCTACTTGGCGGGGAAAGACTGGCATCCATTTCAGGCATGATAATGATGTTGTTTTGTAATACAACTAAGTGATATTTTGTAATCCTTTAATTGACGATGTATTACTTGGAAAATGTATTTATCAAAGCATGAAATGGTTTTTGATGAATTATTCTGCTGCAATATTTTATTTACTTAATAAATCTTAATATGTTTTGATATGAATGAGGTTGTGATTGACCAACTGTGGGGTTCCCGGGAACGGGGCCTTACAAGAGAATGTTTCAGCTGGAACAGGAACTCAAAGAGACATCTATGAAGATCAAATGTTTGAGTTACCCAGACCTATTCCCAGCTCTCCAAGAAGGATTGAAGAACAAGCTCCCACCACTAGAAGTCCTGAAAGCTTGAACATATCAGGATACCATGGAGCTTCAACAAGCTGTCAGGCTACTGAGCCTCAAAACTCATCAGCTGACAACTCCAGCATTCAACACCAAGCTGATGAAGACAATAATCTGGAGGAATAGGAAACTGTTGACACTACTTCTCAGCAGAATATCATTGATGATGTCACACATACATTCAATCAGTCCTCATTGAATGAGTGTGAGACATCAGCTGGTCATGGTGTTCAAAATCCTGAGCAAAACTTCTCAAATCTAGATCTATCTATGCAACTAGATGTGATTCCTAGGCTCAGAATACATAACACTCACCCAACTGAGAACATCATTGGGGATGTCTCAGAAGGTGTGAGAACAGGGAGTCAGACCCACAATGAGAATGTCTGCTTGTACTCATGCTTTCTCTCTCAAGTAGAACCAAAGAAGGTGGAAGAAGCCCTCAAGAACAATAATTGGATTGAAGCTATGCAAGAGGAGTTGCTTCAGTTCAAGAGGCAAAAGGTATGGAACTCGTGTCCATTGCCACCTGGCCAAGTCCCCATTGGCACAAAGTGGGTATTCAGAAATAAGAGAGATGATAGAGGTTTGATCATCAAGAACAAGGCAAGAGTTGTTGTTTAAGGATACATACAAGAGGAAGGAATAGATCACACTGATGTCTTTGCACCTGTTGCAAGACTTGAGGCTGTGAGAATCTTCCTTGCTTTTGCCGCCTTGATTTGAAGACCCACAGCACCCCAACTATGTGTGCAAAGTGGATAAGCTCTCTATGGGTCGCATAAAACACCTAGGCTATGGTATGAGACCCTGTCTTAGTTTCTTCTTAGGAATGGCTACATCAGAAGCACCATAGACAAGACATTGCTCATAAAGAAGTCCGAAAAGGACATGCTGCTTGTTCAAGTCTATGTTGATGACATCATATTTGGTTCCTCAAATGACCAAATGTTCAAAGACTTTGAAAGCATCATGAGGAAGAAGTTTGAGATGAGTTCTATGGGAAAGATGGATTTCTTTCTTGGAATTCAAGTGAAGCAGATGGAAGAAGGGTTCTTCACCAATCAATCTAAGTATGTCAAGGATATCTTAGAAAGATTTAAGATGAAAGATTGTAAGCCAGCCAAGACACCCATACCCAGAAATCACAATCTTTGTCCTGATTCCCAGGGGGAGGATACTGATCAACATCAGTATAGGGCGATTATTGGATCTCTGATGTATCTTACTGAAAGTAGACCTGACATCATGTTTGCAACCTTCATCTGTGCAAGATATCAGGCTGCTCCCAAGATGTCTCACCTAATTGCTGCTAAGAGAATTCTTAGAGACCTTAAAGGAGCTCCCAAACTGGGTCTTTGGTATCCTAAGAATAAAGACTTCAATCTCTATGGGTACACTGACACTGATTATGGTGGCTGCAACATCAACAAGAAATCTACATCCGAAGGATGTCAATTTCTTGGTAGAAGGATTATCTTCTGGCAATGCAAGAAGCAATCATGTGTCTCAACATCAACTGCTAAAGCTGAATACATTGCTGCTGCGACCTGCTATGCTCAACTGTTATGGATTCAAAATCAGATGCTGGACTATGGTTTCAACTTCATGCAGAGTCCTATCCACATAGACAACAAGAGTTCCATTTCTATCATAGCAAATCCGGTTAATCACTCCAAGACAAAGCATGTCGACATCAGGTATCATTTCATTAGAGATATTCATGAGAAAAATCTAATAAAGCTAGTCAAAGTGAATTCAAATGAACAATATGCTGACTTGTTCACCAAAGCCTTTGATGAACAAAAATTTAAATATTTAATTACAGCTATTGGGATGATTAACACTGATTAGTTCTTCTCTTTTGAAAAACCTTTTTAAAATATGTCTTGTCTATGTTGTCTAACTACAATCTAAGCCCTGTTACAAAAAAGACGTTCTTCAAAAATCTAAGTGTAAATACTTCCGAAGAGAAATTTACCCTCGGAAGAAATCTTATTCTTCTTCCAAGGCAAATTCCTCTGCCTAAATATTATCTTCCTAAGAGTTTTTAGCCACGGAAGAACAATTGATCATAGATCAAATTTACTTCTGAAGCTTACTAACTTCTTTTCTCGGAAGAAAATTGTACTCTTGAATGCAAACTTGTCATTGAGACATGGTTTGCTTTCGGAAGTAAAAATGACTTCACATGTGTCTCTCAGAAGCAAGTTTACCTTTGGAATAACATTTTAACTATGTAACGAAAATCTTTGGACCCCACTCTGTAAAAAGTAAAATTTTAGCGATGATTGTCGGAATATTTTAAATGTTTACCGCCTCTGTCAAATTGAAACCTAAACTTTGCTTTCACCTTATCGGTTTGCTTTTTAACCCCCATTTAAAATTTCCGACTCTCTGTCTTTACTATCTTTACCATAGCAAAAGCCTCAAAATTACCACCATCTTCTTCACTCACTTTCAAATTTCTTCAATCCTACCTTACCACTTAACAATGGCCCTAAATCCCCAACATAATCAGGTCGATATCCTTGACTCTTCAAAGGATGCTGACTTCGCCCCTATCATCAAATTTTTGTCCCAATCGGCATACTTTACATCCCTCACCATTAACCCCACTATCTACTCTAACCACAAGGCTGAATTCTGGGCCAATGGTTAAGATGAGACGCTAAATGGTGAATGGGTCATTCGTTCGAGGATCCGAGGATAAGAGATCATCATTGTTGATTCAACCATCAGGGAGCATCTGGAGCTTTATGATGAGGGCGCCCCTACTGAGTTCCCTAAATCTAAGTTGGAAGACACTTACACTCAGATGGGATATGCGGCGATGTGCACAAGTCTACAGTCTACAAGTTCAACTTCTCCTACAATTGGAAGTTCTTGTTGCACATTGTCCTGCACTGCCTATCCAATAAATCCGGGGATGGGATCAAATCCCATATGATTTGGGCTGCTTTGTCCATAGGTTGGTAAAGGCCTACGCTTTAACTACTCAAAATTTATGTTGAACAATCTAAGAGGCAATCTCACTCGGGATCCATTCTACATGTATCCCGGTTCATTCAGCACATTATCAATTGTGAGCTGGACCAGGACAGATTACATTGTGAGATGTTCTACTGGTCCATCACATGCGGCCTAACATCTTCAAGACTTGAAGAAGGTGTCCACCAACTTCTCTGGAAGATTCACCGATTTTCTTCTAGGTATGCGCGAGCCAACGGCTTCTGGTGACATCCCTGCAAGCCCTGTAGGTGATGAACCACACCAACCACCACCACTCAAATACCAATCACTTCTTCCCACCCAATCAAGATTATATACACTAGACGCCCCAACGAACCCCTGATCAATCTACTCTGATTGGTCAGGTCCCCTCTGTTCCATTCAAAAAGGCTCAAGTGGAACTCAGGGCTCCCACTCAGCCCCCACTCAACCAGAGGTCCAACCATCCTCCACCATTGACCTCAATTTCAGCGTTGAGCCTCCTCAGTCTCAAGCTGACGAGCCCACAACCCAAGCCTTTAGCCCTCAGGGTGAGTCCCAACACTCCCCTGAGCAGCCAAAAAGGGACACCAACATCATTGGGTCGTCTACTCTCGCAAAAGAACCCTTAGGTGTTGACCAAGGTCTCGGGTCATTAGATTTATCCTCTCTATCCCTAATTGACCTATCAACCCTACCTGATAAAGACATTGTATTCCATCTAGGTCATGATGTTAATCTACCATACCACTCTTTAGATCAACTGAGCCCCAGGGAACCTCTGATGTCTAGCCCACATTAGCAATACCTAACTGAGGTAAGTCAAACTAGTGTGGAGGTGACTCATGTAGGCTCAGCTGCCACTACTGAGAGTGTTTCAAAAACCTCTCAGGATAGTGGTAACATAAGTGGGACTGAGTCTACAACAACCTTGCCTCTTGATGACTCTGAAAGAGACATCAGTAAGCAAGGGTATTCAGGGCATCGAGAAAGCATTACTGGTGGTGAAGATGAACATACCAGGTATGTTATCTCATCTCCTAATGATTCTTCTAAAAAAGATGAGGGTAGCCTGAAACTCATTATCAGAGACCTGATTCCCAAAGTCTCAAACCTTGAATAAAAGGTTAGGACTTTAGAGGATAGGTCTGCCACTCAGCAACTTGAGATTGAAGATCTCAAGACACAACTAGCTGAGACATAGATTTAGAAGTCTGTCAGGCACGTACATACTCAGGTTTCTTTAAGTTCTTCCTCTAGCTCATCTACTTCTCAAGATGATGCTACCAAAATGGGGGAGAATGTACAGAGACAAAATCATGAGGAACCCTGCCTTGCCATCATAACAACTTCCTTTGATGCCATGTCTTCTTTGTACCCCACACAGCAACACTCGGCAACTACCTTCCCTCAACCAGCTCCCATCACCACTCAAGTGGATCCAAAAATGCTTATAGACCTTAACAGGTTTTTAACCAGATTTTTGATAAGCTCATCCATTGAACAACCTTCCCCTGATGTAGCAGTTGCCTACTTTAGAGCCAAGGAGCTTCAAAGACTAAGTGCACCACCTACCTTTGAAAAGGAAGTTGGTCAACCTACGGTCTCTGTTGAACCCAAGATTAGCTTCGAAGGGGATACACAGACTAATAGCCCAGCAACCAAATTGGAAGGGACAGGTAATACGGTTCTAATTACTTCTGAAGCAGAAATACAAGCTGCTGAAGGAATAATTGAAATGTCTTCCTCGTCCAATGATCTGTTCATCATAGAGGCTATTCTAGACCTAGCCTCTGAGGTAAACAGTGAGGACTTCCTTACAACCCCTCTCTCCCAAACACTACAGGTCCAACCCCACTCTCCCCAACCTGAATCTTCTAAACCCGAGTCTCCAAAGGCTGAATCTTCCTCTAATCCTAAAGGGAAGAGGATGTTCACTACTGAGGAGCTTCTAGAGGAGGAAAGGTTGGAAAAGCTTAAAAAGAAGGGAAAAATTGATACTGGGAAGCTGTTGGCTGTAAGCAGCAAAGCAGCAGCAGCCGCTCAAGAAAGCATCAACAACAAGAGGAGACTGGAGATTATTCACAGGCTCATCAGCTTGGGAGTAGTCAATGAAGACATCCTTCTACTCTCACTTGATGAGCTTGTAAGATTGGAGAAGGCAACCTTGCTACAAAAGGAAAAGGAAGAAGCAGTAAGGTTGGCCGAAGAGGAGGAGAAAAGGAAGAGGAAGGAGGAGGCTACTGAAATGGAAAGAAAGGAGAGGATAGCCTTTCTCTGCTCAAGAGGCTATTCTCAAGAGAAGCTGGCACCCCATGATTATGACACGATCTTGTTTCTTTTTCACAAAGATTAAGATCAAATCAACAAAGAGAGAAAGAGGGGTGCAGGGAAAAGCTGAGGGAGAGAAAGAAGGAGGAGGAAGAGGCACAACTTGCCGCTGCTAAGAAGGTGGGAGAGAAGGAGTGGACGAAAGCCTATCTCAAAGCCCATGGCTTCACCGGTAGGCAAGTGGATCCTATGTCTGAGAAGACCCTACAGCGACATGTCAGTGACATCAAGGCTGACATTCACGTAGGAAGAAGGCAGGAGGTAAGTCAATTGCCAAGTATTCAGAAGAAGGCACCCAAACCAACACCAACACCCAAACTAGCACAACCTACACCCATACCTCTTCCCTTTGCCATCAAAACCGAACCAACCCCTGAGCCTTACACTCCTGAACCCACACCATCAGCCTTACCTACACCCTCACCCACTGCTTCCCAACAACCACCACCACCACCACCTATCCTTAAACCCAAAATACAACCCATAACCCAATCTTTACCCAAACCTTCTTCTGAACCTTCTAAGCCCCTGACCTTGGAAGAATTCAAGGAAATCAAGAGGAAGCTCATTACCTGCACAACATTGAGTGACATCTCTTGTGAGGAAGAGTCAGTTAACCTGAAATACACTGATGGCTCTTCCATCTCCCTCATAAGAGATGCTTTCCTTGATTTACCTAAGGGAGCACTGGACCAAGCTCTCCAACTTCTTGCAACCAACTCAGATAATCTTACGAAAGAGAGAAGAAGTTAAGGAGGAGGCTGGTGACTCTACTGGACAATAGGAAGGGGGGAAAACTTTCATCCAAACCCTTTCATCCTAGAAAACAAATAGTCCAGTGGAGGTTCGATGAACCTTCCCACAGTTTTGTTGTGGAAAGAGAGAATGGTGAGGTAAACAGGGTTGATACCTCATCTCTGCTACACTCCAGCAGATTTGACCTTACTGAGTTAGCAGAGAAACCATTCTTCACTCCCTCCAACTCTCAAGTTGCTGCTCACATCAGAAATCATCTAAGCTTCTTCATCTGGCTGAGCTCACAAAGAAGGCCAAGACTAAAGAAGAGTTGAAGAGGAGAGCAAGGGATGAGGAAGAAGGCAAAGCTACAAAAGGAAGACCATTCCTTCAGATAGTTGAAGGCTCAACTTTTGATCTTATAGTTAGATGGGAGTATGACCACAATTCCCATCAACTAACTCTCTTCAGAGGGACACAACAAAGGGTGCATGTCATTCAAAACAACAGGCTCGATCTGCTATCTACGAATGACTTGTACCAGCTCCTCACCACCACATCAGGGAAGAACAAGGAAACAGATAAATATCTTCATTTCCTGGTGTTGAAGACTTTAAGGAGCAGAAGGAAGTGAAGTTTTGGTAGCATCAGCCTAGGGAGAGTTTGTTGGATCATATGAGGCTGGTGCAACCAAAACCACACTTAGAATATTTTTGAAGTACAATTGAAGAAGTCTTCTGAAGCTAAAGTTGTTCTACCGAAGACAAGTTGAAGATCTTCTGAAGCTTAAGTATGAAGAACTTCCGAAAGTAAAACTAAGTCTTCCGAGACTAAGTAGTTTTACTTCCGAAGTATATGAAGAACTTTTGAAGGTAAAATCAAGTCTTCCGAAGTTAGAATCAAGTCTTCCGAAGTATATGAAGACCAAGTAATTCTCCTTCTGAAGCATTCACATTTAGAAGATCCAAGACAAAGTCTTCCGAAGAATGAAGTCACAAAGACTTACAGAAGACTTGGAAGAAGTTGATTCTTCTGAAGTATAAATGGCTTTGGAAGAACTTATTCTTTCGAAGCCATTTTGCCTTCGGAAGAATCAACTATGAACCAGTGGACATAAGTATAGGCTGTCTGACATCCGCTAACAACTCTGATACACTGCATGGCCTTTTCTCACTCTCATGTAGTTGGCCATACTTTAATCCACTGTTTATCTTTTTCAGTTAGTACAGTTATCATACTTAGTTGGTGACAAAAGGTAAGTCATGGACCTGTCATGAATACCTAATCTAGGATATTATTTTAACTTAGATATTTTACTTCTAGCAATATAGTATTTGCTTAGCGGTAAATTCCAGCTATTTTTTCAAGTATAACCGGCTGTAGATAGTAGTATATATAGTTTCTCATTGTAACTTATGTGACCATGCTTGTAAGAGTCTTGTAATATTGAGTTGAGAAATAGTATATACAAATATCTTGAAAACCATTCTTGTGTTCATCAACTTATTATATTATTGTCAACTTAGTTAGAGATTCCTATTCATCAATCGAGTGAGAGTTAGTGAGTTTGTGAGATACAAAACTTGTGTTGAGAGACCAACACCGATCCTACAGTAAGTAAGTTTCAAAAATATTAAAACTCTTTCATCAGTATTTTTTAACGTCTCTTTATAGAATACATGTTAAATGGTTTATGTATTTTTTTTAAAATAACGATATATATTATATAACTGTTTTAAACATAAATTTATATAGTAATAATCATTTATATAAGTATATACATAAAAGATAAAATAAACATAATATACATACAACGCTAGTTTTGTCTTGCGAGCCGGCTCGATCTCAACATATGAAGCTCGGACTCAAAACCATTTATTAAATGAGTCGTAAAATGAGTTCGAGCTTGTTTAAGCTCAACTTAGTTAGACTTTTTAGCGAGTCTGTCCCGAATGGCTCACAAGACGACGTGACTAGTTTCTCCCCTAATTGTTGTTGGGAGTCTATTAGCAACATACATGTCCTCGTTAATTGAGGATTACATTTATAGTTCGTAAATAAAAAAATATAAACCATTAATTTTTTTTGTTTCTTCATGATATTTATATAAAACATTATTAAAGAATGCAATATTTATTAAAAAATAGTTTTTCTTATTACGTCTTTTAAGCAACTAAAAAATATTTTCAAAAAATATATATTTTTAAAAAGAATAAAAAAAACAAATGTGCCTATGTTTGTGTGAAAGTGAAACAAAATTATAGTGAAAAAATCTTATTTTTCTTATAGAAAAGACGATTTAAAATTAAGTCAGAATAAATTAAAAAAAACAAAAATAAGGTTTAAAAAAACTTTATGTTTTTAGTTACGACATATAAACCAAATGGTTTTACAATTTTATTAACCTTTGTACTTGACTCTTTTTAAATAATATTATTTTAAAGTGAAATAATTTAACCAATGGCATTATAATAAGAAAAAGAAACACTTTCTTAAACATCTATTTTGTTAAATAAATTTTCTATATACACTATTTAAAGAAAAAAACTCCCTTTGTAATTATAGCAATAGTTGATTTTATGCAAATGAACTATAACTAAAAATAATGAAGTTATTTTCTAAAATGGTGTAGTTGAAAAACTTATTTACCAAAATGGTATGGTTTCAAAAATATTTACCAAAATAATGTTGGTTTTTAATTTTTTGTTTCTCATTTCTACTCTCATTGAATACTTTGTAAAAAAATTTAAATTCTTTCACATGTGAATTATTTAAATTTCAAAAAACTATATATATATACAACCTTTTTTTTACTTTTCTAGAAATACTATTTAATTTCTCTTCATATCGGTTTATAAATTTTTTTTCCAAATCTGTAATCATGGTGTTAACAAAGAAATATTTTTAATTTCTATAAATTTATTTCTTAAAAAGCTTCCAAAAAAATTTTGTTAGTCACAATCCAGCAATATAATTTATTTTTCAGACCTTTTTTCTTTAAACTATTAGAATTGTTTTTTAAATATAACTTTCTTTGATTTTCGAGGAATATTTTTTAATTTCTTTCAAATATTCTATAATAAAGGTTTTAAAAATGTCTAATCGTGGTCCTAAAATAAATGTGTTTGACTTTTTTTAACTTTTTAAAATAAAATTCTTTTTTATTTCTTGAAAAATTATAAATAGAAATATTCTTTATGTCTTTAACTTTTTTTATAATGTTTAATAATGAAATTTAAAAAATATTTAAAAAAATACATTCTCTGTTAGAAAAAGTTCTGGATAGATCCGTAATTTATATTATATTTTTTAAAATATTTTATTTATATTTTCAATAATTTGAAAAAAATGTTTTTATATCTAAGAAAAAAAAAATTTAAGAAAACTTTTCTAAAAGTTAGAGAAAAAAGTTTAAAAAAATAAAAATTTTATTGAATTGTGACTAACAAAGGTTTTTTATACTGTATTATAAATAATGGGTAGGTTTTTTTACTATATTAAAAAAAATTGTATCGAACTTTTGTAAATACATTTTTCATGTAACTTGAAATTTGGTTGGTGTAGCCTAATAAGTTTGGCTGGTTTAACAGGTTTAAATTTGACAGCTCGAACTAAACCATATATATCAGGCCGGCCATGTGTTTGTATAACATTTTATTTAAAAGCTTTTTAAGAAATAAGTTTACAGAAATTAAAAATGTTTCTTTTTTAACACCATAATTACATATTTGAAAAAAAATAGTTTTTACAAAACATGTCAAAAGAAATTAATAGTTTTTCTAGATAATAAAAACAAAGTTAAATTTATATAACATCTTTAGACATTTAAAGAAATCATATGTTAAAATAACACTATTTTGGTAAATATTTTTTAAACTACACCATTTTGGTAATTTAAATTTTCAATTACACCATTATAGGCAAAAACTCAAAAATAATGATCGATACATTTTTTAGCAGAAAATCAAAGGAATGAAAACCTATAAAAAGAACACGTGACACTAAAAATATTGTCTTATTAATAAGTATAAACATGAAGATGAAGATTCTAAACATTTATGTAGTGTTTAATTTTGACTAAATATCACATAGAACTTTTATATGCATCTATGTATGCGTAGATTATTACTTTAATTGGTCAAAGTTTGACATAAGTCTTAATAGAGGTGGGCATAAAAACCGGGTTCAGACCTGACCCGGTGGACCCGACCTGGAACCGGGTACGGGTACGACTCGGTATATGTATACCTGTTTGGATCCGAAAAAACCCGTAGGGTTGGAACCGGATATGATTTTCTAGAATTTCTTAGAACCCGACCCGAACCCGACCCGACCCGAACCGGTTGAACCAGGGTTGGACCCGGTTTTAATTTTTTTTTTTTAAGTAGCCGTTTTTTAACGGCTATATAGCCGTTGGGAGCGATTTTTGGCCTTTTTTGTCACTTTTAGGCTTATAAGTTAGTATAAATAGGTGTGGTTGATATGGTTTAGTACCCAAGTCTCAAACGCAAAAGCATACGCAAAAAACATAAAAAATACTCTCGTTTTACACGTTCACTCTCTCGTTTTACACTTTCATTCTCTTCAATCTTGATATGGCTCACTCACAATCTTCCGTTGGTCAAGGTTCGTCCAACGCTCCAACCGTCATTCGTGTTCTTGCACACAATCGTAACATGGATGTTTGGTGCAATTGGGATATGGTTAGTTGAGTGACGGGTCTGTAAAGACTCGTTGCAAGTTTTGTGGAGCTTTGTTTGCTAAAGATTCTAACACGACTTTAAACAAACACATTAGCAAGAAGTTTTGTAAGTCGTTGAAAAGTAATCCGGATTCGCAACAAACACAATTGGGTGGAGACGGTGGAATCTTTTTCCGCATCCACACACCGGAGAATTTTTGTTTACTTTTTACATAATGTAATAAGTACTTTTAAATTACAAAATAAACTTTTTTCAATGGCATTTGATAACGCCTCTAACAACACAACCGCGGTTGAAAAATTAAAATTAAAATATCTTCCGATTGCAAACGTTGATTTTTTCCATACTCGTTGTGTTGCACATATTATTAATTTAGTAGTGCAAGACGGACTATCTGGGCAATATGTTAATAACTTTATTACAGCTTTTCGATTTATGTTACATGACGTTTTTAAAAAAAGTAGAAGAAGATATCAAGATTATAAACAACTTAATAATACGCACTCTAGATTTTTAGGTCCTAATTGGGATGTACCTACTTGGTGGAATTCGACTTGTCACATGTTTGAATGTGATTTAAAACAAAAGGGCACTTTGAAAGCTTTTTATAATAGTCTTTCAGATAATGATGAAGCCGGCCCATTTCCGGATGCGGGTTGGGAGAATCTTCAACGTCTTTCCGAGTTTCTTGAGGTTTTTAAAAACTCAACAACAAAATTATAGGAAGTTTATTATTCACTAGTGGAACGGATCTTATTTCCACTATGACTACCGAAGATTATCGTGCATTCGATATTTTGGCTTGGTGGAAAGGAAAAGAATCTCAATTTCCGATTCTTTCTACTATGGCCCGTGATTTAGTAAGCGTCCAAGCTTCTACGGTAGCTTCGGAATCTGCTTTTTCTCTTAGTAGCAGGGTAATATCATTACGGAGAACAAGACTAACTCCGGAAGCAGTGGAGATGTGCATTTGTTTAAAAGATCACTTAGACGCAATGGATCGTATACAAGACCAGACAAGCCTCGAAGACGAGATTACACTCGAAGCTAAAGTACATGATGAAGAGGTAGAAGACGGAGTATCTTCTAGCATATCCGATGAAGAATTAGCATTTGATCAAGCATCTCGTAGTAGATAAAATTAGACGATATTGTTATTTTTTATTGATTCATTTATGTATTTTTAAGTTGTTTTAATATTATATGTCTTTCATGTTCTTTTTAAATTTCTTTGTCATTCAAATGTTTTATATAAAAAGTATTTAATATTTGTATATTATAAGTGTAACATTTTCTGCCTAAGATTTGTATATATTTATATATTAAGTTGTTTAAATTTTTGTCATTCAAGTGAACCCGGTATAGGAAAAGAAAAATAAAAAGAAAAAAAGAAAAGAAAATATAAGAAAAAAAAACATACGACCCGGTGTTCGACACACACACAAAAAAAGAAAAAAAGAAAAAAAAAAGGAAAAAACCCGGTTGAACCCGGGTTTCATACCCGAACCGAACCTGACCCGACCCTAACCGGGTATACCGGGTAGGGTTTGTATGCCGCTGAACCCGACCCGGGTTCATACCCTGGTTCACCAATACCCGGGTACAAAAAACCCAGTTGGGCCCAAACCCGGTTTGTATCCGGGCCCGGGTACGACCCAAACCCGATTTGCCCATCTCTAAGTCTTAAACACCCCACGACCAGCTCAAGATTTTCTGGGTCCCAATCAAACTAAAAAATGTGGCACTTTTCAAAATTATTTTATTAAAACTCTTCTTTATTCAATATTGGGACCGGCAATAATAAACTACTACAATTATAGTTGACGGGGATGAATTTATTTTACATGTATATATTGTGTATATATAGATGTTACTGTTTAGATTAAATTTATTTTTTCTAGCTTTATATTGGATTGAACACCAAACTAAATAAATAAAATGCATTAAATTTTCACCGGAAATGAGGTCCAACTAAAATGTTTAGCCCAACCAAATTTACATATAAATCTACTTTACGAAATTTGAATACCTTTTAAATTTAAGGGGCCCAAAGCTTTAACTTTAATAGTTTTGAGCTTGAGCCGGCATGTACACTGTAGTTTTTGTTTACAAGTTATTATAGACTTTATAGTCATCATCGAATTTAGTTGGGAATGAAATCCCAGTGAGAATGTGCATAACTAGTCAGGTTACCCTCATGTTACGTTGGGTAACCTCATTTATTATTAATTATTTCTAGCCAGTGATACTAATCTATTAAAACTTTTTTTTGTTAAGTCCAAAATTTACCATGATTTTAACTTAACAATGTAGAATGCAATTCCAAAACTTAGAATTACTTGATGAGTTGTGCATATATGCTAACATAACATATAGATAAAAATAAACATATTACATAAACCAAACAACAGTCATAGTTAAAACATGAAGAACTTTAAAAGGTTTATAACAAATATCCAAATCAAAGCACACTTAAATCACAGAGTCATCAAAACGAATAACGAACATAAACTAAAAATACACCAAAAGTATAAACATAACTACATCTAATATCAACAGTTGCCTGGGAAGAAAAATCAGCTTAAATGAAAAGCAAATACATAGAAAAAACATGCAAATGATAATACAAAACCCTACCACCTAAACAACACAATGCATCAATTTTCAACATAACCACTAAAAAGAAATTAGATGAAAGGCTACATAATCTGCAAACCTTGAGTGAGCTGATGATTTCCAAAATAATTCATTTACAAAAGGTTTGTTTTCAGAAGTCATGTTTTTGGAAGACCACTTGATGCCAAAAGACATTTACGGTGTATAATATTCGGTGATGTATCCTTAGGTGTGATGGTTGCCTCTCTTGGTCAAAGGAACATCTGTGTAGGTTCAGATACAAAAAATTGGTTAGCGAAATGCTATATGTGAAGTATAGACGCTTTGCTAGGTTTTAGATACTACAGAGGCTGACTTGTATTTTTCTCTCTACTTTTATTTTGGGGGGGTGGGGGGGGACCTGCATGTGTTGCGGGTGTTTGGACACCTGATTTTGACGGTTGCGGTGAAGGACTTTGCTTTTACACATCTGTTGTAATTTGGAGAGATATAGTTACTTTTTTGTATAATAATTTTTACATTCTCATTTTTTTGGAGTATCACTTGTCATTTGATAAATTTCTCTATTGGTGTGCTTATGATGACAAATGATTCACATGAGGGGGCTTTCTTTTAGTGAGTGTTACCCGAACAACAATGGAAGTTCTACAGCAAGCAACACTAATGCAAGCAACACTCAGTAGAATTAAAAAAATTACCTTACCTTTACAGCAAGCAGCACTAATGCTCTACCTGCAAAGTGTACCAAGAAAAAGAAATTTAAAAAATTAGGTTAACAACATAAGGCATATAAAACCTGATCAACAAAGCAATCATAAGAATGGTGTTCGTAAAATAAAAAAATCAATTGAAGAAAACAACGCTAAACACCTAATATCTATTTTTGTATCAAAAACCCCAAACAAAACAATTTTTTTAAAACCCATCAACATCTCCGATGCATACATCTATAGTTGCCCCTAAGGAATATCACACTGCAATAGGAACATTATACCACTCTAAAATAACTCTTCATAAAATATAACTTACAATGTTTATAAGAAAGTCATAGTTCAGAGATTTATTAATATTTTCATTTTCCTAACCCGTTTGATCCTTTTGGTGAAATAATTCCTTCATGACATCAGACATCACTTTAACATATTTAGAGTAATTTCACATTTAACGGGCCAATTACTACACCTCACATTCATGGATTATTATTTTTTTATGATTGATTTTTGCTATGGAATTGAAAGCAATATTACTTTATCTATTTCTCTTGCAAAATATGTAAGCTCAAATTCTGGTGTGTGCTCAGGTCGATCTTAAAAAATCAACGACCTGGTCTTTGATAGTTGAAATGTTGCTTAGCTATTCAAAATCATCCGGTTCAAAATACATATACTACATGGGTTCAAATGGATTCGAATAGCCAAGTTAAAGACAAAGAAAGAGTAACTAAATTACATACCACAATAGTCATCTGATGTCTTCAAGACAAAATGACACACACATACGCATGCTTCTAACAATACAACCTTTGAATCAGTTCATAAACGCCAACAAACATGTGATATGCAAACATTCCAAATAAAAGGCAAAAAAAACATGTAAAACCTAAACTCTAACAAACAATGTAGTCATGTTTATACAAAATTAGGTTAATGCAACAAAAAAGTGTGAAGAATCTGCAAACCCTAAAACAAATGATTGTTTTGTTATCAATCATAACACAAGTTCCTTAATAAATCATAGACAAAAAGGTATATAAATGGAACAAATCTGCCCTCATCTGAGGTACACAATCTCTGTAACTAGAATGCTACAAATCTTTTTGATCAAATAACTCATCACAAAAAGAATCGATTGTTTACTCTAGGATATAGCTTCAGTAAATCAATCGGATGCGTAAAAACAGATTCAACATTATGGGAACCTCGGATTAAAAATAAAACATAGCTAAATCATCAACTGAAATAAACCACATAAGCATAAGAGCTGAAACTTCTCTCCTATGAAAATGAAACAAAGATGAAATGAGGTAATTGTAGATCAATTCAACAGAAATAAATCACAGTAACATCCATGTTATATTGCTATACTTTTTTTCCAAGAAAATAAAGCAAACACAACTCGTAAAGTAAACTGATTTCCACTCACAGGCAACATCATCGGACCTCCAGCGCCATTTGATTTTACCCAAAACATCCCGACGATTGCCTAATTCCCCACCACTCCTTGTCACTCTTTCATCTTCAACATACCTTCATCGTCTTATTCTTCCTCTCCGCCCTCTGATTCTCTCTCTTCGACATATATGAAGAACTTCAAATCCTCAGTAGAGAAAGGGGTTGCAGGATAAGGCTTGAAGTGGGTTGTTGGGTGGTGAAGATGTGGAAGAATAAGAGCCTCATAAAGTAACTGACCAATAATAAATTGTACATTATTCATGCAACATAGTAAATTACTGTTCACGCATTTCCAAAAACAAAATGTTATATTATAAATAAATAGCACCATCTATTAAAAAATATTAAATTTATTCTTGTATAGTCAAATATTGGATAGTACCCAATTGATCAACTATTAGTATGGAGTGTTTTATAAAGTACACCGAAGTGTCTACCACTCAAAAGAATGATAAAAGATTTGTAAGAACGCCAAACTGATCAATGCTTTGTAAAAAGTGATACTGAGGTAACACCCCACCTTAGAACCATGTATACAGGATTTGGTGGATGTCCACAAGCTAAATTGATTAGGAATGAGATCAATTTAGTGATTTTAGTAAAAATAGATATGAAATACTAGAAGAAATTGTACTAGAAATGCCAAAAAGATATCCATCTTGACATTACTTCTTAGCATCACAAAAAATAAAGTACCAATAGAGGAATCAACAACTTGAATGTTATTATTTTGAGGTTTTAATTATGTATAAATCTTGACTGAGTTTGAATGCCTATATATGCATGCTTTCTGATGTGCTATATATGTTAGTTGGCGACCGTGGAGGACTAGAAAAGAACGGTTTTGGTGGAACTTTCAATGTTTCAATTCTTCTCTCTAGCATCTCTATCACTTCAACAATGGTTGGCCTTTGATTAGGAGCAGGTTGTATGCACCAAAAACCTACTATTGTCATCTTTCTTGCATAATCATTTTCTCTGTGGTTGTTACACTATTCAATATGAATCCATCCTTTTGAAGACGGTTGTAGATCCAGTCTGGAAAATATATTTCACTGCTACGCCCCGAACCGACAACTGCATCAATATTTTTCCTTCCTCCTACCATTTCAAGTAACAACATCCCATAACTATACACATCAGATTTGTGAGAGACACCTCCAAAGTTTTATTATAAACTTCGGGGGCAATGTAACCGATGGTTCCTCTAGCCTCCAACATAGACACGATACTCTCTTTTCTCGAGTACAACTTTGCAAGGCCAAAATCTGCTATCTTGGGACAAAAATCTTCATCAAGTAGGATGTTATGTGGCTTTATGTCAAGGTGCAAAATTCGAGTGTTGCACCCACGATGCAAATAGTCTAGACCACATGCTATTCCAAGAGCAATCTCATACAACTTTTTCAATCCTATTTGTTTGGTTGTGCTCGTATGCACATCATTATGTATAAACTTCTCTAGTGACCCATTTGGCATGTACTCGTATACTAGTGCTCTTTTTTTATATTCAAAACAAAATCCCAAGAGAGTAACAATGTTAACATGAGAAGTTCTACCGATGCTTGCAACTTCATTTATGAATTCTTGTCCATTAGCTTTTGACGAATTTAAAACTTTAACTGCCACGAGTCGACCATCTGGTAGTTTTCCTTTAAACACTTGTCCAAAACCTCCATGTCCTAATTTAACTTTGAACGAGTATGTTATTTTCTTCAGGTCATGATAGTTGTACCTTTTCGTACTTAAGGAACCATAATGTATGACAAAGGCCTCAATATTTTTTTCGTCCTCCGATTTATGCTTTAGTGAGGCTACACAATCGCTCGATGGTGATTTCTTGATCCAATATAGTATGGGAAAAATTACAATTAGTAGCAGTAAAAATCCAAGCGCTATAACTGTGATAAAGAAAAAGGTAAACTCATTATGTTCAAATAACTTGAAAAAATTAATTGAGGATATAATAGTTAAATGAGACAAAACTTACTCAGATTTATCCTCCAACTCATATTAACATCTGGATTACAAAGAAAAATATGCATAAATGATGTTAAACTTTATAAATTAAAGAAATAGAAAAATCACTTAAATAACCATTTTACTCATTTTGCCTCATTGATCGAAAGTTGAATCTTCTAACCTTTTAACTTTATTAGATATCAAAATGGTTGAAGAGCAATATAATAGTTTATATATGTACTAGATTAGATACCTGTGTATTAGACATGTTGAATAAAAATATTAAATTAAATAATTAGAACTAAAAGAGAATTATATAATATCTCTTGTCTTTTAGTCATAAAATTTTGTAAAATCACAACCAAAATTTAATTTTATTTTAACATAGTTTTTATAAACTAAACTTAATTGATTAATAAAATGAGAATGAAACGAAATAAATTATTTGAATATTTTCGACTAGAATAATTTGATAAAAAATATCATGTGATTCAACAAATTAATCATAACATATAATTAGATATTTTAATATGTAACTGTATGATTGAAATTTTTTTTGGATCGTTTTTGTTTATATATTGTTTTTTGTATCTAGACTTACAAAATATATTATTCAACAAATTAGTTGATGATAAAAAGATTTTGAATTAAAAAAGTATGTAGATAAAAATAAAAATAAATTATTAACTTAGTTGTCTAAAATAATTAAGTTAATTAAAATGAAAAATTTAGTGCAGTTATACCTATATAACAATTCTTAAATATTGAGGACAAATATAACAATTCTTAAAAGTTAATAAGACTAGGCGGGTGACAAGTGACCAACACCATGATTAAGCTAGGTACGTTAGTTTATTTAATTTGTTAGTTTGTTTTGTCG
The DNA here is from genome assembly GCA_025506505.1 of Flaveria sonorensis. Classification (NCBI taxonomy): domain Eukaryota; kingdom Viridiplantae; phylum Streptophyta; class Magnoliopsida; order Asterales; family Asteraceae; genus Flaveria; species Flaveria sonorensis. Next base: position 18,971,435 of record CM046434.1, read on the forward strand.
CAGATTGCAAATATCATAATATTTAGACTTTTGCTAAAAATGTTAACCAATAAATACATGTCACTTAAGTCAAAACTTTGTGATTTAAACTTTAGATTGTTGAGTTTCTGTTGGTAATTTTAATGTTATCAACATGTAGTTTAGTATATTGGGTTACCTTGTGGATCCAGGAAAATCGTTGAATGTTAAACGAGTTAGATGACGCGAGGGATGACGCAAGGGCGCGAGCTCGATTTAATCATAAATGGTATTTGGGTTATATTAAAAATATATAGTTGGCTTGTGTTATTGTTAATTGGGCTTTAAGGAAGTCATGCAAGAATAAAGAATTCATATGAGATTTGTGTTGAACATTAGTTACTGGCCTCATATTATTAAATGGGTATTAAACAAGATACACATGGGCTAACAATTAGATGGATGGGCTTTTATATGTTTCCATTGCCGTCAAAGTTTTTTTTACACTTGTAACTCTTGATCACACAACATAAAACAAAAGGCAATGGTTACAACGCATTTTCTTCTATCATTGATTTTCACAGGATCAATCAGATTCGATTCCTCAAACAGAAATATGGTGTAAATTAATTTACGATGTTTAGAGTGGTCGACACAGTTTATCGGATTTGTACATTTGTGTTACCTCTCATTGGTTAAAACCTATAAGGATGAAGTGTAAGATTATGTTGGAATTTTTATTGTGACATCCGTCACCAAAATAGGTGCGTTTATCTTGACTTTGACTTTGACTTTGACTTTGATTTTGTCATATTTGAGCTTGTTCTTAATTGATTGTTCGTTACATTGTTGACCCAAAATTTAGCTTAACGGGCCTATGTCATAGTGTTGGGCTTAGGGTTTTTGTCAATAAGATGACCATTGGGCTTGCTATCGTACAAGGTCCTATGCATTGAGCCTAATCAAGAAATTTTCTAAAAGGTGAAACGTTAAAAATTACGTTAAAACCCAACTAATCATACATTCATGGGCGTTGCCTAAAGTCTAGTAAATAAACATGAATTAGTTCAAAAATATAAATTATTCGATTTCTAGGGCATATAATAGCTCGTTGAAACCATTTTAGCGCGCGAAATTTAAAAACGTAAAAATTGGTCGGCACGCTATTCGAGACGAGACGGATTAGACGAGACGGGCCAAGGGCCCAAGGGCCCTTGCCCCTCCCTTGATGTGGCCGAATACTAGACAAGGGGGAATTCCCCCTTGTTTCCTCACTTTTGCAAAAATTCTTCTCCAAGTTACTACCATATTGCAAACCCTAGCCACCACAACCCAATTCCACTTTGTTCTTCATTATTCCAATCGAAAATCAGCTTCATTGTGTCATTCTATTGAGTTTTGAGATAATCAAGACATACAAGATCTTATTCTAAGCAAGACTCGTTTATCTTCTAATCTCCGGTAAGAAAAATCGTTTCTTGATGATTTTATTCCTTGATCTACTTTATTTCGATGATATTTATCATCTAAACACAAAATCATCATCTAATATTCTTATATTCTTTGTTTTGGACATTGAATCGTGAAGATCTAGATGTTATGAGTGTTGGACTCTCTAACCGGTTAAACCCTAATTCTTGAACTTTGTATATTCTTGGATTTATTGAAGTTGGGTTGTAATCTTGTGTGACTTGATCAAAATAAAAATAATGGTCTTATAAATCATTTTTGGAAATCATTAATTTTTTTTCTTAATTGGATAGACGTGTTGAACGATCAAAACAATGAATCGATTAGTTAATATTGTGAACCGGAAGACTAAAATCCAACTAACTGTTTTGGGGACTGAAAATTAGAATAATCCAAGTGTTTACTTAAAGTTTTGGACAATTAGAACATGGAATAAACGTTCTTTATATACTCGGGTTGATAATAGTCAAATATTGAGGTTTGGGATGCAAAGAAACAAGACTAATGAACTGGACAGCTTGCTGTCAGGAAAATAATATATTTTGTACAGGTCATAACTTGGTCATAATACATCAAAATGGGGCAAACTTTGCATCTAAAATCAATTTCAACGAGTCCTATATCTAACCCAAGTGGTCACGTGTCGTTTCGAAATCGTTTGGTCCCCCAAACCTGGCAAACAAAACTGTCAAAACTGACGAATCTGGGCAGCAGATTGGTCTGTATTCATCGAGTCACATCTCTCTTATGTTTTATCAAATTGAGATGATTCTTTTTCTTGTGTTTCATTTAAACTCTTATCTTTCAAATGATATCTTTTACTTAATGATTCGTTACCATTTCAATCTCCAAACAGTTTCTACAAAACTGGTGCGCAATCAGATATATTTGCTGAAATATTTTGAAAAACTTAAAAATAAGGTTTGAAACTAAATAATCAAATAAATGCAAGTTTTGTATTTAAAAGTGATTGAATGACTTTTTAAAAGAATAAGTTAATAATCCTACTACTCATCGAATATGGATTAACAGATGTTAATAGAAGGCCGTTAATAAATTAATATAAAGTAACAATAAAAAATAAAAAAAAAAAACCTTGATGGGCATTAAGGACTGGGTTACAATGATTACACCCGTGTTGGTCATTTTGTTCTTTAGTAATCTTTTTGTGATTTGTACTTTTAATGCTTGCTTGGTGTATTGTGGGATTTGACTGTGTTATTTCAAGGTGAGTTTCACGGCCCTTTTTTAATATATTTTACTTGTGGGAAAAGCATGCTCATGGTTTTGGACTATGCCGTGTCTAAAAATTTATTTTGGAACATTGTATGTGGTTTGGGTCATGGTTTGAGTGTAGATGTTCATTTATGAGTGTGTACTCGTGCTTGTGCTTATTCTTGGGCTTGTTCTTGTGCTTGATTGTCATGGAGAGGTATTGTTAGTACTAACGGGTTGACACCCCCACCCTTGTCGTTGGTAATGCTAGTTGAGACTGACTTGGCCTGTGCGTGCCTTTGGGTGAATATAATCCGGGTAATTGGACTTGGACTGATTTTAAACTTGTGTTGATATCTTGACTGCTATGTACTCTTACTCACATACAACTTTATGTACATGTTATACACGGCAAGCTATTTGTACTTTTAAACCTGTGAACTCACCAACGTATGTTGACTTTTTAGAGCATGTCTTTTCAGTTAATGAGGCTTAGGTGCTTGGCTGTGGACTTTAGACAAGACCGCTCCTTTGGGAGCAATAGACATTTCATGGGACTTTTGAACTTGTTTTGGACTTGTTTGTTTTGTTGAATTGTAATTGTTGGATTTATACTTGGGATTGTTTTGGTACTTGTGCTTCTTTGTTCCTTAATAGAACTTTGGATTATTTATGCATTATGGTATGACGTTTTGGAATTGACTGTACTTGACACATGTTCGCATGTGTCGGGTGACGTCATGACCTATTTACAGAGAATACCTTTAGTGATTCTCTTAGACCCCAATGTGTTATGACGATCCCGTCCGTCGCATCCTCGTATTTCCGCTTCTAGCGAGGGTGTGACATTTATGGACCCACATAACGTACTTACTTATGTTTAAGTTGAATGTTTTAGGTTCCCGGAGGGAGGTTGATGATTTTTATGGAAAAACTCATGACTTGGTGAAGCTTTAAGGAGAAAAACATTCTATCATACCCATGTTCACATTAGCATGCCTATGTTGAAAAGCTTAAATTTATTTTGTAATGACCTGATGTTGAACATGCCCATGTTACTTGTGAACATGGCCATGTTCGACCTAAAATCATGATATATTCCCAATTGAAGCCTGAGGTACAAGAAATCAAAGAAAACCAGTTGGATTTCTTGAACCAGAATTCATAAAGGCCAAACTGAAGTCAAAAATTAAGATGGAGTTAAAGAACAAACGGAAGCCTGAGGTACTAGAAATCAAAGAACATGTCAAGAGGAAGAAGACCAGATCTAAAAGAAAGAAGAAAATTCAGACCAAGTCTTCTACACCTGATCCAAACCAACCATCAACCTCAAAGACTACATTAGAAACTCCAAGACAACAACCAATTCTTTACGAGACATGCAATTCAGATTAACACAACACGTCTGAGTGTAAAAACACTGAGAGTGATATATATATATATATATATATATATATATATATATATATATATATATATATATATATATATATATATATATATATATATATATATATGTCTTCACAAGATAAAGCAACAAAAACAACCAAGACAAAAGGCTGTGAAGTTCCAAGCAAATCCAACTTCATCATTCAAGCCTAAGGGAAGAAGATCCAGACCTTCTCTTTACTGCTTAAATTGTAACATGGAGAATCATACCACTTCAGAGTGTTCATACAACAACTCTCCAACATCACAACATAGAAGAGGTCAAAGATCTTATCATCCATCAGAGTCATACTCACCGAGATCAGAGCATGAGTACTACAACAGACGTCATAGCTACTCTTCTCCTCGATCATATCGGCATGGGTATGATTTTAAACATTATGATATTCATGATTATTGGGCACCTAAACATTATGACAGATATAGGAATAATGCTTGGCATAATGGCTATCATAGAAGATCATATCCATCAAATTATTATAATCATGATTATAATTCTTATGATGAATATGATCATATGCCCAGGAGAAACAAACATGGTCAAGGACAAAGATCCTTTGCTACACCTTCACAAAAAATTCAAAAGAAAAATAAATTTTCTAAACCAACCAAAAGATTTTCAAAAGCCAAACAAACTCCTTTTGTTAAACAAGCTAAAGTTGAGTCAGTTGGTTTACAATAAAAAAAATATTGGAGAAAGAAAACAATTTCAGGAGGTGAATTCGATACATCATCAGATAAAGCAAAATCATACACATACCAGCAAGTCACATACAAAGATGCTAATGGACAGCTCAGGACAGTAATGGCCTGGGTTGAAATATCTAACTGCTTTGCTAGTGTGATAGGGATAGTTATGGAGGCCTGCCAACCCAAGAAAAGTTAGCAGTGGCTGATCCCTTCCCATGACAGGAACGTTCTTCCTGCTCATGATGTTTATGATGCAACTGAGCCAAATGGAGAAGAAATTAACCAGGATTCAATGCAGGACATCAATCATTCACTGAAACTATGATGGCAATGCAAGAAACAACTGATGTTTCATTCCATCTGCTTAGTCTGATTATATTGCTACATGGACTAACTGTTGATGATCTCTATTGATTTGATAACATATATGCCATTTCTTTATTTTCTCAAAACCAAAAATCCTAAAAATCAGAAAATCAAGAAAAGTCCAAAAATATTACTATTATGTAATTATTTTTGAATCTTCCTGCTTTTACATGAGAAATGATTGTACACTCATCTACTATCTTCTGCATCTATTTTTCAAATTAATAAAGACTGAAAAGACTCTGTTTGATATGTCAGTAGGCTTAGCTTGGATTCAAGATAAGCATATTTGTGATGAACTAAATCAATATGCATTGTGGACCAAAACCATCTTAGGGTATTGGTAAGCAATGACTTTTCCAAGTGTCTGCGTATGTGGTTACCTAAACACACCATGCGAAAATAGTTTATAAATTTCTCATTGATAAAAGCATCTGTTTCTCCTTTGTTGTATGTAAATACAGGCCTGGAGTAAACATAAGGACAACTTCTATTGTGCTGAGCACAGACCTAGTTGACCTTACACTAAAAGTGTTTATGCATGCCAAAAAGGCAAAGAAAAGAATCCCAATGTGGATCAAAGCTAAAAGAATCCAATGAGGATCAACTTCCAAAGTGAAGTGTAAAAGAATCCCAAAGTGGATCATATCATAAGAATTTATACTCTAAGTAGCCTAGTTCAAGTTGTAATAAAGTGTCGCCTTGCATTTCATGAGAAGGGTTATTCTTTCATACTTCTAAGTGTGGGGGTACTTAATTAGCATATCTAATCAACCTAAACATGATAAATATCACAAAGTGTTGAAAATAGATCCTTGCATGAGTTTAAGTGGACAAACATACTTACAATCAACTTTGTTCTTTGTCTATGTCTATTCAAACTTTAATCATTCTTAGATGTAGAAATTTTGGATTAGTATGATCTCATTGCAGTTGAAGGATTCATGCTTGTAAATATCATAATTTTGAAAAAATCTAAAATTCCAAAAAGATTTGTCATTTTTAGTATTTTTTCCTAGTTTTGGCAGATTTAGATGTGTTATTGATTTAGGAGTGAAACTTCCATGCAATACCTCTACCAAGAGGATTTAGACTTTTGCAGGTGATGAATTGCACAACATGCCTGAGTTTCTCATTCAGTTCAAGATGTCAAGTGAGCACTCCTGCTTCCTTCAAAGATCTCCTGCCAGTTGCTGAGAACTAAGAATCTTCCTCTTGGTGTCTCATACACAAAAGTTCCTCACCCTCCAAAGTTTTTGTTGAGGGAGAGTATATGTCAAGTTTGAAGATTGTCTGATGCTTCTCCTTCACTTCTGAAGTTGAGATAAAGCTGCTAATATTGCTACCTGTGCAATCCACAGTGTATGCAAATGGGTGCATTTTCGAGTCTTCAAAATAAGACTAGAAGATCAAGATGATGAAACATCCATCAAGTGCCAAAACAAAGTCTTTATGTGCCAAAACAAAGTCTATTTCTCAATGCCTTTTTCTAAAGCTTCTAAGAAGATGCTACCAAAAAGGGAGAGAAGACTGCACTTCAAGACTGCACATCAATCAACATCCAAGGTTTTGATAATCATGAGGTTTTGGCAGCATCATCTTAGGGGGAGTATTGTTGGACTATTTGAAGATAACACTTACCAAAACCTAAGTGCCAAATCTCATGATGATTACCAAAACTGACACGGTGAAGCTACGCTGAAAATATGATCAAAACAAAGAAAATTGACCATAGTCAAACTTGGTCAACCGTGGTCAAAGTCAACAGTCAACATCAGCGGTCGTCCCGAATGACATCAGCATCCGGCAGTCACGCATCAGCAACAGAGAATTTATCAGTCTTAGAACAATATTTGTGTAATCATTAGGGCTTAAATGTAATTTTATTTATTTATGTAAAGAGTATAAATAGACTAAGTGTAGTATTTATACTTTAAGTAAGCAACCATTACTAAGTAAGCAAGCATTTCTCTAAGCAATTATTACTAAGAATTAGGCTAGTGAGAGAAACAATTAGGTTGAGTGTGAGTGAGAGAGAATTTTCTTATAAACTCCCTTTGTAATCTCCTAGTATCAAACATACATATAAATGAATGAAATATTTATAAATACGTATTCTTGATTATTCATCATTCATTCATCATCATACATTCAATCTTGCAATAGATCTTCACTTGAAATCATCAACAGGTCTGTGAGATTCCGCATCATAGATTTGATAAACGGAAACAATACGATTGCAATATTCGATCCATCATAATCGAATTTCCACATTCTCCATTTGAGCATATTTCACATTTTTACACCAACCCCTAGTTCTCTCAAGTCTCTTAGGTGATTTTGGGTCAATCTTTGAAGATTCAAGGCTATGATTAAAGATCGAGCCCTTTAAGGAGGGACTAACATCATCCAATCTATTTTCACTTTATTTGGTTTGAATTCTTCTATATCTGCTATAAATTCTTCAATATTATTAAGTTTTAGTGTGATTTTTGTAAGCCTCATGGTCTAAACTCTTATTATCACTTAGATTATACGAAACTTAGCATGAATTATCAACTTGTACACGACTCTTGGTGTTGTTTATATTCATGTCATGATAAAACTTGATTATTCTTCGATGAGTATGTGTATTTGTCCTAGTTTGATGAAATGTTTAACCTTGTGGGTGTTGTAAGCATGCTATGTTAGAAAACCTCATGTTCTTACAAGACTTATGCATATGATTTCATCTTTTGTATTTAATTTTCCGATATTTGATTAGGAATGATGAATGAAGGTTAGAGGTTTAATAAAATTGGGCAAATGTACATCCTTATGCTTATATTTAAGAAAACTATGATGTATGTCATGAATATCTATTGTCATTGGTTATGAATTGAGTTTTTAATCATTGTTTGATGTTCATGATTTGAAGAGTGAGTATAGTTTTGTCTATTTTACGTAAGTTTAGGTGGTTGTCATGTGTTTATCGTGTTAACTTTCCATAAATTTTGTAATTAGATAACCCTGATAGGAGTTTAGTTTATCTTTAACATTTACATATTGTATCATTAGTTCCTCATGTCATAACTTTAGGTGGCTATTGTATTTTTATCGTTTTAGCTTTCCAAATAGTTATATGTCTAGATATCCTTGATGGGGTTTAAGCTACTTCAATGTATTATGTGTAAAAAATAATTTCACCTTGAGTTTATGCTAGTTTTATGCTATGCTAAGTGGAGTCGAAATCAAAGTTGTATCTTTTATTGATTGTGTATCTCCATCTTCATTTTCTTGCTTTGTTAGTTTAATTTGCTAATTACTTTACTTAATTTTAATATTCACAAATCCAAACTCGATTGATCGTTAAATAGTGATGATGATTTAGTATTCGAAGCCATCGTCTCCACGGATCGATGCTTGTTTCTTGCTTAAAACTATACTACTATACGATAGTTTCATTTGTCTATTGTGTGTAGTTTGTTTAATGGTGATAATCGCATCTTAAATTAAAACTAAACTGTATAAAAAATCCTTATTAAAAATCTATATAACTCGACACACATTAAGCACAACATTTGAAATAAAGAATAACTATTGTGAATCTCTATTTAGGAACAAAATCTACAAGTTGCTGTAAACATAAATAACGAAACATTAATTTACTCTTTTGTTACACTACCAATATACCTTTACTTACCAAAGAACAAAAAATAATAAGTAAACTAAATATTAAGCTATTAATACAGGTGAGACCCACCACTTAAAACAATCAATACAAGTTATGAACTTAGCTTATTGTCAAGATAAAAGTTAAACTTTAGCTATCAAGATATTTTTCCTTTGGGAGTATTTATTGGTATCCAGACAAAAATACTAAACTTTAAATAGAGTTAGTATGAAAAGGTAGATAAAAATAAATAGAAAGAGGTTTAAATACAAAGTATATTTTTGTTACAAAGTGTGAGGAGACACAATGAGTCAAAAAAAATCACAAAAAAATTATATCTCACAATCTAAATCGAATTTCAAAAAAATAATTCCGAGCTTTTGTTCACCTAGCCGTTCTCACTAAGAAAAAAATAAACGAAAAATAAAAAAATAAAAAAACTTAACGTTTTTTTTATTGTGTCATTTATAAAAGACATAATGACGTCATTGTGTCATTATGAAAGACACAATGACGTCATTGTGTCATAAAAGACACAATAAAATTTTTATTTATTTTTTTTCTGAAAGAGGACAACGAGAGGAACAGAGACTCCGAAGTACTTTTTTGAAATTCTATTTAAATTGTGAAATATAATTTTTTTTTGACTTTTTTAGCTTCACTATGTATTCACTATGTCTTCTCACACTTTGTATCAAAAATACACTTTATAGAATAATCTCACCCAAATAATTTATAGCATTGATATTTTAAAATTTTCATAAAACGGTATATAAAATTTATTAAATAAAAACGAAATTTTATCTACAGGTGAAAAGGATAAAAAATATCCATACCTGACACATTCTAATTTTAAAAAATTATATTATAGTAAATTGTATAGATGTTCAATGTGGCCTAAAGTTTTGGATTTAGTGATTATATTTTATAAATTTAAGAATTAAGATAGAGTCCTAACTTTCTATCTTTCTTTTATTCTATACTTTAAGTCTGTTAATTAGTCAATCAACTATTAGTGGTGTTAAAGGTGTCAAAATGACAACTTTACCCTAAGGGTCTAGCTACGTAATTAACTATTTTATTAAAATATTTATATTTTTATTATTTCACTATTATTATCTATTATCAATTATTTATTTATATATTAAAAGACGAATGGAATGAATAGTAAATTATGAATCCTAGGCCGTTAATTTTGTAATCAACGGTTGCGGTAATTTTAAATGCAATGTCAGTTGTTCTCTTACTCATTGTTATGTTATGCATGCATTGAAGCTTCTATGCTTCACGTGTCGTGCATGTGTTTTATTAATTTCCACATTACATGCAACTCAAAAAGAAAGAAACAACCAGAGGATCAAAGGGAGAGAGATAAGAATTGAGAGAGAGAGAGCGAGAGGGGAAGGCCGGCGGAGTAAGGGGAGAGTCTGTTCTATTCCGGTTACCGCCTGAACTTTAGACTACCGCCACTCGGACCACTCACTATTTACCATCGTGCTTCTTCAACGACGACCTCCTGGCTTTTTTATTTACAGGAATAGGTACGTTAGCATCATTTGTTTACTTTTATCCTGTGAGAAATAATATAATTAGGCTTTTTAACTAGGTTTTCCCTATTTCCATGGATTTATGCACTCTTCTTTGATCCCTATCTGTCTGTTATAATATTAATCAGCTTTCATTTCTTCAAATTCTTCACAGCCTTGGCAACATTCTTATATAACATGTACGTACCGTAGGAGATTAAACAATATGAACACCAAGCGGATTATTTATTTGCTTTCTGATCTTACAATTTTAATTTCAACAACCGAATTCAGCGACGGGCCAGAAGACAAATATGAGAGGAACCTGGTGATGGATGGTAGCTACAGATCGAGGTTTCTATCCAGCCCTCACAAGAGATGCGAAGAAGATGGTGATGGACATCAGAACCAGGGTCCCTCACCCTTCGACCGTTTAAATAAGTGTTAGTCAGATTGTTTTTTTGGCAGGGAATGACAACAGTTAGAGCCAACAACTTAATTATTTTTTTTATTTTTATTAGTTAAATGACTTGCTAAACTCTGTGTTAAGCAACAATAACAGAGTTTGTTTGAGCCAGGGACGACCTATTCTTACCTGCATGTGGACTTAGTCTCCAATTGACACCTATATATCTCCTATTAAAAAGGAAAGGCATTTGACAAATTGTGATAATATGGTCAAGCTTCTATATTAATTCTCATTTGTTACCCGTGTTTATCTTATTTTACGAGATTCATGAAAACATATGTTTGGGTATTGTTTTTAAAGCTTTCTTTAAAAGGATAATTAAAATTTGGCATATAAATATATAATTTAAACATGTTTTATATTTTGATTTGTATTTGAGATGATTTTTTACCAAACGTTTGAGTTCGAGTTCGAGTAGCTCTACGTTTTGACATTTATTTTGTCTACAGTAGTGTCGGATACGATTCGTATTCATTTGACGGTATAAATTCGAATTACTCTACGTTTCGACGTATATTTAATTCGGAAACGTCGATTGCAGGTTGTACTTTATCACGCCGCATACACCGCCGCCGCAACGCGCAGCGTGAAAAAAAAAACTAGTTAAGTTTATTATTTAATAAAATACATTATATATTCAAAAATATATATGTTTTTAACCCCCTTTTTTTAATTTTCCCTTTTAACCTTGTTTATTTTTTAAAAAAACTATTCCAATTCTGTTTTTAAACATTTTTAATAAAATTGTTCATGTTTTTAATGTTACTCTTAAATTCGTTCATTATAAAGTTTATTTAAAACTGTTCAATTTTTAAATGTCTTTCTTCAATACCATTTAGTTTTTAAACGGTCGTTTGTTCTATAAACATATTAGTTAGAGTTTATTACATTAATGGTCCGTGACTCCGTGGTAAGGATCATTTTCAAGTTTAGTCCTTATGTATTATTTATTATAAACTTTTCACAGTAAGTATGACAAGTTATAACAAATTTGACTATATCTTTAAGCAGCGTTAGTTAACATTGAAAGTATACATATGATCTATACTATAAATAATTGAACAACTAGAGTGACACGTTAGAGGTTACAGGTTACAGCTTATGGTAAAGTCTCGGTTTCTATTTTTCGTCTTGCTATCCTATTAAATAATAATAACTTTGAATAAATAAAGTAAATAATTAAATATCTAAAATATAAATATTTTAAATTTATTAATTTATCTAAGGGGCTGTTTGGTTGGGTTTGACCGACCCCGGTCAGACGTGCAAGTCTGACTTGGTCAGACGTGGCTTGTTTGGTTGTTTACATCTTACCGGAGAAGAGGTCTGACCGAACCCCTTATTCGGTCAGATCTAAACCAACATCTGACCAGAGTCAGACGTGAAGTCGGTCTGCAATGGCGATGGCCACGGCGGTGGCGGTCTGCGACGGCGAGGGCGGTGGCGGTCTGCGAAGGCGAGGGATGACGGTGACACGTAGAACGCCGGGGGGTTCGGGTTCGGATTCAGGTTCGAGTATGGGGGTTAGTTCCATTTGCAGACGAGTTTGATGGGTTTTGCAGGGGGTTTGATTGGAGAAGAAGAGTATGTTCAGTGAATCTGTGATAGTGTTGAGTGTTGACTGTAGATTGATGACGAAAGGGGATGAGCACGGGTCATGTAACTGTAGGAGAAGAAGAGTAACCCTAGATAAACCTTGGTGTAGTGGAAGAAAGTCAATTATAGGGGTTCAAGCACGGGTCATGTAACTGTAGGAAAGTTTTGGGTTTAATTTTCCTTTTTACAATCAAACACACTTATTGGTTCAGACCACTTATTGGTTTAGACATCTTACTGGTTCAGACCTCTTACTGGTTCAGCACTTATTCAATCAGATGTTGCCAAACAGCCCCTAAGCATACTATGTTAACTAAAAATATTATTTTTATAATCTCTTAGTCTTCATTATTTAATATTTGTAATTTCTTAAATGTGAATAATTTCTTATTTCACTAAAACATACAAAATCTTTGTAAAACCAATGGTCAATTTTTTTAATATATTCCACCCATACGATACATAGGTTTCTAATAATAAAAAATTAAAGATATTAATCTTTCTCTTTCTTATCAAAATCCTATATCATGAGCTTGCTCGTAATTTGGGTGATTTTGAACTTTGGGTTAATTTCCCATTTTTGGGTGGTGGTGGTGATGGGGACGACAAAATTTTTGATGGTGGATGAGGCGAGTATCGATCATTTAATGAATGTGATGATCTAGTTGAAGACTATCAACTATCTTTGCTTAATTTGAATTTCGGAGATAAGATGACAAGATGCTGAACCGTCGGTGACACAACGGAGGAGCGGTTTTTATTTCCACAAGCTCTACCGATTTCACTACTAAACCCATCTGAGAATAGGGTGGTTGGATAGGTCACCATCATGACAACCCTTGGAAACTTAACCTCTATTTTTGACCTGTTGAAAATAATGTACGAATTCGATTGCGTGACATTGCGAACAAAGTTATGACCCGAATGAATTACACATTAGGCAATGATTTTCATACCCGTTTAATTTAGTTAAGTGGTATATATTTACAAACTACTTATAATGTTTTAATAATTTATAAAAAGTTATAAATTATTCAATGAAACTTTAAATTGTTAAACATTAAAAGGGTCGGTTTTGGTTTGTTATACTTGCTAAAGATCGGTTCCATGGGATCAGAGGCTTGTAACGGGTTAACCCCTGTTAAATAATGACTAGGGGTTAAACCCTAATCATTATTTTGACCCTTTAGACCCCCTCTGCAACCGGGTTAACCCCTATTAAATAATGATTAGGGGTTAAACCCTAATCATTATTTTGACCCTTTAGACCCCCTCTGCAATCGAGACCACAATGATCTCCTCCTTCCCTCTCAATCACACAAATTAAAAAGGGCCACTTCACCCTTTTATGTGTTTTTACACCCTAGAAAAAAAAAGAGGAAAGATCCTCTTGTTCGCAAAGCTCAAAAAGGCCACCTCTAGATTGCCGCCTACTTAAGGCTGGCCACCCGTAACCATCTCACGGCTGCCGAAGCCATTGTTTAGCACAACCATGAACCGTGCACACATGTGACCCCGATCGCGACCTGCCAACCGCACCACCTAGCCGCGGCTTTGACTCGTGTTCATGCGTTTCTAGCATTTAGTTTGTTGAACCTTTGGTGTCTCAAACGGTTAATTATTAACCACAAATGTATAAGCATCTCATTAGTATGTTAATTATTATTTGTATTTACGTGATTTCTAACCCAAATCTTATCGGGGTCACTTTTGGTATTAATTATTATTTTGTTGTGTTAATGTTATTCATTTGATTAGTAATTATCAAAACTCTTTTGATAAAAGAAACCTAATCAAAATACCAATGAAACTAACGGTGGTATCATAGTCACGCTTACAACATGCAAATCAGATCTGGTTTTTTAACCGGTGTTTGATCACTAACTTTAAAATTGTTTAAAGTTTATGATATAGATAATTATGGTAACTTATTTATTTTCGTTAAATTTTAATTAACTAAAAGATTCCCAAGTTAGTTTTCATTATGTGTTTAATAAGTAAATATGCTAGACTCTATGGTTGAATGGTGATGTTATTATTTGTTTTGTTTAGTTTTGATTTTTATGGTTTTGGCTCATTTGATGGATAAAAGTTGTAGTAGATTAAAGTTTTCTTTTATTATGTATTTTTTTGTAAATTTTGTAATATTTGAAGCCCGAAGCCAAAAATAGAGAGAAAAAAGTAGGAGCCAATCAAGACAATTAGATGCACTTAGATCTATTCTTATGGTTGTTTATATGTTGTGACCATATGATCTAGTTTGATCTTGCTACTTGGCCTTAACGAAATCAAACAAACATAGACATTAGATTTAGAGTAAGTTACACTTTTCGTCCTTTAAATTTATAGTAATTTTCAGGTTACATCCTTAAACTAATGAAATAGCAGAAATCATCCTTTACGTTTTAAAAGTTCACATGTTTCATCATTTGATCTAACGGACGTCTATTTTTAACGTTAAAAGATGTCATGTGTCCCTCACATGAGGGTAAAATGGTCTTTTTAACCTCTTATCTAATTTCTCTTTTAAATAACATTGTATTTTTAATCTCATCCCAACCCCACCCCTACCAACTCTACCCCCAAGTTCATTTCTTCTTCTTAGTCCATCAACAACATTCATCTCAAGCCACCATCAAACAAATAGGCCACCACCTTGGCATGGCCATGGCCATCACACCGGCTCCAGCGTTCTCTACCATCACCACCTTCACACACATAATCTTCCCTTAAAATCTTTTTCATAAACCCTAGATCTGATAAAGGGGCATTGAGGCGACGACAATCGACACAACTTCCGGCAAACCTTTGTTGTCCCCGTCCAGATGATCTTCTTGTAAAGCGACGGGAACTGACCGTTTATCTTAGGTCACCATTAAACACCCAATTAAATCCTTAGTATGAATTATGTCCCTAATTTCTTAACTGCCATTAATATGCTTCAATAGAAGCTTGAAGAAAGTTATGCTTTAGAAGAAGCTTGAAGAATGTTGAGGCCGGAGGTCACGATGGTTGGTGGTGGAGACACCAACACTGTTCTGTTCGTAGTGGATTGGTGAAGGACCTAATTTAGGTTGGGGGAGATGGGTGGTGTTTTTTGTGTGTGTGGCGAGCGGTGGATGATGATAAAGGAGGAGCAGCAGTGGCGGCTATGGCGGAGGAATGGCGGTGGCAGCTAGCTATGGCGGAGGAGTGCCGGTGAAAAATTCAAACAAATGTATGTAAGAGAGAGAGTAGAGAGAGAGTTATGTGTTTTTGCAAAGAAAGTGAGAGTGAGAAAATTTATAGGGTTTAATAAGAGTAAAAAGACTAATTTACCCTCATGTGCAAGGCACATGACCTGATTGAATGGACAAAATTAACGTCCGTTGAAGGAAAGGGCGTAAATTGTTACAAACTTTAATCACAAAGGACGTTTACTGTAATTTCCTTAGTTTAAGGACGAAACCTGAAATTTACTATAAACTTAAAGGACGAAAAGTGTAATTTACTCTTAGATTTATATATTCACTTTGCTATTATGTTTGTTTTAATCTTGTAAATATTATAACATACCAACCTAATATCAAACTAGTTAAAATGGGTTTTTAGAAGCAAAAAATATAGCAAGTTCTAATTTTTTGTTATAACTTGATAAACTAATTAAAACAAACAGTTTGTTTGAAAAAGATAACCAGATAAGGTTTAAAATTTAAAGTTACTTTAAATTTTAAAACTTAAAACTTAATAGTTAAAAACTATAATCTTAAAGTTGGCTATATATCTCGTGAAGAAACTAGTTTTAATAGGATATTAAAATCTGGTGTCCTGAAAGATATAAGGTTTCATCATTTAGTGTCATGAACCAAATATTGTAAACCAGCTTTTGCAATGCACGTGTGATCTCATCATTCATTATGTTTGAATCTATTAAGTAAGCACTAAAATTGGACCCCATAGACAAAACTAATATTCTATGACACGTTATTATACGAAACACTTGGAACATTAAGCGAAACATCAGTGCTTAGAACTACAACACCGCACTTGTTATGTAGTTTATTCTTCCAAGGTGTTAGGGTTTTGTTGACACATCCGGCCCTTCCACACATACGTGCTTTGGGATGACTATTACTTTTCACTATTATTACGTCCCACATCTGTCTAGAGAGGAAAGTGGGCATAGATGGGGCTAAATGTATCAATACATTGACAAAAGTTGTTATTGCAGCCTCCTACCTGAGAGTTGTGCAGTTTTCATAATTGGACAAATGTTGTTAGTCTACCTAATTACTTACTAATGTTATATGCTCTAACTATCTTTAGTAACTAACCAAGCCAAATTCTCATTCCTTATTCAAATTGCTTTAAATAGGTTATTATTTAACTTAAGAAAATAATACATCAAAAAGGCTAATTATATTTATTTTTCTTATTTAACATCCTCTGAAAATAATAAATTTTTCATTCTCAAATCCATAGTTGAGAAAGAAAAGCAAGATAATACCGAATTTCTCGCATGACACTGTAATAAAAAAATTGTTCTCAAGATGACAAAAAGTTGTATGTGCTAGATAGCGTTATTCCCATCGAGTCTGAGAACACTACAGCTGCAGCCTATAGAACTTGAGAGAAATTTAAGAAGGATACCAATAAGATAGCATGTCTTATACTAGCCACCATGTCCCTTGATCTCCAAAAGAACAAGGAGGACAAGACTACATTTGATACGCTTGAGCAACTTAAGGGCATGTTTCAAGAATAAGCCCGAAAAGAATGGTTTGATACAATAAATAACTTATATCCTACAAAATGAAAGGATGCTGGCTTGTTAGGGCTCATGTGCTTAAGATGAAAGGATACATCGATCAAATGGTCTAACTTCGTTATCCAATACTGGATGAAATGGCAACAGACTTCATTTTGAACTCCCTCCTAAATTCTTATGACTACCTTATAATGAACTTCAATATGAATGCATGGGTAAAAACTACGGCTGAACTCCATGGTATGCTCAAAACAATTAAGCAAAATACACTAGATAAGACTAAACAAATATAGATGGTTAGATCTACTAGTGTTAAAAAGCCTAATACGAAAAAAAGGGTTATAACAACAAAGGTAAGGACAATCTTGTTGTTGATACCAAGCCTGCCATTAATAACAAAAAGCTTGCTGGTAAATACCAAGCACCCTGCCCTAAGGAGCAGCACTACGTTGAATGCAATAAGATGGGGCGCTGGAGACGTAACTACCCTTACTATCTAGCCAAGCTTAGTGCCATGAAGGCCAATGGTGAAGACACTTCTTTAGGTATTCAAATTTATGTTATAGAACTTTTCATTATTTCTAGCAGCATATGGGTATTTGATATTAGATGCGGTTACACATCATGAATATCTTGTACAAATATGAATAATGGAAGAAGCTGAAACAATTCGACATAGAGCTCATCATTGGTGATAAGAAGAGAGTACTAGTTCTTGCAACTAGAAACTATCATTTTTCTTGTTCTTCTAGTCTTGTAGTTACATTAGATAATTGTTTGTTTGCTTCTAGTTTGACTAAAAACATAATTTCAGTTTCTGTGTTATTTGAACAAGGATTCAAGTACATTTTTAATGATGTTTCATTTCTGCCTACTTGAATGATGTCTTACATTTTGAGGCTAACATCAAAATGGTATTTACGAGATAGATGTTCAAATTGATAATAACGTATACAACCTTTCTAAATGTATTAGATCTAGAATCAATGGTATATTTGTATGGCATTGTGACTTGGTCACATAAGCAAGATCCGCATGAAAAGGCTTTAGTCCGAAAAGATTCTTGAATCTATAGGAGATGAATCCTTTAAGGAATGTGAATCTTGCTAAGCTAACAAACTCAAAAATGATACTTTCACCCATGTTGGTGAACAGGAAATGATCTATTAGCACTCATACATAATGGATGCATGTGGTCCTTCAAAACCATGTGTGAAAATCATAAAAGATACTTCGTTACATTTATTGACGAGTATAGTTGATACGCTTATGTCTACCTTATGATGCATAGACATGAAACCTTTAAAAAGTTCAAAGACTTTCAAAATGAAGTAGAAAGCTAACTTGGTAAGACTATCAAGGTACTTTGATCAGATCTAGGTGGAGAATACCACTAATCATCTAAAATAATATGGAATTGTTTCACAGTTGACTCAACCCATCACACCCCAACTTAATGGCATGAGTTAGAGTAGAAAATGAACCTTACTTTATATCATCGATCAATGATGTGTAGAATTAACTCACCTCATTACTTTTGGATTTATTCTAGTATAATCGTTGTCCGCTTGTCAATCTGGCACTGACTAAAAAGGTAGACAAAACCCGATATGATATATGACATAGGTCTAAGCCGAATTTGTCTTACCTTAAAGTATGGGATGTTATATCACTAGTGAGTCTTATGACAAGCTAGATCCTCGAGGCAAAAAGGTTGCTTTTGTCGAGAGGAATGCACACTTCATCAAGAAAGAATTTCTTGATCGAGGAGCTCGTAGTAATATTACGGATCTTTAAGAAATTTGAGAACCACAAACAAACAGTGATAAAATCAGTGCATCTAAACAATAAGAAGTTGTTGCTGATTCAGACATAAGCACAATTGTTCGTAGAAGTAGCAGTACTCACAAAGAACTTGACAAATATCTTTGGAGTTTGGAGGGTCCAAAGGTCCTCGTAGTAGCTGACTCTAATGAAGAACCTACAAACTATAAATCTGCTATCTTAGATCTAGAATTTACGAAATGGCTAGATGCTATGAATGCTGAGTTTTAATCTATGTGTGACAATCAAGTCTAGGACTTAGTTAAGCTACCTCCTGGTTTTGGGGCAGCAAGGAGCAAGTGAATTTTCAATAGAAAAGTTGACATGCATGAAATGTACACACGTATAAAGGATGACTAGTTGTAAAGGGTTTCACTCTAACTCAAGGTATTGAGCTAAAATAAAACCTTCTCGCTTGTTGCTATGATCAAATTAATCAGGATATTACTCACCATAGCCGCGTAGTATGATTACAAGATATGTGAAATGAATGTCAAAAACTGATTTTCTAAATGGACATCTCTCTAAAGATCTATATGGTTTAGTCTAATGGTTTTTTTGATCCAAAATATCCTGATAGAATGTGTAACCTAAATTAGTCATTGTATGGACTTAAACAGGCATCTCGTTGGATCTTTATTTTGATCAGAGAAGCAAGAAATTTGGTTTTGTCAAAAGGGAATATGAGCCTTGTGTTTTCAAAAAGGCTAGTGGGTGCAATGGACCTCATATTGTATACGGTTAATATATTGATCATTGGAAACATCCCTATGCTTAACAAAGTTAAACAATTGTTTTGAGCTTGTTTCGTATTGAATGATCTTGTCACATTCTAGTAATTTTGATCTATAGGGATATATCTAAGAGGATTCTAGGGCTTAGTCAAAGCATAAACATAGACAAAATGATGCATGATTTAAGATGAAAAACTCCAAGAAAGGAGGTGTTCCTTCGATGGACTTTGATGTTAAGAAAATGGAAAAGGTTCCATATGCTTTAACTACTAGTCTTATCATGTATGTTATGTTATGCACTATACTAGATGTCCCGTATGCTTTAAGCGTTACCAGACGTTATCAGTAGAACCTTAGTTTTTCCCATAAGACTACAGTTTAGAACATTTTGAAGTATTTGAGAAGGAATAAACATAGTTTTTTAATATTCAGAGGATGGAAGAATATCTCATTGTAAGGTGTTTCACTGATGCTAGTTTTTAAACTAACCAAGATGACTCTCGCTCATAATCTTGTTTCGTTTTCACACTTAATGGTAGAGCCATCTCTTTGAAAGGTTCCAAGTAGAGTGTGATGGCAGATTCCACCACTGAATCTGAATACATTACAACATCTAATGCTGCGAAGATAGTTGTTTGGATGAAGAAGTTCGTAGCTGATCTCGATGTGATTCCAAGTATTCAGCAACCAATCAATATATTCTTTGATAACACAGGTGTGATTTCTCAAGCCAAAGAGCCTAGATCTCGTCATAGGCCCAATCACCTTCAGAGAAGTTTCACTACATATGGTACATTGTGAAACATGGAGATATCATAATAAATAAAATAGACATTAATCAAAACCTAGCAGACATGTTTACTAAGCCTATGACTTAGGACAAGCATGATCAATATACGGATGCGATTGGGCTTAGATTAACTAGTTATGTGTTTTTATTTAGTATTTAGATGTATGAACATTTAAAAGTTACACTTTTGACTTCAATTTGATTTACTAATTTAAATGCAATCATGATTCTTATAACTGTATTTGATTTTAACACGTTTAATTCATGAATATTGTATTCTAAATTATCTGTAGTTGATCAGACGTGTTTGATCAATTATGATTCTTATAACTATGTTTGACTTTAATACGTTTAATCAATAAATCTTGTATTCTAAATTATCTGTAGTTGATCAAAAGCGTGGAATGATTCTAAATTTGTAGTTGATCAGACGCGTTGGATCAATTATGATTGTTATAACTGTGTTTTATTTTTAATACTTTTAATCCATTAATATTGTATTCTAAATTATCTATAGTTCATCATACGTGTGGAACGATTCTAAATTAAGACTATTTTGGATTTAGACTCAAGAATTTGACTTCTAAATCCATAGACTACATTATGAATGACACTAGATGAAACTCGCCACAAACCATCTTTGTTATAAGAGGCTTTGATATTAGTATACTCATTTAGTATCGTCTAACCTGAGATGTATACTAGAACTTTCTTTTACCAAAAGTTATTCTTTAATCACTATCAACCGCTATCGCCTAACTACTAGTCATGAAGCCTTTGGTTGGTAATAATTTTGAAATTTAGTGGGAGTTGTATATAGTCAATAAGGGATTATGTACTCTTATATCACATGTAAAAGTTAGACATCGTGACACCCTCGTTGATTCAAACTCGTAAAGTCATGCATTATTTAAAAAATAAAAAAAATGAAATGTTCAAAAAATTAACAGTATTTTATAAAAAATAAACTATTTAAAAAAGTCATGCATTATTTAAAAAATAAAAAAAAATGAGTGGTATACTTGAAACACCTAAAACTTTAATGTTTTGAATGGAACAAATAAAACTATTAGTGACCTAGTAGGAACAAATAAAAGTATGAGTGATATAAATGAAACACTTCTAAAGTTTTTTTACTATTATGTTAACTTTTCCCTAATAATAATAAGCGGGCCAACTTTCACTAATAATTCTCAACTCAAGTGGTTAAAGTGAGTTACCCAATACTTTATTAAGATAGAGAATACCTTAAGTTTAAGTCCCACATGTAACAAATAAATGGTTTATGTTGAAAGAAATATGTTTTCACGCTTAATATGGGTTTTCTCCAATGCGTAATCTTAAGTTCAAGACTGACAAGGAAGGATTATGTATGAGCTTCCCTCTGGAGATATGATAGCCTAGTGCCCCCAAGGGTGCGTACTCGACTAATAGAGATGATCAGACAAGCCAGTGACCCGTTAGTGATGCAATTAGCTGTTAGAAAAAGTAGACCCACTTTGTGATCGCTAAATATTTAATTAGAAATTAATTTTGAATCACTTATGTATTTTTTGCACATAGAAATTACACACACACACTAATTACCAAGTTGGTTATGCATAATAGATTGTACCAAATGCTTAGTGGGTTGTACTCACTTTTTGTCTTTTTTCAAATCTTTTATTTTTTTTTATTTTAACGCAATATTTTAATCTCTTACAATTTAGCCTCACCTTTTTTTTTACTTTCAACTTTAATCCACTATACTTTTCGTATTTTAAAAATATGGTTTTATGTTTCAGTCTAAATTTTGCGAGTTAACACGTCGCACCATGGCTGAGTGGTCCAACGTTTTTACGGTTAATTTTTCCACGCTTAACTGCCTCGTCACAAGGTGCTGGTCCTAACTCGACTTACGTATGTTTTTCATTGTTGATACTTGGCATGGTTTTACGTCTTCTGTTGCAACGCGAGATATTTAATACTAGTTATCTATGTTTTCGATAAATTAATGATATTTTAAATTCAATACAAGATGGAGTTTTTATGTTATCCATTCCGCCAGGTCCGCTAATAAGGCCATTGACTACAAGTCTACTGCCAGTCAATCAACATTGACAAGCAGGGGTAAAACTGGAATTTAAGAGTTGTAACGAAGGTACCTTTACAGTCGCCGTTGGTGATCGTTCCTTCGTTGCAAAAACACATGATCCCGTTGCCAAGCCTTGAGGTGATCAAGACATCATCGTCATGTATTCCGCAACGCCCACTGGACTCCTCACACTGTTGGCAATCATCCTTATCCATATTCCACAACACCCTAAAACCTCTTTCCAAGAGTCTACCGTAATCTATCGAAAGATCAAGGAACATATCCACGTACTCATTCACAACTGTCGTTACCACTTTCTCAGAGCACGAGTACTCCACCCAATCCGATTCATCCGTCCGGTTATCCGTAATAGTTTGAACGCACGACCTTCTTCTATTTTCATCCAAACACGCTATCGGTCTCGCAAACGAAGGACAACCCGTGCAATTATAATGAAAGCTTAAGTTAACGTTATACATGGAGAGGTTGAGCGGCAGTTTTTCTAAGTTGATGTTGTGGTGCACCCTTGGGCAGTTGTCAGGGACTGTGGCAACCGAAGAAACGTCGAGGCTTCTGGCTTCATAGTTTACGACCCGAACGTAGTAAGCGTGGCCACCGAGAGTGATTTGGGGTATGGCCTGATCACCTTCACCTGAGCAATTGATTCCGAAGCCCTGATAACCGCAGAACTGCTTGCGAGATTCATGGTTGATGCTCCAAAAGGGGTAGCTGATACTGACATTACCACAGCTGTATGAAGGGCAGTTGGGGTAACTTGAATCATCAGATTTTGCAGAAAAGGCGACGGTGAAGAACAAGGGGATGAGGAGAAGGAGCGAGAGGAGGAGATGACTCATGGTTTTGGATATGTTGAAAGAACAAGCCCACTCCTCTATTTTATTTTTATATGAGTCTTTCTTAGAACAAAGACCATTTAGTGTAAAGACATGTAAAATGATATCAACTGGTTTAGAGTATAATTTTATTATGAATAGATGGTGTATATTTACCACAATAGATTTGTGATTGGATTTAATGTGTATGTGAAAAACAAAAGTATAAGTTTTTAATAATCTAACGGTATATCGTTACCTGTGAGTATCTAGATCCCAGATAGGTGATGAGTTATTGCCTGACGTATTCTTGCACTTATGATACATGGTCTTACAATAAACGTGTGACTAAGATTACTAACATCTATAGCTGGAATCAAGAATATTCATTAGACGGGTCAAATATAGCTAGCATTCATTTCGCGTCATTACTTATTAGTGATTTTAGTGTCATCAGTGAATGTTTATTTTTTAACGCCATTTTTTTCCTTCTAAACATTTAAACAATCTATACTCGCAAAGATTGTAAACTCATCATTTTTGTAAGTGCAACCAATGTCACTAAGCCATGTGCATTAATTGCCATTAGCTGATCGGGAACATCGCTTATAGTATCATCCTTTGGATGTTACCTTGTTAGCAGCCATCAAATGTCATTACTTGAGTATATTAATCTAACTGACTCCCACTTGAAAAGCTTTTATATAAAATTAAAAACGATGAATAGGTTTTTTTTTAAATTTTGTTTGATTAAAACTTAGATGTGTACGATAAACTATTGTTAATAATGAAATCAAAGAAATAATGCAAAAAATGTAAAAACTTAGAGTATGAAAGACAAAATTGATTTATAGAGCTTTAGATGAATGTTAACTAATCCAACTTACGTCGACTCCCCTATTTTTCATCATGATTTTGCTCCACTAAATGTTCTCTTAAATGGAATAGATCACCAGGTGAAGAGGTACTTCACTAGACAAAGGTATTGATCATCTTATTCAAAGTTTCACTAATCTCGAAAGGTTGTGATTACCTTTATCACAAATCACTTATGATTTTAGTGATGCCACAAACAAGTTTCTTACTAAAACAATGGTAGTAAACACTAAGGCCCCGTTCGGTTCTCAAAATTTTCAGGAATTAAAATTGAAAATGAAATTAAAATTTTTTCCATTCAAAATATTCTTTGGTTGGTCAACGGATGAAATTAGAATTAAAATTTTTTTACACATTTATTGGAATTCACATTCTTTCCACTTAATTACCTGTGGAATTCAAAATGTACAAGCATCCTAGATATGCTAGAAAGATTCTAATTCACGCTCCTGTGCCAATCAACAGTTTGTCAAAAATAATTAGGTGGGTTTGTGAAAAGAATACTAGGCATGATGCGATTTATTATGTTGACAAAGAATACTGTCACACCCTCAATTTTCACAAACGAGGTTTTACCGTTAGACGTGTGACATACCAGGATCTCAACCATTAGTTACACCAAATGACTCAATAGTTACAAAACATTTAAATCAATTGCTAAATTGTAAAATAAACTCGAAATGTTAAATCATTGTAGAAGCGAATTTGGGAAACATTTAAACAACTGTTAAAACTGTGCAAACACGCGCCCAAACCAATTTAAGTAAAAGTAAGTGTAACTAAATCACTAAACTAGCTTAAAAGTAAATAATGAAGGTATGAATGTATGTTGTGCTCCTAGACGTGCCACATCATCGACCTGAGAGAAAACATACTAGGATCGGTACAAAGACTGGTGAGTTCACAGGTTTATCAAAAAACAGTAAGTAATAGTAATGAAAACCAGATTCAGTAATCAAAGCATATAAGTAGGTAGCTATCCCACAACAAGTCACTATGTGTATGAATTTCGCGACCGAACTGACAGTAATAATGTAATGAATGCCCTGGCTGTGGATACTAGACCATGGCATAGTAAAACAGGCTAACCATTCACCCGTTTGACCTCCAGTCAAGCTAGAGCGACTAGCCAGGGCGGGGTTTGTCAAACCCAGTAGATCTACTAACAATCACCTTGCTAATTCCATATTAATGGTCCGAATGAGGCGTGGTGGTATCACAATAGTAAACCAGTATATGCAGTATTACCAATCTAAAGTACCTTATAGTTTATGAAAATTTGTATGTTTTTCTCCCCCAAAAGAGAGTATAGTATGAAAGTGGGGCCGTAAACTCACCTTATAAGCACAACAGTTCAATAATGCAAGCACAAGTAGTTAGGTTAACAAACAACCTGAATGCACATTCAACATTTCATTAATATATATATATCAACTTAAGTTAGTTGAATTATACAGTTTTGTGTTCCACGACTCGGTTAAGGGTTCGCATTAGGCATTAACACCACCAAGTCTCAACTCACATCACATGTATAGAAACCCAATTATTATGATCATATGCCCATAAACACAACAAAATGCATATTCGGTGCATCCATAAAACCCATGCACCAAACCCAAAGCACAATCATACATACAAAACACACACTAAAACACACAACACATACACAACACACACAACGCACACACAACTCACAGCGTACACATAGTGCACACACATGCACACACAGCGCACACACATGCACATACAACGCACACACAACGTACATACACACACAGCGCACACACAGCCTACACACATGCATACACAGAGCACACATAGCGCACACAACGCACATACACACAGCGCACAAACAGCAGATATTTATATTTATATACGCATAATACATAGATGCATACGATCGCCCGAACATGAATATCCCTTACGAACACCCCGGTCACCTACACTATATGCAAACCACGAGATCGAGTAACCCGATTCACAACCGAAACCATAACCGAACGAACGCAAAAACACAACGGAAAGAGAACGTACCACCCGGAGTTGTTTCAGCCGATGATTGTGGTTGCCGGAGGAACTTCGATTGCCACAGGAGAGCTTGGCGTGAGGGAGAGAGAGGCTGTCGTTGAGGAGGGGGGTTTGCTAGGGTTTGCGGGGGGTGGGGGGTGTCGATTATGAGGGAGAGTCGAGAGGGGGTTTTTGATTTTATAGAATACAATCAACTTTGATTAAAGCGCATAATGGTCCCTCAATTATGCTCAAATTGCACATTGCTCCCCCCCAAGTTAATATATTTAACTTAACCCATACATAACCAAGTTAAATAATTAAATAAGTTACGAGAGGACGTTGAAGTAATGAAGGTTGAGTTGATGGTGTGTACCCGAATATACGGGATGTCACATCATCCCCTTGTTGAAAGAATTTTTGTCCCGAAGATTAGAACGAACAACAGGTTCAACAATGACGACAAAAGGGTCTTTAGAAGCTTGCGTTGAGTATGGTTTCTGGAATATCTGAAATGAACTCAAAACAAAGAAATGTAAGGAATGTCAGGTTTCACGGGAGTTGTGACATCATCCCCTTGTTGAAGGGAATTTCGTCTCGAAATTTAAATATCTTAAGAATGATACCTTAAGAAGTGGATGCCTGATCATTAAACAATTATGGGTACTTCTTTTTCATTTGTTCCTCGCATTTCTAGGTAAATTCTGGTCCATGCTTTGAATTCCATTTGACGCGTACAATCAGAATCTTACTACGCTTTAGGGTTTTGACTTCTCGATCCATAATCTCAACTGGTTCCTCAATAAAACAAAGCTGTTCATCAATCTACAGTTCCTCTAGTGGAATAATGAGTGATTCGTCAGCTGGACACTTCTTCAGGTTTGAAATATAGAACACATTATGATACCGTCGAGTTCCTCAGGTAAGTCTAACTAATAAGCCACCGGACCAATTCTTTTGACAATCTCAAATGGTCCAACGTATCTAGGGTTTATTTTTCCACGCTTCCCAAAGCGTATCATACCTTTCCAAGGTGAGACTTTTAGGAGTACCTTGTCACCAACCTGGAATCTAATGGTTTACGACGTTTATCTGCATAACACTTCTGTCGATCGCGTGCCGCTGCCATACGGTTGCGAATTTGCATGATCTTCTCAGTCGTCTCGTGCACAAGTTCAGGACTCGTAAGTTGGCTTTCTCCAACTTCTACCCAACAGATAGGTGATCGGCACTTACGTCTATATAGTGCCTCAAATGGTGCGGCCTTGATGGAAGTGTGATAACTATTATTGTAGGAGAACTCAACCAATGGTAAATGAGTTTCCCAACTGCTGCCAAAATCGATCACGCATGCACGTAACATGTCTTCTAGTGTTTGGATCGTACGCTCACTCTAACCATCGGTTTGCGGATGATACGCAGTGCTCATATCCAGCAGCATTCCCAATGATCGCTGCAAAGATTGCCAGAAATAAGAAGTGAACCGAGCGTCACGATTAGATATGATAGATATTGGCACCCTATGCTGAGAGACTATTTCCTTAAATAAATTCTTGCCAGCTTCTCTATTCGATCATTTTCTCAGATTGCTAGAAAATATGCCGATTTTGTTAAGCGATCTACTATAACCCAAATGGTATCGCATCCGCTGGGAGTCTTAGGTAACTTTATGATAAAGTCCATCGAGATCTGCTCCCATTTCCACACTAGAATTTCCGGTTGCTGAAGTAAACCGGATGGCCTTTGGTATTCCACCTTAACTTTAGAGCAAGTTAGACATCTGCTTACATAGGTGGAAATCTCAGCTTTCATGTTTGGCCACCAGTAAAATTCCTTCAGATCTTGGTACATCTTGTCTGAACCCAGATGAATTGAGTAACGTGACTTATGAGCTTCATCAATTACCAGCTCTCTTAAGTTCCCATACTGTGGTACCCAGATCCGTTCCATGAAATAACGGCTTCCATCAGTCTTGATCTCTAGTTGCTTCTCCATGCCTTGCATGGATTTTGCCTTTAGATTCTCAACTTTCAAGGCCTCAGATTGAGCAGCCCTGATTTTGCACTGGAAGATCGGAGTGGATGGTCATTTGTAACGCGTGCACCAGACGAGGTTTCGATGTTTCCTTTTGACTAAGGGCGTTGGCTACTACATTAGCTTTACCCAGGTGGTACTTGATTGCACAATTGTAATCATTGAGCAATTCTAACCACTGTCGTTGCCGCATATTCAGCTCTTTTTGATCATTATATGCCGGAGGCTTTTGTGATTTGTATAGCTGTGCACTTGGTTCCATATAAGTAGTGCCTCCAGATCTTCAAGGCAAACACTACAGCTCCTAGTTCCAGATCATGTGTCATGTAGTTCTTCTCATGCACCTTGAGTTGTTTAGATGCATGAGCTATGACATTGTTGTGTTGCATCAGTACACATCCCAAACCCTGGATGGATGCATCACAGTAAACAATGAAGTCATCAGTTCCCTGTGGTAAAGCTAGGATCGGCACGCTGCAGAGTTTGTCTTTAAGCACTTGAAATGATGATTCCTCTTTGCTGCCCCATTTGTAGATGGTTCCCTTATGAGTTAGGGCAGTCAAAGGTTGTGCCAACTTTAAGAATCCTTTGATAAATCTTCTGTAATAGCCCGCCAAACCAAGGAATTATGGCACCTCAATAGGCATTTTTGGTGCCGGCCATTCCTTGATTGCTTCAATCTTTAAAGGATCTACATGTATACCCCTTTCGTTCACCACATTCTAAGAAATTACACTTCCCACATCCAGAAGTCGCATTTTGAGAACTTTGCATAAAGTTTTCATTCTTCAACAAACCTAGAATCATTCTCAAGTGTTTCCTCATGATCTTCCTTATTTTGAGAGTAGATTAGTATGTCATCAATGAAGACAATGAAAAAATTATCCAAATAAGGCTTGCAAACACAGTTCATGAGGTCCATGAAAACTGCTAGAGCATTGGTCAGTCCAAAGGGCATTACCGCAAACTTGTAGTGCCCATAGGGAGTCCGGAATGACGTCTTCGGGATGTCTTCCTCCCGAACCCGTAACTGATGATAACCAGATCTCAGATCAATTTTGGAATAGTAGCTTGATCCTTGCAACTGGTCAAATAGGTTATCAATGTGTGGGAGTGGATATCTATTCTTGATCATCACCTTGTTTAGTTCCCGGTAGTCAATACACATTCTGAAGGTTCTATCTTTCTTTTTCACGAAAAGCACTGGAGCTCCCTAGGATGAAGAGCTGGGACATATGAATCCCTTGTCTAGCAATTCCTGCAATTGCTTAGACAACTCTTGTAGTTCATTCGGTGCCAAACGGT
>CM046434.1:19001149-19033649 GCA_025506505.1 Flaveria sonorensis
AAGCTGACACACTTTCCACTGCCTGCTCTGGTGGTTCACCTACTTACACAAGTTGGTGAAACTTCCATGCTTTATCAAAAAGTAGGAATGGTCTTTGTCTGTAACTTACCTTACTTGTTTGTAGACTTTTTGTATTAGGAAAAGTCAGTGAGCTATGGCATGTCATAGTCACTAGTCAAAAGGCAATCTGCCTTTGACTTTAGATTGATCTTGTTGTCTAGATTAGTCAAATCCCAACTGTCTTTACATGTAAGTGACGGTTGTAGGTTGTAGTATAAAAGTGTCTCAGGTCCTTGTAATTTCTTTATGCTTTGTAACACTTGTAAAAGAACTTGAGATCAATATACAACATCCTTGAAAACCAATCTTGTGTTCTTGTGTTGTTCTTAGTTCTGTCTCTTTAATTTACTTGTGTTCTTAGTATCATCTGTTTAGTTACCAGTTCCCTATTTGAATTGTTAAGTGATCTAAGATCTCTCCTCAGTGTGAAACTAAGTGTTAAGTACCCTTACCCGGCTGCAATTGGTATCAGAGCATTCCAGGCTCTTGATTGTAAGATCTCACCATCTTTAATCCTCTTAGCTTCACACATCACTTAACTCTTCAAATGGCAGCTATCTCTAAGGCTGATATGGAAACTGGAACTATGACAAAGTCCCCACTGATCACTCCTGAGGATTTTGACACTTGGTGCCAAAGAATGGAAGGCTTCATCAAGTCTCAAGATTCCAGGATGTGGGAGTCTGTTGTCAATGGACCTCATGTACCATGCACCTCTTCAGCTGCTGGGTGGTGGCATGATACCAAAGGAGAGGGCTGATTTTGATGAAGACTGGAAAAGGATTGATATTGATCAGAAAGCCATGACAGCCCTCCAAACTGCTCTTCCAAACTCCATCTACAGAGGTTTCAAGAAGTGCAAGACCGCTAAACAGCTATGGGATGCACTGAAACTGATGTATGAGGGGTCCAATGAAGCCAAGGAAAACAAGAAGGACCTCCTGAAGCAGCAGTTTGAAAACTTCACCTTCAAGACAGGTGAAACCATGACTCAACAATACTTCAGGTATGTTGAGATTGTGGATACTCTGGCTGATGTTGGAGTAACTATTGAGAACAGGGATATTGTTAGAAGTTCATGTCCTCTCTTCCAGACAATGGACACACTACTGTGTGGTCATTAAGAGGACTGAAAACCTCAAGACCCTTACTCTCACTGAGTTGTATGGGATACTCAGTGGATACCAGATGGAGATGAACATGCAAAATTCATCTGGTAACTCCAATACTCACCAGAGTTCAGCCCTTCATGTGGGTGAAAGGGATAGCAGAGAACCACAACATCTTATCTGCTACCCTGAAACTTCACAAAAGGGTCCTTTCATCACCTTCCCAGAGACACCCAGAGAGAGCTACATCCAAGGAAGTCCCTTCCAAGAGACAAGTTCCTCTCAAGCCTTTGTCTATACTAATGAAAGTTCAGGCAACTTTCTCTTCACTCTTGAAGACCTGGACTGTATCCATCCAGATGATCTGGAATATATGGAGATAGTCCAGCAGATGGCTCTTCTCACTCACAGAGCCCAGAAGTTTACAAGAGGACTGGAGAAGGTTTCCTAGCAATGCAGCCAGTGGCAAGTTTGGGCTGGACAAAAGCAAAGTAAAGTGTTACAACTGTAACCAGATGGGACACTTTGCCAGAGAATGCAAGGCACCTAAGTCAAATGGTGGCCAAGCATCATCCAGGCCAAACTACACTGAAGGAGGGCACCAGAATGAGAAGCCAAGACAGCAAGCTGCAGTTGCTGTTGAAGAAGGAGGCTTTGACTGGAGCTTCCAAGCTGAAGATGCTTCTCCAAATCAAGCACTCATGGCTGACCATGATGAAGCCAAGGTATTAGAACATCTTTGCTCTCCTGAATGTATTGCTAAAGTAAACAGATACAGGTCCTACAACTTAGAAATGAGATCTGATATTGAGTCTTTAAACATTTTAAAAGCTGATTTTAAGAGAGCTGAAATGATTATAAGCTTAAAATAGAAGATCTAGAGAAAACAATTTCAACTCTTAAACATGAGCAAACAAACTACAAGACTCAAATAAAAGATCTTGTTACTAAGTTGACAGAATGCCAGGCTGAGCTTGTGATCAGCAAAGCCAGGGCAGAAAAATGTGTTCTTGAAGAAGAGACCTTCAAGAACATAATATCCTCATCTCTGCATGCAAAAGTTTGTTATCAGAATAAGCAGGGACTGGGATCTTGTGAGATAGCTCCTCCACACACTCTATTATCAGTAAGATCTCCAAGGTGTGGAACTGGTCAAGATGAGCTTCCCCTCTAGACCCTAGTGTTGAAGAGGATGAAGAGGAGATGGTGAGGGATGATTCTGAAATGAGTGAAAAGAGTCAATCCAAAAAGGGTCACCATGCTCCTGAGGAGAGTAAGAAGGCTGGTATGACAAAGACAAAGAGGAAGAACTTGATCAGAAGAGCAAAGAGAAGATCAAAGAAGGCTCAAGAGATCAAGGCCACTTTTGACCCCAAGCAGAAACAAGTGTTCATCTCTGCAGGGTTTGAAGTGGTAAAGGCTGAGGAATCAACTACAAACTCTAGTACCAGGAGTTTTAGTACAGTTCCAACTCATTCCAGCAAAGAGAGGCTGAATTGCTTGTACCACTGCTACACAGTCTGAACCATCCTCCTCCAAGAGCAATTCTCTCCCTAAGAAATTGCTGCATCATCATCTGAAGAAGAAGCTGGAGAAAGAAAGTGTTCAAGTTCAGTCTTGCTCTCAGAAGAAGACTCCCAGAAGGAAGCAAATGGACTGCATCATGTGTGGTAGTACTTCTCATCTGGCTAAGGATTATCTACAATCCTAAAAGTACTATCCACATGGTCAAAGAAATGGCTTGGGAAGAAGAAGGAAAAGAAAGCTTCGGAAGGAAAATCTGTTTCCTTCGGAAGCTCCAAAATGAAGAAGAAGGCAAGTGAAAAATTGCTTCGGAAGAAAATTTGGTCTCGGAAGAAAGGAATGCTTCCGAAGTACTGAAGCTTGCTGCAGTGAAAGCAAGATCTTCCGAAGGTCCAGTCTCCAAATCTTCCAAGCTGCAAAAGCTTCCGAAGCTTTGAAGGTCAAGCCAAATTTTCCAAAGGTGGTGTGGAAGATGAAGGAAGACCTGTGACTGAAGATTCTTCATCAGCAACAACAAATGATCCTCAGAGCCTGAACATAGGATCACTTACTGTTTCATTGCCTTCAACTCATTTTAACAAGCCCAAGACCAATGAGGCTTGGGTTTCCAAATGTAACTAAATCATCTCTTTTGTGCAGGGACAGCCAAGGCAAACAGAAATGTGTGGATCATTGATAGTGGCTGCTCCAGGCACATGACAGGCAATGAGTCCTTACTTCAAAACTTTGAAAGATTTGATGGAGGACCAGTTGCTTTTGGAGGAGATGCAGGAGGTTACATTACTGGCAGGGGCAAGGTTACAAATGGTAAGCTCAGCATTGAGAAGGTAAACTTTGTCAAGGAGCTTGGATACAATCTTTGAGTGTGTCCTAATTTTGTGACCAAAAACATCACATGCTCTTTACTGAGCATGAGTGCATTGTTCTCAAGCCCGGGGTTGACATTCCTCAAGAGCATATTCTGCTCAGAGCCCCAAGAGGGACATGTACAAGATGGATCTGCAGGAAACATCTCCCTCTGGAGAAGTTTCTTGCTTTCTGTCTAAAGCAAATAGTGATGAGTCTTTCCTTTGGCATAAAAGAATGTGCCATGTAAACTTTAAAAACATGAATAAATTGATTAAGAATGAT
Source organism: Flaveria sonorensis (assembly GCA_025506505.1). NCBI lineage: Eukaryota > Viridiplantae > Streptophyta > Magnoliopsida > Asterales > Asteraceae > Flaveria > Flaveria sonorensis. The sequence continues at coordinate 19,004,974 of CM046434.1, forward strand.
TTGGTAACTGGAATGCCAAAGAAAGAGTTTACAAGTGATGACCACTGTGTTGCATGCCTGAAAGGGAAGCAACACAAAGTGTCTCACAAGCCAAAGGAAATGAACTCTATCACTACTCCCCTACACTGTTACATATGGATCTGTTTGGCCCCACCAGTGTAATGAGTCTAGGAAGGACCTCTTACTGTTTAGTGATCACAGATGATTTCACAAGATTCACTTGGGTGTTTTCCTTAGAACTAAGGATGAAACCCCTGAAATCTTAAAGAACTTCATTCTGAAATTGAGAATCAATCTGATCACAAGGTCAAGACCATAAGATGTGATCAAGGAACTGAATTTAAAAACCAAATCCTTGATACATTTTGTGATGAAAAGGTATTTCAAGACAATATAGTGCTCCCAGGACTCCTCAGCAAAATGGTGTTGCTGAGAGGAGAAACAGGACACTTATTGAAGCTGCTAGAACCATGTTGTCTGACTCTAAACTGCCTATCACCTTCTGGGCAGAGGCTGTCAACACAGCCTGCTATGTGCAGAACAGAGTTTTAGTGGTTAAGACACATGGTAAGACTCCTTATGAACTGTGGCACAAAAGGAGACCATTCATGGTTTTCTCAGAACATTTGGATGTCCTTGCACCATCTTGAATACCAAAGATCAAATAGCCAAGTTTGCTGAGAAATCAGATGATGGACACTTTGTTGGATACTCTTCTCAAGCTAAGGCTTATAGAGTATACAATCTCAGAACTAGAATCATTGAGGAGTCAGCCAATGTGACTTTCAATGAACACACACCCTGTGTGAAAGGTTCTGGTCCGGATTGGCTGTTTGATCTTGATTTAGTTACCAACTGTTTTAACAAGTCTTGTGAGAATGTTTCAGGATCTACAGATAACAGATCAACAGAAGATCCTGATCCAAGATTTGAGCTGAGAAGACCAACCAAGAAGACTACTTCAGCTCCAGTGGTGACTAACCCTGTAATTGAGGCTCCTATCAGCACAAGCATGACAAATACTGCTGATTCAACTGAATTGCCTTCAAATTCCAGCTCAGAGGCTCAGAATTCAGGAGAAGGAACTTCTAATGCAGGAGGAACTGGAGGTGGTGACAGTGATCAAGAATTTCTTGATGCTGATAACCACTCCATTGAAGACAACATGAATGATGTCACACACTCATTGGATCAAGTTTCTCTTGATAAGTGTGTGATGTGGTGGGAGACACCTCATTGCCAGATCAGAATTTCTCTAATTTAGATCTGTCCAACCAACTTGCTGTGATCCCTCAACTTCGGATCCACAAGTCACATCCCACCACAAACATCATTGGAAATTGACTCAGGGGTAAGAACAAGAGGACAAACTCATGACAGCCATGTTTGTCTACATTCTTGTTTCTTATCCCAGATAGAGCCGAAGAAAGTTGATGAGGCTTTGAAGGATGGAAGCTGGATTGAAGCTATGCAAGATGAGCTGCTTCAAATCAGAAGACAGAAGGTGGAACTTATGCCCTCTTCCTCAAGGGAAGACTGTCATAGGTACCAAATGGGTATTCAGGAACAAGAAGGATGATAGAGGGATTATCATCAAGAACAAGGCTAGACTGGTTGTCCAAGGATACACTCAAGAAGAAGGGATTGATTACACTGATGTTTTGCTCCAGTTGCAAGACTTGAAGCTGTAAGAATATCCTGGCTTATGCTGCATCCAAGGATTTCAAGGTCTACCAGCTTGATGTGAAATGTGCTTTTCTCTATGGGGTGATTGATGAAGAAGTTTATATAAACAACCACCTGGCTTTGCAGACCCAGATCATCCTGATTATGTCTGCAAGCTTGATAAGCTCTATATGGACTGCATCAAGCTCCAAGAAAGTGGTATGAGACACTATCAACATACCTCTGTCATCATGGATACAAAAGAGGTACTATTGATGGGACTCTTCATCAAAGAAACAGGGAATGACACACTGCTAGTTCAAATATATGTAGATGACATCATCTTTGGTTCAACTAATCCAAAGCTCTGCAAAGACTTTGAGATGCTGATGAAGAATAGATTTGAAATGAGTGCATGGGGGAACTCAGTTTCTTTCTAGGAATTCAAGTGAAGCAGGTTGAAGATGGCATCTTCATTAGTCAGTCAAAGTATGTACAGGACATACTTACAAGATTCAAGATGACTGACTGTAAGGTTGCAAAGACACCCATAGCCAAAACCACTCCCTTGGTCCTGATCTTGAGGGGGAGTGTGTTGATGAACATCTCTATAGGGCTATGATTGGGTCACTTATGTACCTTACTGCTAGCAGGCCTGATATTATGTTTGCCACATGTATATGTGCAAGATATCAAGCCAACCCAAGATGTCACACCTAATCACTGTCAAAAGGATTCTCAGATACCTCAAAGGTGCTCCAAATCTAGGCCTTTGGTATCCAAAGAATTCAGACTTTAATCTATATGCTTATACAGATAGTGATTATGGTGGCTGCAACATGACTGCAAAGTCCACATCTGGGGGATGTCAATTCCTTGGTGGAAGGATAGTCTCTTGGCAATGCAAGAAGCAATCCTGTGTGTCTGCATCAACTGCTGAAGCTGAATACATTGCTGCTGCAAGCTGCTGTGCTCAAGTGCTTTGGATTCAGAATCAGATGCTAGACTATGGGTTCAACTTCAAGGAGACTCCCATCCACATAGACAACAACAGTGCCATCTCCATATACAGAGAATCCTGTGCAGCACTCAAGGACCAAACACATCAACATCAGGTATCATCTGATTAGGGATAATTTTGAAAAGGGATTGATCAAACTAATCAAAGTTAACACAAATGAACAATATGCTGATCTGTTCACAAAGGCATTTGATGAACAGAGATTTAAATATCTTGTATCAGCTATTGGGATGATTAACTTTGAATAGATTTTCCTTAATAACTTAATCAACTTTATTTCCTAAAATGTGTGTCCTAAGTTGTCTATTAGATCACCTCATAAGCCCAGTTCTCTTTGGAAGAAAACTAACTTTTAACTGATATTCCTTAGATTTGTGAAAATACCTTCGGAAGAACTCAAATTGCCTTCGGAAGAAATTTATGTCTTTAAATCATTTAACAACTTATCTAAGATTTACCTTCGGAAGAAATTATAAAGTCTCAGAAAATACCTTGTTCACTTCTTCCGAAGCCAAATTTTCAAAATTCTTTGAAATATCTTCCGAAGCAAAACTTGCCTTCGGAAGCTTTGCTACAAAGCTTCCGAAGCCAAAATTGCCTTCGGAAGTTTTACAACTTCCAAGAAAACTAACTTTTTGGGCGCACTTTTTCAGAAGTAGGACCCACTTGCGGATTTCAAAGTTTATCTTTTTGTCATAACTTTGTCTCAAATCCATGAATATATCTTCCAAACGGTTCTATTTCGTCTCTCTACTCTCACTGATCCTTACCCTAAATTTACCCCCAAATTTCATCTTCTTCTTCTTTCTTCACTGCAAAAGCTTCCTCAAATGGCCAACATTGATCGTCGCAACGACCCTGATTTTTCCATGCACCTACACAGGCAACACAATCAGGTTGCCCTGTTACACTCTGAGAAGGATCCAAGCTTCTCAGATGTGTAGGTACCTTTCTTCGTCGCACTACTTCACCTCCCTTACAATTGATCCTCCTCTCTATGAGGATCAGTTGCTTGAGTTCTGGAGGACCTGTCAAGAGGTCACCATGGACGGGGAGAAGGCACTGTCTGCTACAGTGCAGGGGAGGACAGTTTTCATCACTCCGGCCATCATAAACACCCATTTGCAGCTGGATGATGAAGCAGGTGAGCTGTCCTTTCCCAAATCTGCTGTCAACCACTCCTTTCAGCAGATGGGCTATGAAGGTGACTTCTCAGTCAAAACCTTCAGGAAGGGGAAGGTCTCATCTCAATGGAAATACCTCCTCCATGTCGTCATTCACAGCCTTTCTAACAAGCATGGAGGATGGGATCAAGTTCCAGAAGACCTCTCCTTTATAGTCCATGGGATGGTACAAGGGGTCAAGTTCAGGTACTCTCAGTTTGTATATACTAATTTACTTGCAAACTTGGACTCCTTAGAGTATTACATGTTCCCTAGGTATGTTCAACATTCTCAACTGTGAGTTGGGACCACAGTTGAGGGGAACAGGTAATATTCTTAAAATAGGACAAATGAGGCCCGACATCTTCAAAATCTTGAAGAAGCCAACTGTTGGCTTCTCTGGGGTAGAAACAGCCCTTGTCCTAAAAATGTTTGAGCTCATTGCTCAGGGTGAAAACCTAGCAGCACCAGCTAGTGTTGAACCAACACCCTCCACCTCTCAACCACCTCAAACACAGCCTACCATCACCATCACCTACAAAAGAAAATCCCAACGAACCCCTGCACTTGCTACTGAGCATGTGCAGGCCCCATATCAGAACCCATACAGGAGGAAGTGGAATCTCGAGCTCCCACTTCCCCTGAGGAGCAGACCACTCCCATCTTTCACCAATCAGTGCTGAGGTTCCTCATGCTCAGCCTGATGAGCTCACAACCCACAAACAGCCTTAAGCCATCACTCTGAGTCTCAACACTCTAGTGATCAACCTTCTGGGGAAAGCTACCATCCCCAACCTCTTGATCTAAACCGCCCCATTCCCAGCCTTGACTTCTATTCTGATGAAGATTTGGCTTCAGTGAGTACCATGAGTCTCTCCTCTCTTCCCACACTCAAGGAGAGATGAGTACTCCTGCTTCCCCCATCTCTAGCCCACATCAGCAACCCCTACTGAGGTGGATAGTCCTGAACTTATTCAGGAAATCCATATGGCAGAGGCTATCACCTTTGCAAGTGATAACATCACTAGGACCTCTACCATGGCAACCCAGCCTCTTGACACTTCTCTGGAAGTTGTCATTAGGCAGGGGAAATCCAGCAGCCAAGAAACCCATGCTGGTGGTGAGGAAGAAGACTTAGGTCCAATTCTCTCATCCCCAATGATTCTTCATCTGAAGATGAGGGGAGTCTGCAACAAAAGGTGCACAAACTGTCACATCTTTGCACCTATTTTGTTTCAAAGATAGCTCACCTGGAATCTCAGGTGACTATCTTACAGAAGAGGGTCAATGACCAGCAACTTGAGATCACGATCTCAAGGAAAGTTGGTGAGAGACCCTAGAGGACAACTCATCTAGGACAGTGATCTCAAGTGACTATTACAGAAGAGGGTTCTCTTGCAGTTGTTCATACTCAGCAACCTCCTCTGGACAGTGATCTGAACTTGCTCATCCAACAACTGTTTGAGGAGGGAAACCAAGAGCAATGTCTGCCCCTTCTGAGAACCCAATCTGGGGTTGGGGGTATGACAGTAATAGGAGAGCTCTTGTGATCTCTAGAGCTCAGGGTCAACTAGAAGTTCTCAACATTTCACACCTGAGTTTCTATGAGAGCATCAACTTGGTAGATCTGCCACTTGTCAACCCAAGCAATAACAGACAAGCAGCAAGATTGGCAGAAAGAATCCAAGACAGGGTGCTAGAGGAGTTTAAATTGAGATCAAAATTATATAGACAGAGGCTAGCAGGTGAGATCTTTGGTCAACTGGATGTTGAGGTAGACCCAGAGATTAGCTTCGAAGGGAAAACCTTGACTGAAGGCCCAGAGGTTGAACCTGTGAACCTTGAGACAGGATCTCCCTCTGCACCATACCCTCAGTGAAACACCAGCTGGTGATGGTTTCACAACCTCTCTCTGGCCAGAGCTTGACAGCTGAACCAAGCAATGAAGGCCAAAGCTCTCTCCAGCCTGAGTCACCAAAGCCTGTGGTGACAAAGGCAAAAGGAAAATGACTCCTGAGGAGATTGAGGAGGAGAAGAGAGAGAGGAAGAGGAAGCTAAGGGGAGAGAGTTCAAGTGGTTCCCCAGGGTTTATGGAAGCTGCAATCAGGGCTGCCCCCAGGCTAAACACTCAGGAAGATGAGTTAAGGGCAGCCAGGCTAAACTACCTGGGAACCAGAAACTATAATTGATGAACTCATCTCTCTCCTCTTAGATGAATTGAATGAACTGGCTGACACAGAGTTGTCAAAGGAGAGGAAGGAAGCAGAGGATGCAACATTGCTTCTCAAGCATAAGGAAGAAATGAGGCTGAAAAGACTCTACAAGAACATTCCTGTCCTCTCCCAGTTCAAGAAAGTCCTGAGCTAGAGACTGTGGCCACTAAACAACCTCAGGTAGCAACTGAAGAAGAAAGACTAAAGATGATCAGCTACCTGAGTGCCACAGGTCTCTATCAGGTAGATGCACTTCTTCCCTTACCATCTGAATACATATTGTTTGAATACAATAAGTAGATGGAAGAAAAAGCTAAAAGAGAAAAACAAGCTGAAAAGAAAAGATTAAGGAAGAAGCTGCAAAGTCAAGGGCCATCATCCACAAAAGCCAAAAGAAGTCTGCTGACAGACAAAGGATGATGAGCTTCTTGAAGCTGTATGGATTCTCCGAAGGAGGCTTGGCCCTATGTCTCTATCCATAATGGATGAGCATATCAGGGTAATCAAGCAGAAGATAAAGAAGGGAGAGCTGGTGGACTTGCATTCTCCACCAAGTCCAGCTCAACCTGAAGTTGAGGTGAAGGTTGAACCCACTGAGACAACACAACCTGAACCTGGAGCTGCATCTCGGCCAACTTCATCTTCTGATCCACAGCAGGGTCCTCCTCTCTCTCCTTCTGAACCTGTGAGAGAGGAGATCCCAACTGAGGGGGACTCAACTGAACAACCTGGTACTCAAGACCAGTCCCCTCAGTTAAAATCATCAGGGAAGAAAAAAAGGATGGCCAGAAGATCAACCTCAAAGAGAAAAGAAGAAAGCATCCACCTCCCAACCTCAGGATGAGTCAGAGCATCCTGAGGGAGTGCATGAAGAGGTCTCTCAACAAACTCCAATCATAGTAGAGCCTCTTGCTGTTGGAAGACAAATTATGTCATGGTCTTATGATGAAGATCAAGACAGATGGTATGTCATAAGAGATCAGGAAGGCATGCATGTCTATTCCTCAGAAGACATGCTCAATCTTCCTCTGCATGATCTCTTTGACATGAGAAGGTTCTATGTTAGTCTGAAGGATCCAACCTAATGATGAAGAAAGGTATGCTGATGATCCTAATGTGGACTATCAAAATCTGAAGAACTTCTCTGTTTTGGTAGTATCAGCCTAGGGGGAGTTTGTAAGATCATCTAAAGAATATGAGGCTGATGCAACCAACAAGCCAGAACAACCAAGTCTTCCATGCATGCACTAAGGAACAAAGATGAACTAGCTTTGGAAGTCTTACACTCTCAAATGTGTCTAAGTATAAGATCTTCCGAAGCTAACAGTTCAGAAGGAGTTACTTCGGAAGTTTCACACTCAAACAGAAAAATATTCTAAGTGTGAAATCTTCCGAAGCCAAAGACCAACATCTTTCGAAGCCAAAGATGAAATCTTCCGAAGCTTCAGAGACAAAGTCTTCCGAAGCTGTGAAGACTGATTTCTTCAGAGGACAGAGAAAATATGCTTTCTCTGAATCAACTTTTGATAAAGCTGACACACTCTCCGTTGCCTGCTCTGGTGGTTCACTTACTTTACATAGGTTAGTGAAACTTCCATGCTTTATCAAAAAGTAGAAATGGTCTTTGTCTGTAACTTACCTTACTTGTTTCTGTAGACTTTTTGTATTAGGAAAAGTCAGTGAGCTATGGCATGTCATAGTCACTAATCAAAAGACAATCTGCCTTTTGACTGTAGATTGATCTTGTTGTCTAGATTAGTCAAATCCCAACTGTCTTTACATGTAAGTGACAGTTGTAGGTTGTAGTATAAAAGTGTCTCAGGTCCTTATAATTTAAAAATGCTTTGTAACACTTGTAAAAGAACTTGAGATCAATATACAACATCCTTGAAAACCAATCTTGTGTTGTTGTGTTGTTCTTAGTTCTGTCTCTTTAATTTACTTGTGTTCTTAGTATCATCTGTCTCTAGTTACCAGTTCCCTATTTGAATTGTTAAGTGATCTAAGATCTCTCCTCAGTGTGAAACTAAGTGTTAAGTACCCTTACCCGGTCCTGCACACACAACGCTGCCAGCGCACACACAACACATACACAACACCCACAATGCACACACAGCGCTGCCAGCGCACACACAGCGCTGCCAGCGCACACACAGCACTGCCAGCGCACACACATGCACACACAGCGCACACACATGCACACACAGTGCATACACAGCGCACACAACGCACATACACACAACGCACATACAGCAAATATATATATGTATATATGCACATACATGGATGCATACGATCACCAGAACATGAATATCCCTTACGAACACCCTGGTCACCTACACTATACGCAAACCGCGAGATCAATTAACCTGATTCACAACCGAAACCATAACCGAACGAATGCGAAAACACAACGAAAAGAGAACGTACCACCTGGAGTTGTTTCAGCTGATGATTGTGGTTGCAGGAGGAACTTCGTTTTTTGCAGGAGAGCTTGCCGTGAGGGAGAGAGAAGCTGCCGTTGAGGAGGGGAGTTTGCTAGGGTTTGCGGGGGGTGAGGGGGTGTCAGTTATGAGTGAGAGCCGAGAGGGGGTTTTTGATTTTATAGAATACAATCAACTTTGATTAAATACATATAATGGTCCCTCAATTATGCTCAAATTGCACATTGCTTCCCCCACCCAAGTTAATATATTTAACTTAACCTATTTACTTAACTTAATTTAATTACATAACCAAGTTAAATAATTAAATAAGTTACGGGAGGACGTTGAAGTAATGAAGGTCGAGTTGACGGCGTTTATCCGAATATACGGGGTGTCATATCATCCCCTTGTTGAAGGAATTTTCATCCCGAAAATTAGAACAAACAACAGGTTCAACAACGACGACAAAAGGGTGTTCAGAAGCTTGCGTTGAGTACGGTTTCTGGAATATCTGAAATGAACTCAAAACAAAAAAATGTAAGGAATGTCAGGTTTCACGAGAGTTGTGACAAATACCGTATCATCGAGCCAGTTGATCTGCTCAAGTTTGGAAGAGAAGATTTGATGAGACTTCAGGCTTGTACAATTGAAGCTAATGAATCTGTTCATCTTTTAACAGCTCAATTTGGTTGGTTGATCAAGAAGGGCCTGAACACCAAGATGCATGCTTATGGTGGCAATTACAAAGTTGCAAATATGGATTTTAGAAGATTCGATTCACCAAGCCTAGGGGGAGATTGTAAGGATTAAAACTAGAGGCCCGGGAAATCAAAACGAGATAACTAAGATCAAGTTCCCGCGCGAAAACTTAGAACTGCGCGAGATGAAGTTCCCGCACGAAAACTTAGAACCGTACGAGAAGAAATTCTCGCGCAAGACTATTTTTGTTTAGTATAAATAGTTTGCTTTGTTCATTTTGTTAGTAATCCTAATATTTTTCACACTTATGTAATCACACTATCAGAGAGCAATACAATTGAATATTATTTACATTGCTTGTTCTTGTTATTCTTCTTCTTTCTATAATTCGTAATTGATTCATTCCATATTTCTATTACGATATCGATCTATAATGAATTCACGATCTTTAAAATGACTTAATAATTTCAAGTCGAATAGAATAATCTTTTATATTTTCCACGTTTATATGAGTACATCTATGTTTCATTTTATGAATATGATATCTTTTAAGCATTTATGATAATATCAAGTCTTATTCTTATTTTGGTATTTTTCATTTTAGAAATTTTAGCTCTGATTACCAAAGGACGGGAGAAACTTTCTAGTTATGAATCAGGTATAGAACCAACAGGTGATGTCTGGTGACATTTTAGAATCCATTATTGTATGTCTACTTCAGTTTTTGTTGTTCTCTATGTGAAAATGGGTTAATAACTTCATTAAGATCTTTTCTTCATTATAGTGGACCGTCATTTTTTCTTAAAAATGAAATAAAGGATTTCATTAAAAGACAAGGAATATTTGATTTCAAAGTAAGACAAAAAACATTCACAGTAGGTTCCTTATATATATATATATATATATATATATATATATATATATATATATATATATATATATGTTTATATGTTAAGACACTGTATTTATTTATTTTTTGAAAACGATTGTGAGTGAAGTAGAGAGAAAATGTAATTAGAAAAGTATAAAGATTCTTATTTAATTAAAAATGAGAGATAATAGGTGGAATTTTAGTCTAACTATAAGGATTATGATAAGCAAGCTCATGTGAATACTCTTAGAAACTTCCAAATTATGAAATGAATTCATGAAAATACTAGGCAAGTGGTCATGGTCATTATCAACACCATGTATCTCAGATTTTATGATCTAGAATAGTCCCATGACAAAATAAAAAAAATCAATCCAGACGTCTCAAAAAAAGAACAATTATTTGATTACAAAAAAACAAAATTTGATTACAAGAAAAAAACAAAATTTGAAAGTCTATTTATTACCAATAAAGAAGAGAACTTCCGAAATCTATAAATATGATTATTTATTATATAAAAAGATTCATTCTAAAGCTAAGAAAAAAGTCTTATATTTATAGATCATCATTAGAAACAAATAAAAAAAACAAGAAAATTACACCAAAAATCAAGAAAAAGTTGTTAAAATATTTTAAAATATTCCTCTGAAGAATTATCTAGGAAAAAAGTGATATTATATATAAAACACTTAGAAAATATCTAGGTTGGAAACTGAATACAAATATTAAGATTAAACCTAATAAGATCAAAATCTAAATAAGGGATAAAATTCGTAGTAATTCTATTTTAGATCTTCCAATTGATTCAAATTCCGAAATCAATTACCAAAAATTGTTTTTTGATCAAATGAGAATGTCTTTTGATTGAACGGGAATGAATGTAAAACTCTTAATCTTAATTTGCTTCATATCAAACCAATTTTTTTTCTTTTCATATGATACATTATCAGAAATATAAAAAGAAACCTTGTTTTATCCCAAATAGCTTATATTTTTTTTATTTGAATATAAATCTAAAATTTAATGAAAATAAAAGTGTAAAGGGAAAACAGAGGATGAGTATTTTTCAATATTTAGCCAATCCAATTTGAAACAATATTTTGAAATAAAGAATCTATATGATATTGAAGAATGCTCTCTAGAATTTAGCCAAAAAACTAAAAATATCATCCAAAGGAGATTTTCTTTGCATATAAGATGGACCACACATTTAAATAAAAAAAGTAATGAATAATATCCAGATATGTAGTCCTCTGGCTATTCCTATTAATGTAAGAAAAATTACTATATCTTATATTCTAAAGAAAGAAATGAGTGTTGATATAACGAGGAGATGTTTAAAACGTACACAATTTACTAAATATGAAATACTAATTATGAAACCTTCCCATCTATCGATAAAACTGACGGACGTTTTTTATATATTAAATTATAGGTAGTTCATTGGTTCATAAGAGTAAACGAAACCCACAAATGTTGCTAAGAATCATTTTGATTGATGTATTCAATAATTATAATAAAAACTCTAAATAGAGATAGAAAATAATTCTAATTTGCATGTTACCGGAAAAAAAAATCTTATCATATACACGTCTAAATAGAAAACAATACTTTGGCAAGGAGTGCAAGACAAAAAAAAAGGAGTAATTTTTTGGATGAAAGTGAATATTGATAGAAAATAAATGAATTAATAAAATTAAAGTTTTTTTTTCCTAATTACTCATTAGAGGATTTAGCTTATATAAATCGCTATTGGTTTAACATCAATAATGGATCCGCTTTAGTATGTTAAGAACATATATATGTATCTCTAATTTAAAATTTTGAGTTTTCTATATATTATGTTGTTCTATTAATCATATTTTTCATTTATTTGTTTCGCGTGAAGTGTATATGTCCATATTATATGCAAGTTACATGAGCACACATGTACTATCTTACATCCGGTTTAGGATAAAAAAAAGAAAATGTATATATCCATGTTATATGCAAGTTAGATGACGCACATGTACCATCTTGCATCCAGTTTAATATAAAAAAAAATAAGATAAGAAAATAGCCTATCAGCTATAAATCAACATATTCTTTAATTTCTTTATGCCTGAGGAAGGAAGAGTATTGTTCAACTTCCATTGTGTTGTGTATCAAAGTGGCATTTGGTACACATGTCAGCTCCAGGCCATTTTGCTCAAAAGAAGAAATAGAGGCAAAGAAACAGAGAGACGAGTCGGGAAGGATATGAGAGAGAGGCTCGGCGATGGTGGTGATGCGATGACTGTTTTAGGGTTTTGATGTTTCCGTTTTCTACTCGGTGAAGGGCGGTTGACTGATGGTTGTGTCTAGGGTTTCGGTGCTGACACTTGACGGCGATCATTTGCCTCAGAGAAACCGATAGGTCCGGTGAGAGGTATCTACATCTCGCTGAATCTGCAGGAGGAAGACACCCTAACTGCAACAAGTAGACACAATCTTTGATTCTTGAAATTAATTTCATAGTCAGTCGGTCGCAAATGAACGAGTTCGTCGTTTCAAGATGGAAAAGATACCCACATCGTCGGCACCGACGAGAAAGAACCGTTCTCTCAACCCTATAAAGATTTCCCCTTTTTTGATTTTAATTTGAATGTATGATTTTGGGGATTCCTGATGCGTGTACGGTTACCTCATTGAATCGAAGCATTAAGGATATGTAATTTGATCAACACCCAATTCTTGAAGCTATAATTACGTGTAAATGTCTACCAACCACAAGCTTTCTTCTTTAGGTGTATTTTAAACTGTGATTGTAAAGCTATGAGGTCAAACTATTTTGAGGGGAAATGTCCTGCGGTTTAAGACATGATGCTTATTAATAAAATTATTGATTATTGTTAACCGTTGACATACATGTATCCATGTGGACGACATAAGTGGGGTTATAATTGATGCTACCGGTAAGCATTCTTGCCACACTTCTCATATTGTTATATATTTTAAATGATTTTGTTTTGGGCTTATTTAAAGTAGCTATGAGATTACGTATTTGTATGATTTGTAGAATAATTTAGATTGAGTTGTTGGGGGTTTGTAATCTAGGTTAAATTTACATTTGTGCTCAAGAGTGTAAAGTCACTTGCAGTCATCAACTATTATAGCAGATGATGCACAATTCCTTCTCCAACATGATTTTTGGTCATAATTTGTGTTTACTAATTAGTGTATATGTTTGTGAAAGTAGTGGATACTTTTAGGTTCTAATAACCTGTTTCATTACTTACATATTGTATTTTTATTTGATTGTATTAAAATCTTTGTATTTCGGAGGTCAAAGACAGATCTTTGGTTTATCTCACTATTTGAGCTAATTTCTAATTTTCTCGACCTCTTTTTGTTGCAGCTCCCACCTTTTTTCCAGGCATGATCGCTTTTGCACAGGTATGCTTCCTTTTTTGCTTCGTCTCTATTGCTGCATGGGCTACTTTAGTTGCCGCCTATTCATCTTCGTTTTGCTTTTGGATTTAATTTTGGCCTAATTTTTGGATTTGTTAGGATCAAACCGCGCACAAACACACAAGCAGAAACACGTGAGAGAAAATAATAACAAAGATGAACACGCGAGATTTAACGTGGTTCCGTCGATGTGACCTACGTCCACGGGCTGCAACCAGAATACTCTTTTATTGCTTTCTGCCTCACTCGTGAGGAATTACATGTACAATACACAATATAAATAGGGAAAATTAGGGTTTACAACTTAATCCCCAAGAAAACCTTAATAGGCTAAAATTAAATAAAAACGGGTCAGGTCTTATATTTAATTAATCTGCCACTGAGTTGTCTTTAACCCGAGCTCAAATCAAGACTCCACAAACCTAACAATCTCCCACTTGGAGGCTTGATCATCTTCAAACTACCTTCCGATGTGAACACTTGTACCTCTTGTAATCTTCCTCGTCTTCCTGGTTGCAGCGGCCTTCTCATCAGTTAACCTGAAGGCCCGTTGAAGCTCCCCCGAGCTTCAACATATCAGTCACGACTGTATCTGCCCCTGACCTGTTCTCCGTCCCTACCGACTCCCACTGAAACAAACTGCCAGATCCTGGAACACCCTGGGAACAAACACTCTCATATTCAGCAAGTAATCATCTGGAGAGATTTTATTAGATGGAATATTAGTTCTTTTAACCCACTGTCGTCTAGGAACTATGACTGAAGCACAACGTGTGCTCCCGCTGCTACGAAATCCTTTAACTGGTTTTCAGAACTCTTCCATGCGCATTCACTTTGAATCTTTCCTGTGACTCTAGGTTTCTTACTTGCAAAGCAAACCTTCTTCTGACCACGAGATTCTGTGAACCGGATTTTAGTCTTCTTCTGAACTGGAACGTCACTTCCTTCAGGCGGTAAACTGACCATATACAATGAACCCATTTTCTTTTCACGAGCAATGACAAGATTCCCTTTAACAACTTTCCACTGCTTATTCCCGAACTTAACCTCATGTCCCTGTTCATCCAACTGACCGACAGAAATCAACTGTTTCTTCAAATCAGGAATCACCCTGACATTTTTCAAAGTCCATGAACCAGTTGAAGTAACTAAATCCATGTCACTCATGCCCGTAACATCAAGAACATCATTGTTCGCCAGTCTTACCTTACCAAAATCACCTTTTAGATTCTGCAATGCTTCGTTGCTGTGGGTAGCATGAAACGAAGCTCCAGAATCCATGACCCAGGAATCCACACTGCTCTCCACGCTACAGATTAAAGCATCATCGTCTGAGTAGTCTGCTGCAGTGTTGACTTCTTTTTGATCATTTGGACACTGATTCCTGAAGTGTCCCACCTGTTTACAGTTCCAACAAGTCACATCATTTCGAGCCCTAGACTGACTCCTTTTCCTGTTCTTGCTCCCACTACCTCTGTTATTCTTTCTTCCTCTGCCAACATTCAGTAATTCACTTGATGATTCACCTGAATTTCTTCGTCTGGTGTCTTCGCCCATAATAATATTCCGAACCCCATTTAAAGTGAACGCGCTGGTGGAACTAGTAATCGCTGTAACAGTACCAGCCCAGCTATCAGGCAATGATGATAACAGTAGTAGAGCCTGAACCTCATCCTCGAATTTGATGCCAACTGACCCAAGTCTTGACAAAATCGAGTTCAAGTTGTTGATGTGCATTAAAACTGAACTTCTCTATTTCATCTTTGTATTAACCAGCTCTCGAATTAAAAAAACTTTATTTGCTGCCGAAGGCTTCTCATACATATTAGCTAACGCATCCATGATACCTTTTGCTGTAGTTTCCTTCAGAATGTTGAACGCAACATCCTTTGTCAGCGACAACCTAATAACCGCCTTGGCCTTTTTATCCAAAGTTTCCCGTTCAGTTGGTTTCATATTTTCTGGTTTCTCACCCAAAACAATATCCAAGTCTTTCTGAACAAGCAAATCCTCCATTTGCATCTTCCACCACCCAAAATCATGACCATCGAACTTTTCAATCTTTGTTCTTCCGTCCTCAGCCATTATTCCTAACCACAGATGCTTAACAGTCGAGTCAGAACTGAGAATAGTGACAAACACAACAGTGGACGGCTGCCTGAACTTGAGTGTTGTTCTATTGACCGAAAGCAAACGAGTTTAATAATGCACTTGAGTTTTGAAATGCAGCAAACAATCAAACTACACAGTAAGTTCGACAGGAAACCCTAATTCGATAGAACAGGGTGGCGACAGCAGAGTGGCGGCGACAAAGCGGCGACTGCGGGGGCGCGGCGGCAGAACGGCGCTGCGGCAGAACGGCGCTGCGGCAGAACGGCGGCGGCGGCAGAACGGCGGCGGCGGCTGACACAGTAATCAAGAGCCTGAAACTCTGATACCAGTTGTTAGGATCAAACCGCGCACAAACACACAAGCAGAAACACGTGAGAGAAAATAATAACAAAGATGAACGCGCGAGTTTTAACGTGGTTCGGTCGTGTGACCTACGTCCACGGGCTGCAACCAGAATACTCTTTTATTGCTTTCTGCCTCACTTGTGAGAAATTACAAGTACAATACACAATATAAATAGGGAAAATTAGGGTTTACAACTTAATCCCCAAAAAAATCTTAATGGGCTAAAATTAAATAAAAACGGGCCAGGTCTTTAATTTAATTAATCTGCCATTGAGTTGTCTTTAACCCGAGCCCAAATCAAAACTCCACAAACCCAACAAGATTGTTGTCTCCACAAACTCCACAAACATGTCTTGATTAATAAACCAAGAAATCAAATTCTAACTTGAGCAATAGTTAGTTGGACTAGCAAAATTAACGGTCCATGTTTCACTAGCAAAATCAAAAGTGTATTCAAAGTAATCTTAGAGATTTGTCTTACTGATAAACCAAGAAGCCCACTGCAAGTTTGAACAATAGTAACTTGGATCAGCACCTATCAAAAACTCAATACAAGGTAACGATTGCTTCGCTTTTTAATGTTTGAGGTTTGTCTTAAAAAAAATACTTATTTTAACAAATACTTTACTCCTAATGGTCCATTATATAATTAAATGTACATGTAAGCTAAAACATTTGCTTATATTATAACTGATTTTGCATCTTCAAATCCTTTTAATGGAATAGTAAACTCATACCAAACACAGTGCAAGATATATAGTTAGCAGTTGTGGATGATGATGATTTTTATGCTAAATAGTTACCTATATCAGATGTGGAAATGGTGATTTCATAAAATTGATGTTTCATTCTGTTAAGTTACGTTGTTTAGTTCTTTTTGATCTATTGAGTACCATTAGAGCCTATTGTGCAACTCATGTTGAATAGTGATATTGCCTTATCCTTTGACATAGAGGTTGCCTTACAAAAGTATCCGCTGATGATAACAGAAGGGACATCCATGGAAGCAATGGAATACCATGGTTCGTTTAAAACAATTGTTGAAATACCTTCAATTGAACCTTTTTAATTAGGGATATAGTGCAATTTTACATTATCTTACTGTTGTTGTTGCTCATGTTTCTTGCTATCAAAATAATGATTGAAGCAGTAGCCTTTCAGGTCAGCCTTTTTTAAGGTTAGGTGATGGTTATCATTTTAAGTTAATTAAGCTCGACTGATTATTTTTATCTATTTAAATTGCATAACATGTGTGGTTTATAACGGGTATTTCATGAACAAGATTAAACAAGCAAACGTAAGTGTCTACCTCTATTCTAAATTTGCAGTTGAGCTTTGTTGAAGTAAAAAATACAGAGTGGTGTGATTTCATTTATTTACTTAAGATCAGTTGGTGAAATGTATATTTTGCCACATATTTCATGTAGTCATAATTTTAGAGATTTTTTTCTTTGTAACATTAAGATGTCTAATCATCCCTTAGTTTTGTTATTTATCTGGCAACCAGAGAGATAAATCTCCCTTTGATGTTAGGTGATAGTTTACTAAAACAATTTAGAGCGTTTTGCTTGATTAGGTATATTGCTAGATTTATATATAGGATTGCATTAAGTGCTTTTTTGTTTCCCGTAGACTAGGATTAATAGTTACATACCTGTTGTGCGCAATATGTATTCTATTAGCGTTTGTGTTGTTTAGAGTTGCGTTAAGCTGTATTTTTCGTGTTGTTAGCGGAGGTTTTGTTTGCAGGGTGGTTGTTTATGGCCTCTCAGCAAGGTAGGCGGAAACAGAAGTTTGCTGACCTTAAAACTGTTTACTAGAAGCTACATCATATGTAAATAAAACCAGTTTGCTATCACCTACATTGCGATTTGTAACCTAAAAAATAGAGTGGTTCCGCCGCGAAGCGCGCTGAACCTTTCTAGTTATGATTATTGTGTATGCAACATTCAAATTTTTGACTTTATTATTACTAATGAATAAAATAAATATCTATAAAAAGGGGGGTGTTAAATTCTTTTATGGTAAAAAAATTCTTTTATTTTAATTATTTTAAAAGAACAAGAAGAAAACAAAGAAAATAAAGGGTATGTTGAAATTCAAGTAGTAAGTTTCACAATAAGATACGAAACTAACCTGGAGTCATTGTCATCTCATTGTCATCTTAGAGCTATAAGTTAGAGAAGTTTGGTGGCTCTCTAATCTGCATCTAATAGAAAAGAAGCTCTTCTTACTCTTGTCTCCAATGAAGAATATGCCCAATGGACATCCATGGACAACCGCTACTCACGTAATTGAATAGCCTTTAAAGAAAAGTGACAAGTACCACTGGACAAGTAAATCAGTTTTGGAATCACGTGTAAGGATCCTCTTATGGTGAAATGCCAAAACGATGCTAGGATATCCCGACCAACTCAGCAAAACAGAGATGAAAATCTTAGTACTATTCTTGCTAGCGTATGATTAATGAATTGAAGGCATCCGGTAGACTACTTCAAATAGAAAGATATTGGTTTAATCTTAAAGCCTCGCCCCGAGACGTACATTCCACAAATGCATTATTTCAGCTTGTTCCTTGAGTAATTGAGGAAGCAAAATTGGTTGCTTGTCCTGCCTCTGGCCCATAAGAGAACTACTGCATTAAACTTTGGGTTTTAGGTGCTTGTTTTGCGCGTTTACTATTTGCATTAAATGGTTTTGAACATTTTAACTTACGCTTTTGCAATTTTTAAACTTTAAACTCTAATATTTATATGAAAACTCATATAAAGGTTGTTTAGAGTAACTAATTACTTGATCATAGTTTGTTCACATGCCTTGCAGTAAAACTCAACACATGGATTTTGAGGGTGTGAAAACCTATCCGCTACTACATCCTCGTTCGGCTCCTAACTGCCACCTTTGTTTAATACAAACACTTGACCGTTTGTTGGGTTCTTCTCCCCTTGTTAGGGTTTCTGGAGTTTAGGACAACTACTTTTGTAATGCCCCAACTCTTAACAGTTAAAACATTTACTAGTTGGATAAAAGTTTGCTATATGTCTGGCTTGCTAACATCTATTGCATTTTTTTATCCTGGGATTCCTTTCCCGTCTCCCTCCTAACCAAGTTACCATTCTTGGTTATCCTAAACTTATATCTCCTTCCAAATGTATTTCCTTTCTTCTTACTTCATTTCCCTTTTTGTAGTCCTCGTGCTTCTCTTCACCATTGATTTCATCATAGATAATTGCACTTAAGTTGACTGTCTAATCAAACATCAATGGGGCAGTTGTTTTCACTAGGGTTTGAACTTTTGGTTGAAGACCTTGGATATAACACTTTATAGCCTTGACTCAGGAGTCACTGAATGATGCACCAATCGAGCTATCTCATTAAACTTTGATGTGTACTTGCAATGTATCATACTTCTTGCTTCTAGTCGAAGGAACTCTATTTCAATCTTGTCTAACTCATTTTGAGAAAAGAAATTTTTTAGTGCTGAACTCTTCACCACGTTCAATTTCATCCGGTCGATAGCATCTTGTCCTTTTTTTGGACGATAGTTTTCCACAAATCCGGTGCTTCATCTTCAAGTTATCTCATTCACTTGATCACAGCCTCCATTGTTGGGATCTAGGAACTGTGGCTATAACATCACATTTTCCATTAAATGGTTTCGTGTTACAGTCTTTGAAACCCTTATATGTGCAACCTTGTCCTTGCATAGCCCTAGCATTTGTATTTGTCCCCATTCGATGTATGACCTCCGGTTTCTGCATTGATAGCACTACCACTGGCACCCACTATTGCTGACACCAATACTGCCTCCTGGGTTTCCTTGACCCATCCTTTTCTGGAACACATCGTCCAGTATCCCAGGCATTATGGATTGCGAAATCTTTGAAAACTTTATCAACAACTCCTTGAAACTAGGCTTCCGACTTCTTCTATATTCTTATAACCATGTTGATCACGTGCTTAATATTAACGGTTCCTTTACCTGCACTCGGCCTTGTATTCCTCCCAGTAACAGGAGTCCTACATTGGTTTTTTCCGCTAGAACCTTCTCGTCCTCTACCGGACATTATGAGTTCCTACAAAATGGGAACAGGAAATTAGTACTCACATGATGGACTATGATCCAGAATAGTATAATGCTTGTAAACAAGAATTAACAGTGGTCAGGTGTAGTTTCTTATTTACCGCATTGTCCCTGTTCTGGTCATTTTCCACCACGTTAATACAAAAAACCCATCACTGTAATCTTAAGGCATTGATCTACTTACGTACGTGGGAATTCAACTTATCACGTCTGATTAAGTCAAGATACTATTCTTGTACATAGTTAAATTAAACTATTTCTCTAATTTCAACCTCACATCCCCATCCCAAACGCTAATTATATGTGACTGATCCATATTAGAATAACTCAGCAGAAATTTATAACTTATCATTTTATTAATATAAACCTTTTTACATGAGTTTGGTTACATCCAAAACTATTTACATAAGGCTAGATAAAATCTAGAGAACTATCTTTAAGACCCGTAGTCCTATATCAGCTCTAGCCTCAATATCAACCTTCTTAGACCCTATATCACATGGCACCCAAAATGTGTGCCCAAAACATTTTATGGGTCAGCATTACACTAGTGAGTTCATAAAAACATCTTTCAAAATCTTATTCAATATATTTACACTAGTATCAACAGATAAACAAGTAAACAAGTAATATAGTAAACTCAATTCCCGTCATACATGTCTGCACGGGCCAGATCTATATATATCACATTTCTAGAGTTTGCGTTGACATTCATATCTGGACAAATATTACCCGTATTTATCATATAGATGTCGGCCAACGTTCAAAAATAACAGTTTAAGAACACACTTTTAGTTTTGAAAGTTTAGATACTTCATAGCCTAAAAACAATAAAATTGTTTACAACAGGATTGATAGAATTGAACTCACCTCAACAGCTAAACCACCACACAATCCAACAAACCTCAATATGCACCTTTTGTAACATAAGTACCTAATATCGAGGTATCATAGTGTTAATCATAGAAGGTCCTTATTACATAAGCTTAACTAGACTCACTTCCTATGTTAAGTTGTATAACTTTGTTAGATGCTAACTAGCATAACCTATGGGTATATTTATCCCAACTATAGGGGAAAGTAATCTCATTCCCCTATGGTTATCTTACCTGCATTACATAGATATTATAACCCTCTATCCTACACCGAGGGTTTATCCCAGTTGTTATGAGTGTTTACCCCACAGCTATGTCATGGCCACATATTACATGCCCTGCGGGGTTCCTACCCACATATCCGTCGGGTTTCCGACCCGACTTTTACTCTAACCTAAGATAAATAGTAAGAAAATTTACCTTAATGTCCATTGTTCTTCTACTTGGCAGATTTCCACACCCCAGAAAGAAATCACTCACCTTTCACACTCAAAGGAGCGTTAAAACACGGGGTACCATGCTTTAGCATGATTACCAAAGAAATAACTAGCTTTCTCTCTCTAGAAAGTTAGAGAGAGAGTGATCATGAGTTGCACAAGTGAGGGAGGCCAAGGCCCCCTTTTATAGGCTAATTCTGACTCGGGTGCACCAAGCATCGGCTTGAGGATGCGCCCTGCATCGTTCTAGGGTGATGAGTAATTGTTACGTTTCAAACATGGATATTTTGGAACAGTCTTACCAATGTGCGCTACATCAGAATTTGGATACGCCCTGCAACAACTGACTAATGCCCAACTTTTTTTCAATTTTATTTTTGCGATTCCCACTTCGTTATAACTCGGATTTGAGTGTTGTTTTTTTGCCTACATTCCTCTTTTTCAATCGTCTATCATTTCTAAGTGTTTTAACACTCGAAAATATCTTTATTGACGGAACTCTATATTTCTCTTGAACATGTTTATTTCATCGTATCGTGTCCGGTTCAATCATTTCTCGCTCTGCTTGAACACTTGATCACTTTGGATTATACAATGTTGGACGGCTACAGTTGAGGTGTTAGTGGTGATGGGGTAAGATTACGGTTACAACTCTTTGCAACCTTTGGGGTAAATTATGTGTTTAGTCCCTTCCCCTAGTGTGTTATTTTAAAGTCTCCAAACTTAATCACCAAGTTACAGTTAAGAGTTTTTGGTTAATTTTAAGTTTGATCTATGTAGATTCTCAAAATTAAAATTTGTCAATTTAGTTAATCAATTATACATATCTAGCTAATATGATCCACTTATTATCAAAACTACAATTTGTCAATTTACTAAAATTAAATTAATCTCCTAATCAAAATAATTTGCTTCTAGCCGTATGATCCACTTATTATCAATCCAGGTAATAATATCAATATGTATTTCATTAATAATTATCTTCTCTTATTGTTCATTTGCATCAATAATTATTTCATATATAAGTTTCTTGTCTTATCATCTATTTGTGTCATCTTAAACAAATGTTTGTCTCTAATTTTTGCTCATGATATACCCGTTGTATCTTACCCTATTAGCAATGCCATTAAATGTCGCTCCTTTGACCATATTAATCTAACAACTACATGATGCGTAACAACTATGGTCACAAGTACAATATCTTAAAAATGAATCCGCCCTTGATATTTTTTAACCTTGTAGCAATTTTGGGATAGATTTTTATGGAAAATCCCATAAAAATTTATGTAAAAAGTTTTAATATTTTGGTGATCATTTGTTAAAAGATATGTTGCCTACCTTTGCTAATATTTGTCGGTAATCTATCAGAAAAATTACTACCCATGTCAAGTTTTTTAACAGGACTTCACTAGCAAATCCAAGTTCATCAATAGATTACAGATCCATTTCAATCGAACTAGTAACAACGCATTGTATATTAACACAACTTTGACATCTTTATTGTAAAAACAAATTTTAAATGATCTTGAGTTTTCATAAAGCAATTTTACTAAACTCCTTTGAATTATTAAGTTTATTATAAATCTCCACTGTTCAAGACTTGTTATGTCAAAAATTTTAAACTTTTTCTAACAAAAACTAACATCAGATATTAACCATGCATCAAGTATACGAAAGTAAAGAGTGCATGACCGCACCTTACCATCGTAATTTCTTTTGGAGACAAATTCTAGTTTATCATCATATCACCGTGCAATAAAGTAATTATATGCGCATTTCCACTCATACAAACAAAAATCAATCAATGAAATTGTATGTCGCTGAATGCTCGCCTTGTGATGATGATTCTGAGAAATTGTAAGCATCAACTGAAGAGTAAAGATAATCCGAACCCGCCGCAACATTGTTATGGTTCGACACAAATGCTAACTCAGTGGCCTGACCTGCCCGGAAACCTCGACCATCATATATCCCCATTGTCATGGTGTCGTTAGTCGGTTGTTGATCCACCATTTCACCTGTTATATATTCACAAGTCATATTATGCAATTTCAAGTTATTAAATACATGCAAATATTGTAACTGTTGGCGTAATTACCGAGCACGGGCCGAGCACATGGACCGGGCCTAAGGGACAAGGCAAGTCGGCTAAACATCCAAGGGGTTAATCAAAATTCAAATATATTCAAATTAGTTTTAGATAATCTAGATAAGCTTATCATCTAGTATAAATACATGGGCTGAGTTATAGTTCCATGCATGGTTTTGTAATCAAGGTTTTTTGAGTTTATATTTTCCTTGGTATTCAAATAAAGATCTGGGAGTTATCCACGTTTCTTGTTCTTGTGTTTGATATCAATTAAACTTTTAGTAACTATTTGAATTTTTTAATATACGACAAACTCAATGCACAAGGCTTCAGCGTGTGTGGGAGTGAGGGATGCCAGACCATTATGGGCCTGATGTATGCATCATTACACTAAAATTCTACAAAAGATTGTATTCATGACCACAACATTACCATTGATTTAAGGTTGATAGCATGTTTTTTTACATAATATTTTATGAATAGGATTTGTACCTTGTGTTAGAAGTGGGGTGTCATTCACAAAAGCATCAACTACTTCCAATGAGTTCCAACTTTGATAAGCCTCTACGACAAATTTGTGTATATAATCCTGCAAGAAAAATGGCTAGTTAGCTACAAAAGCTTCAAGTACTGATCATTAAATTATTCTGTTTTAATTTTGAATGATTAAGGTCGCTTTTTATCCACCTACATCTGAGACATATACGTGCATGATTAATGTTTGAAAATAACCAAACAACAAAGAAATTATTGGAAATCAATTTTGGGTTCTGAAAACACCTCTAAACCACAAATGAAAAGGAAATGATACAAACCCTATTTAGCCTTGAAAGATCTCTGCCATTAAGCGTTTCGCCATTGATTACTGCTTTAGCTATTTGACATATAGGGTTGAAGAAGATTATATGGTTTGGCCCACGAAGTACATGTTGCTTGTTGTGAAGAACACATCTCCTCGCGTGATTGATTGTTACTTCCCACATTTTGTCCGACATCCCGACTCCTAGTATCTGTCAAAAAATTACATTTGTTCATATAATACAATTGCAACTATTTCCCTGCTAAAAGAAAGTGTTATGAAGCTTTCGGTTCATTATACAATAATTACAAATTATTTATTTCGAAAAGTAGTTATCGTTGTACTTTGAACATCTCCTGCCTAAAACCTCCTAAACTTATAAGTGAACTCTCAATAATATCACACTTAATTTCTCTCCAACCAAACAAACGCACTAATATAATTACATTTTCATCCTTCTACATTTATTTTTCGTTAACAAAATTTTGTTTATAGTAAAAATAATGAGTATTAATATTTATTACCTTGTTACAAAAAAAGTTGGTGGTAAAAATAAATCATATAAATTAAAGTATTGTATTGTAAGATATATCAACATGGTGTCAAAGTTATATAATTTAATCAATGGTTTTAAACTTAGAACATTGCATATATTTATTATTCCAACTAATAATAAGAATTAAACTGATTTAAAATAAAGATAAAAATAAATAAATAAATAAGATATATGGTCTAATTTTAGAGGATAATTGAAGACTAACATTTCTAAGCTTAGGTTCATTGACAACCGAAAGCCTTAAGAAATCTTGCACAGTTTTAATATGATTTGCAGCAAGCTTCTTATGGAAGACTCCATCTTTACCAATCTTCTCCAAACGCCACACATCATCCTCAAGCATTGGCGGATGATGCTTCTTGTACACTATACATGATACCAATATAAAAGATCTAAGTATATCATAGTCTACAACGGGCATATATCAAATCATAAGTTTTTATATATCAAAAACTTTGATTAAATAATATTCATATCGAAGATCAAACTTGTCATTTTATACTAACCCAGCGATAAAACCAACACATTTTAACAAGAGGTGATCATAAGAAATCTTTTTTTTTTACCTAAGGGTTAAACTCATGTTTTTATTTGAACAAACCGTTTGACCCTCACTCGTCCCGTCCCTGATTTCTAGCTAGGAAAGATTTAGTCATGTATATATATCTATAGGCATCCGCCGTGTGTTAAACTATTGATATTTTTTTTGAACGTCATATCTATCTTACTCCTACTTCTAAATTACACAAAGTTACGCTGTGTCTGGTTTTGAAACTAGGACTTTACTTCTAAGAGGCAAATCTACCAAGTGTGTGTGTTCATGTTTAAGATGTTGAGGATGAGGACATACATTCGCCACGATGATCTTTAACCACAAAGGCCTCAGTCATACCCTCTCGTATCACCAACTCCGAACTCGGTCCTTGAATAACTCGGGCTGCAATTCTAAACTTTCTGCTTCGAATCCAACTTGAGTTATCAGTTAACTCAATATCGCCAAGGGAAACAACGCCATCCTTCATGGTAACATTTACTTCCCCCGCAAGCAATGGCCTTTTCCCTCTTCTTTCCTTAACAATATTCTTTTCAAACTCATCACTTGTCCACATGTTACTGTCTGCAGAAGGGAAATCCCCATCTAAAACAACAATCTGTAACTTTAGAGCAGAAGCAATGGTCGATACTTGACCGCTGCTTATGTCTACGAGACATATTTCAAGAGGGTTGCCATCTTCATCAAGAATTTTGGTTCCTGTGAAAATTGGGAGTCTAAGACGCTTTCTGAATTTGAGTTGCATGGTTGAGGGTTGGAGTGCCTTGAGGCGCAAGGCATTCGAGTTAGCGAAAGATAATGTTGTTCTTAGACCATTCTCAACCTCCTCCTTCACCTATTATAATAAAACCATAACATTAAACTTTCAAAGAGAAACAAAATGAAATAATCGTCTAAGAAGGATACAAAGTACACGTACCACTCTTCGAATCATAGGCTCTAATACTGTGCAAAAATTCTGAACAAAATTCATCCTAACAACTTCCCCTATTGCACTGTTCAATATTAAAACATATCTCAATTAGTATTTACATATTAATCCATGTACAAGCTAAAAGTGCCCATTTTAATTTGTTATGCAATTTGCACGTATTTGGTCCATTATGAACACTCCTTTTTGTAGTGTGATTAATTTCCACGAGGTAATCAGTGGAAGAGTATTGTACATGATCGAAACATATGTAATTACAAACTTTATATCGGGTATATGTGTAATTGATTAAGTTTATATGCTATATTAGAAATTGTGTTGTTTGTCTAATCTATACTATTTTATAATGCACGAAGGAAAGATTCCGACTAAAGTTAAGAGATTTGTAAATTTTAAACATAAGGTACAACTCAAAAACTCAATTTAATAAAGGTATATATGTCTTTCTAGCGCTACTACAAAAGTGAAACTTTAAACTTATTTACACTTAGACCCTTGTATCTTTAATTATATATAATTTTTTTCATGTTTGTTACAATATGTTTAAAAGAAGGAATTCAGTTTTTTAAATATAAAACTAACCAGAGACGAGTACCATAATGAAAAGTGTTGCATGCGCCGCATCGCGCGGGCACGTTACTAGTGTTTTTAATATGCGTCTAGTTAATGGGTCAAGACAATTGTTATGTTTATGTTGATGTTATATATGGGTCGTCGGCCACAAAACTCTAGGTCAATGTTTGTTAAGCCCGCTAGGGTATCAGGAGGTTGCATGGAACTATCAAATCATCACCAAATCGGGAGATAATTGAATCGGGTTGATTGTTTCCTAGACGACGTACAGTTGAAGTAGTTTATATAGGTGTGTCAAGAACATATGCATGTAGCCAACAGTTTCTAAAGATTTTGGTTACTAAAATAATATGTACGTATATCGAGTTAATTATGAATAAAGGTACATATGGAATGAAATACAAGACTTACGATGCCAAAGAGGGTCTAGCTCGCTGGCGTCTTTGGTTTTGCCAATACTTGTCGGCATCTGACTGGTCGGAAAACCTTTTGGCTGTCATCTTATTAATTATCACTACAACATTTATAAATGATATTGTTTTCCGATATATAAAATATGACCTAGCTACTTATATAGTATGAGAGAATGAATGTACTAAAAGGTGAATGAATTAAGGAAGATTATGGAAGTAGATAATTAAGTGAAGCTGGGAAGCTTCGTGGAATGGTTAAGGAAGATGGGTGGTAAAAGAGGTTAAGTTTGTGGGGTGGTTGCACGAAACGTCCTTCCTATACATTAATCTTCTTGACGTAGACTTGCATTTTGAAGTCAACCCACAAGTCGCCCCTCCAAATCCTCAACTCAAAGATAACTTAATTAACCTTAATAATTCTTTTAATTAAAGATAAGAGAATTGATCAACAGGGTGGCTCAACCTATTTCGGGACGTAAAAAGAATTTAAAAAGTAGGCCTATCTTTGTAATTAACGTAATTATTTTGCTTAAAATCAAAGTAATGACTTACCATTGAAATTATATTTATGTTTAATATAAGAATAAACCGTAAACATACTTGTTGCACTAATTCTTACGTACTATCATAAATTTGTGGTCTTTTTATAATTAACTTAACTATTTTGAAAAGTATTGGGTTCTTAACCAAACAGTTACTTTAAACAACTCTTTATATATGATGTTTATCAACTTCAAGAAATCCACCCCAAGTCCCTAACCTCCATGCATGCTCTAAATACACATATATTGAATAAAATAAGCCAAAAAAGTAAGAATAAACCATTGAATTACAATTGTTTTTCATAAAATATTGGTTAGTCGTCATTTACCTGTTTTTCCATGTCTTTTCTGTACAGTTTCTGTTGGAATTCTTTCAATTCTTATTATATGACACAACTT
Source organism: Flaveria sonorensis (assembly GCA_025506505.1). Classification (NCBI taxonomy): domain Eukaryota; kingdom Viridiplantae; phylum Streptophyta; class Magnoliopsida; order Asterales; family Asteraceae; genus Flaveria; species Flaveria sonorensis. The sequence goes on from CM046434.1 coordinate 19,033,169, forward strand.
TTTTAAAAGGGATGATTAAAAAACGAAGAAAAATTCAACAAGATATCATAAATATTTTAGTTAATTTCGGTTTTGCTATCTGTGTTTTGACAAAAATAACTATTTTCCTTTAATATATTAAAAACTTCAATTTACCTTCAAAAGTTTCATAAGTTGTTTCAATTTAGTAGAAAAATTTCATCAATGTTTCAACTTAAATCCAAAATAATGAAACTTTTAAAGCGAAATTAAAACAACTAATGAAACTTTTGAAGGTAAATTAATTTTTTTAATCTTTTGTAGGAAAATGGTTAATTTTATCAAACCTTATGGAGCAAAATTAAATTTAAGTCTATATATTTTGAGTTAATTTCAATTGTGTTCCATAATGTTTAACAAAAGAAATCGTTTTCCCCCAAAATATTACACAATATTAGTTTAAATCCAAAAGTTTTATAAATTATTTTAATTTCAGTTCAAAATTTTTATTATTTTGGATTAA
>CM046434.1:19043649-19046149 GCA_025506505.1 Flaveria sonorensis
ATGGAAAGACATAAGCCTCGTCATCCATAGGCTCGTTCTCATCTTGACTGTCCTGGTATAACTGGGAGTCTTCTTCTATTAAGAAATCATTTCCTATTAATAGTTTAATTTTTCCATGCCATTTTTGAGAAGTAATAATCTCTCTTATATTTTTCAGATATAATTCTGATTCTTCTATTTGTTGAATATTTAATTTATCTTTTTCTAGACATATTATTCTATTGTCTAATTCTTTATTATTTTGTTGTAAAATCTTTATTTCTGATTTTAAATTATCAATTTCTCTTTTCAATTGTTGTATATCAACAGTTTTTTTTTATCTCTATTTCTCTGATTTAATTGAATTTTTAATTCAGCCAGAGAAAATGGTTTTAAATCTTTAAAATTTGAACAAGAAGGACCTTCTTCTTGCTTTTTCATATATAAATAGATTATTTTCTCTTTACTCTGTGGATCGTCTACCACTTTTAAGCGAATATTCGCTGTAATATTCGGCACCAAATCCCCTATATAAAGGGACTTAGTGTTTAGAAGAAGGTACCGGTTTTTAGAACCACTCCTCTCCTATCTTATATAAATCTTTCTATAATAATATTTGAAGTTTCAAGTTTTCAAGCCTTTAATCGCTGGTAATTCTTACCATCTTTTAATTTTTATTTGTTATATGATTGCATCAATGAGAGGCTAAACCTCTAAGTGTTGGAACATCACCATGCTCAACAGATTATCATAATAAAAAGAGATCTAAAACCTGGACAAGGGTAAACTCAAAGAGGATTCGAGGCAGGACCTTATATGGGAAAAGAGGAGAAAACCATCAAACTTGGACAAAGATAGAAGATCAAGAGAGGTTTTGGGACTTTGGTGATTTTACACAGCCATTATCCAGGATGTGAATATGTGATCAGTGAAGGTTAGACCCGACACGCCCCACGCCTTCTTGGTTTTTTGGCTTAAACGGGTCCCCAGAGTTCGACCACCACATTAACATCTTAGATAGGCTATAACCCTATCCCACAAATCCTCTTTGAGTTTACCCTTGTCCAGGTTTTAGATCTCTTTTTATTATGATAATCTGTTGAGCATGGTGATGTTCCAACACTTAGATGTTTAGCCTTTCATTGAAGCAATCATATAACAAATAAAAATTAGAAAGATGATAAGAATTACCAACGATTAAAGGCTTGAAAACTTGAAACTTCAAATATTATTACAGAAAGATGTATACAAGATAGGAGAGGAGTGGTTCTGAAAACCGGTACCTTCTTCTAAACACTAAGCCCCTTTATATAGGGGATTTGGTACCGAATATTACAGCGAATATTCGCTCATAATTGCGTATGACACATTTTGTATTACAAGTCAAAAAGTAAATAGTAAAGGCTATAATAATGCAGTATGCAGACAAAAATGTTTGTCGATTAATTATGAGAATTAATTATTGATTCTTCTTTTCTTCTTTGTGGGGCCTATTGTGTCCTCTTGTCTTTTGTTTTTTCTGGTGTATTAACCGGACCAAATTTCTCATCTAATTCTGCCATCATTCTGGCATAAGCCTCATCATCCATAGGCTCGTTCTCATCTTGACTGTCCTGGCATAACTGGGAGTCTTCTTCTTCCATTTGTGAAGAACTTGATTCTGTTCGTTTTGAAGATGATTCATCTTTTCTTTTGAAGTTCTTGGCTATATCCTTCTTAACTTCTTCTAGATAATATTTCATCATCTTTTGGTCACTTATATCATCCGTGCCTTTAATCATTTTAATTTTTCTAACAATGTGTTGGTATGGGCTCGGAGATTCCCTCTGATGCTTTATTTGCTGCTGCTTTTTATATAGATCAATTGTTTTCTGGATTTGATCCAGAGTGTCTTGGCATTTAATTTTGCCATCTTCTTCTTTATCCATCATTTTTTTTCCAGAACTTAGTCTTATAAGCTCTTTTTAAACAGAAAATATTTTCCCTGGTATAACCAGTTTCCGGAATCTATTTCCATATCCAAGGGATACTGAACTGGACAAAATAATGTAAAGAGGCCATTCCCTCTATAAAAGTATTATTTTGTTGTGCCTCTATCAAGGCTGGAGAAAGCTCTACCCATTGGGTATACAAATTCTTAAATTTTTTAGATTCATTAATAAAAATATCAATAGATGGACCGTATGACTGTCACCATTGATAAAACCATGTTGGTATTTTTGATTCATAATTTGTATGACAAATCTTTATGAACTATGAGTGTTTATGATTAGGGTTTTCATATAAGAATGCCCTTTGAAAAGCTTTAACATAATCCCAATAGTTATATCTAATGGGAGTTTTGTTTCAGGGTGTAAAATTTCCCTGTCTTTTAGGAGTGATGTCCCCCAAGTTTCCACAGATATAATCTGCTTAATAATGATTTTACTAAAACTATAAGCTTTATTATTCCTAGTATAATGGGTAATTTCGCAGGATTCTGCTTTTAATATTTCTTCATAATATATTCGAGACTTATATG
>CM046434.1:19051149-19108662 GCA_025506505.1 Flaveria sonorensis
CACTGACATAATGGTGTAAAGCTAAAGAATATTTTTAAGAGCTAAAGTATAATATAGTCACTGAAAACTAAAAAGTTCAAGAATGACACAGTTAATGATAGTGAAAGTAATGAATGATAAATAGGCTCCAAAATTATAAAGTTCATAAATGCTACAGTTTAAGTCTTGCAAACAATGGTAAAAGAGTTTGCATTCATAGCATTCCCACCTAATATGTAAGGCCCCGTTCCCGGGAACCTCACAGTTGGACATTCACAACACAATTCATAAAACATTTCATAACTTATCAAACATTGCAGCGGAACTTAACTATCAAAAGCCATTCATTAGTTTAAAACCACTGTTGCTAAGCAATAAATACTTGTTAGTAGTTACAAAAGATCATTAGTATGCATTACAAAACAACAATGTTATATTCATGAATGGATGTCAACCTTGTCCCGACGAGTAGTCTCCCTGAGTGCCATCCTCAGCAATATTACCTGCCAACTGAAAATGCATAAAAGTCAGTTTTGCTAAGTGAGTTCAAGTTTTAAAATCATACAAATATCTTGATAGATTTGTATACAAAATACTTCTTAAAAAAATCTTATCTTTCTTTCGAATGTGATCACACATCATACATACAAATAATATCCATTTACATCATCACAATTCTCATTCTTGCTTATTTATTATTATCTTTCACTGTCGATATGGACCAAATTGCTATACCCCCCATATAATGCGCATAAACCTGGTACTGGGCATTGAAGTCTATAAATAGACTCCATCCGTGGTGCACATATGCTGACACCAGTACCGGGGCAGCAACAGTGGTCCCCTCAATCTTAAAGATTGACCCTGTGTACATCCTTTGGGTTAGCTAAACCGTACACAGTTGAGCTAACGACAACATGGTCGTGCACCTCCTGTAAATTTTTACTTGCAAGTCATTTCATTCTTTATGTTCCACTTTTCGTTAATATTACTCTTTCACTTGATTAATAATAATACTTTATGATCATAGGCAATCCATATAAAGTCATATGTTAATATCATAATAGGCACATAAGGCCAACCCACAACATGCATAAGATAATCAGATACAAGCATCAAGTCAACCATGGTCAAACCCTAATTTCTGATCTTCCAAAATCCCAGAAAATTCCTTAAGTCCTAAGGAAATGCAGATGAATGAGAACAAATGCGGGTGAACAAAAATAATACGGGTGAACAACCTGCAAATGCGGATGAACAAAAGTGAATGCGGGTGAACACTTGCAAATGCGGATGAACAAAAGTGAATGCGGGTGAACACCTGCAAATGCGGATGAACAAAAGTGAATGCAGGTGAACACTTGCAAATTATTCTGCCTTAAAGGAAATGCTGATGAACACTGTAGCAAATGCACATATACAAAAGAAATGCTGATGGACACTGTAGCAAATGTGCATGTACAAAAAGAAATGCTGATGAACACTTAGGCTGAATTAAGGCAAATGCGGGTGAACAAAAGTGAATGCGGATGAACAAAACACTTAGGCAATTATCACAGTGTAAATGCGGATAAACCATCAGACCTGTAAATGAGACTTATGCTATAACCAGTTCTAAAAGCTCATTCCCATACATTCTTAACATAGATCAATCATGCTAAACTCTTAGAGAAAGCTTACAACCTCATAAAGCATAGAAATTCATACACATATACACATGGTTATCGTACATAACGGTTGTAAAGCATTTTAAATGCATTGCATCGGGGTCCTAGAACTCACCTATTGCGTGCACAAGAGTTTAAACACCTAGAACAAGCCAAAACAAACATCCAAACACCAAGAACACATAAAAATTAGTTTTAAGGATGAAACCCCAACAAAACCGAACCAATTAATCACAAAAACCTACTAACCTCGAAGATTCTTCTTCACAATTCGACCGAGAGAAATGAGGATTTCAGTTCTTCTTCTTTTCGGTCGAACAACAGCAGCAGCAAGATGATATGGGCGGCCATGCCCATATAAAGTGCATTTTTGACTTTTTGGTACTATTCACACAAAGCACCCCTCAACTTTGCCTTCTTTTTATTTTCTTCAAAATACTTTTCTTTCCTTTTTATTTTGACCGAGGTTTCGGGTGTTACAAGTCTACCCCCCTTAAAGAGGTTTCGTCCCCGAAACCTGTCACTCTTCGAATAACTATGGGTAATGCTTTCTCATCTCTTTTTCAGTCTCCCACGTAGACTCAGAACCCTTTCGGTGTTTCCACTGCACCCGCACAAGTGGAACCTTTTTATTCCTCAACCTCTTCTCCTTTCGATCGACGATTGCCACTGGTTGCTCTACATAGTTAAGTCGTTCATCCACTTTGATATCATTCAGTGGTACAATCATATCCTCGTCGGCTAAGCACTTTCTCAGATGAGATACATGGAATGTCCGATGAATTCCACTTAACTCATCAGGCAATTCTAGTCGATAGGCCTCCTCTCCTACTCGTGCAACAATTCGGAAAGGTCCTATGTATCTCAGGCTCAGCTTGCCCCTCTTTCGGAACTGGATGATCCCTTTCCAAGGCGAGACCTTTAACATGACTTTATCACCCACGTTGAACTCGATGGGTCTGCGCCTCTTATTGGCATACGACTTTTGCCTATCTTTGGCTGCCTTCATAAAGGCTTTGATCTTTTCCTGCTTCTCTGTCGTAGCCTCGATCACTTCAATGCTTCCCAATTCTTTCTGCCCAATGAATCCCCAACACACGGGCGTTCTACACCTCCTACCGTACAGCATCTCGTATGGCGGCATACCGATACTGGCATGATAACTGTTGTTGTACGAGAACTCTGCTAACGGTAAGTGATCATCCCAATTTTCCCCAAAGTCGATCACGCAAGCACGAAGCATATCCTCGAGCGTCTGGATCGTCCTCTCAGACTGACCGTCTGTTTGAGGATGGTAAGCCGTGCTAATATGTAGCCTCGTCCCCATGGCATCATGAAATCTCTTCCAGAACTTCGACGTGAACAGGGTGTCACGATCCGACACGATAGACACCAGCACACCATGACGAGCTACAATCTCTTTGATGAACAGATCCGCAAATCTCTCAGATGAATACGTCTCGTAGATCGGTAGGAAGTGGGCACTCTTTGTCAACCGATCAACTATCACCCAAATAGCATTGTACCCCCTTGCAGTACGGGGTAGCTTCGTGATAAAATCCATAGGCTTTCATAATCATAATCCTTAATCAGCTCTAACCACCATCTTTCTGCTCAAAGAAATACTTTAGGCTTTTGTGGTCCGTGAAGATTGTGCATTTCACCCCGTACAGGTAATGCCGCCAAATCTTTAATGCAAAGACCACATCCGCGAGCTCCAAATCATGCATGGGATAATTAACCTCATGGGTTTTCAACTGTCGGGACGCGTAGGCTATTACTCTCCCACCTTGCATTAACACGCAACCCAGTCCCGAATAGGAGGCATCCGAATACACCACTAAGTCTTCACCCCCTTTAGGTAATGTCAAAATAGGAGCTTGAGTTAATCTTGCCTTTAACTCCTCAAAAGCATCCTACTGTTCTCGTCCCCACACAAACTTCACATCCTTGCGTGTCAACTTAGTCAAAGGTGAGGCTATCTTGAAAAAAGTCTTGGATAAACCTTCGATAGTAACCCGCCAAACCCAAGAAACTGCGAATCTCGGATGGCGTCTTTGGAGATTTCCATTGCATCACTGCCTCAACCTTTGTCGGGTCCACCATAATTCCTTCGGTATTCACCACATGACCCAGAAATTGAACCTCGCGTAACCATAAAACACACTTAGAGAATTTAGCATACAACTTCTCCTTTCTAAGTGTCTCCAACACTTGACATATGTGGCCGGCATGTTCTTCTTTGCTCTTCGACTAAATCAGAATATCATCAATAAACACAATCATTGATTTATCTAACATCGGCCGACACACTCGGTTCATCAGATCCATAAAGGCAGCTGGCGCGTTAGTTAAACCGAATGACATGTCGAGAAACTCGTAATGTCCATAACGCGTGTGGAACGCTGTTTTTGGGATATCTTGTTCCTTTACCTTCAGCTGATGGTAGCCAGATCGAAGATCTATTCGGGAAAACCAACTGGCACCTTGAAGTTGGTCAAACATGTCATCAATCCTTGGTAGGGGATATCGGTTCTTCACTGTCAACTTGTTCAACTCTCGGTAGTCTATACACATTCTCATACTACCGTCTTTCTTCTTTACGAATAATACCGGAGCACCCCAAGGAGAGATACTCGGTCTAATAAACCCTTTATCCATCAGTTCCTGTAGCTGATTCATCGATTCTTTCATCTCGGTCGAAGCTAACCGATATGGTTCCTTGGCAACGGTTTGCACATCGGGTATCAGGTCGATCTGAAATTCTATCTCACGATCCGGTGGCACACCTGGTAGATCTTCGGGAAACACATCCGTGAAATCACGTACCACTGGCACTTCTGATAACTGTGGTATCGACACATCCACATCTTTCACGTATGCCAAGTAGGCACAACATCCGTGCCTCATACACTTCTCTGCAACTATCATCGAAATCACTTTCGGAACCGTAGTGACGCGATCACCATAAACTGTCACTGAACTCCCATCGGGTGCAAGCACCGAATCATCTTCTTTCGACACACGATGTTCGCCTTATAGGCTGCTAACCAATCCATCCCTAGTACTACATCAAATCCGCCTAGGGGCATCACATATAGCTTAACAGAGAACTTATGGCCTTCTAGCTCTATGCCACAATCCTCAATCATATCAGAAATTCTGGTAGACTTACCAATAGTAGTTTCTACATCAAAAGGTTCATCGATGCTCCTACTACTAACAGGTAATTTAGCACACAAGGCAGCAGATATGAAACTCCTACTAGCACCAGAATCAAATAATACAGAGGCATAAGTTTGGTTTACTAGGAACACACCTGACACGACTGTCGCGGTCTACCCGGGCTTCCTCTCGGGTCATCGTGAAGGCTCTTGCACTTGCCCTCTGCCCTCCTTCTTTCGGCCACTTCTTCAACCCAGAACTTTCAGCCCTTGGCTTCTTGCAATCCTTGTTCATATGGCTGATTTCACTACAGTTAAAGCACCATGGGGCTCCACACATCTTTGAAATATGACTGGGCTTGCCACATTTGTAGGAGACATTCATTCCCAAGCAGCATTCCCTGATATGTTCCTTCCCACACTTATCACACCGCTTCAACCCCGAGCTTGCAGTAACCACTCGGCGATCATCCACCCTCGGCCTGTTACTGTTCGGGGTGAAACCACCATGCCCAAATCTCTTCCCGTTCCAACTCCTGTTATTACCCACCCGTCTTCTTCACCTCCACCACCTCCACTTCTTTTTCATGATACAGTCTCCCAGCTAAATCCACCGCCCACTGGCGTCACCTGATCCGGTACCAGCCTCGCCATTTTGTTAAACTTGGTGGTATATTGCTTGTGGGTCATGGTTCCTGCCTCAAGCTGTAGGAACTCTCTCTCTATCTTGTCGAGTTCTGATGAGGACAGAATTCCTCAATCACTAACTTTTTCAGTTCACTCCATCTCATCCTCCCGATGGCCCTGCTGCCCGCAGCTTGGACAATATTCTCCCACCAACACAGAGCCGAGTCAACAAATGAGTGAGCGGAAAATTTCACCTTCTGATCCTCCCTGCACTCACTAATATCCAACACTGCCTCCATCTCTCTAACCCAGCGGTGGGCAGTTGCAGCGTTACCGTTGCCATCAAAGGTAGGGGGTTTACACCGTTGGAATGCCCTGTAGCTGCATCCCCTCGCTGTTTCCTGCACCTCTACATCTTCTTAATCACTGTGGGCTCCCCTTTCAACATTCATCTCCTCCTCATCATCATGATCTCCCTCATTTTCCCCTCTCCCAGTAGCAGCCCTTCTCTCTTCCTCATTTTCTTTCCTCTCATCCTTCCTTATGGCCCGGATCACTTCAGTCATGACAGACGGTAGGATCGTCTGCATGACTTAGTGAACCTCCTCCATCACTGCCACTTTAACTAAGGCCCTCAAATTGGCATTCTCATCCACTCCCTCCGAGTGATGAAGCTCAGGCTCAGCAGGAGCCGTCTCTGTAGTTCTTGTCTTGTTATTTGCGACTCGGGGTCTACCAGCACGACCACCCCGTACTCCACCTCTAGAAGCCTTAGATTCTCTACCTCCAGCCATCCTCTAACACTATAAGATTCAAACACTCATACGGTCATTCAAGGTAATAGCTCAGTTAATGTTAAGTATAGTAAGTCCCTAATTACAGTGTCCAGTTGTGATTAGCCACTTACTTTACTCTTCATTCCTTGAGCATTTCCTATCCTGACTACATCAGTATTCAAATCTACTAAAGCACATAAATCAAATAGCAGGCGCACATAATACCAGTTATCATAATGAAAAGAAATACCTGATGGCACGTAGCTACTCGGGCTGGCATCCCCCCATTTGGTCCCATTTTCAGTTTAAGTTTAGGTTTTTGAAAATATTTACCCATTTCTCTTAAACTTTGGCTCTGATACCAACTTGTAAGGCCCCGTTCCCGGGAACCTCACAGTTGGACATTCACATCACAATTTATAAAATATTTCATAACTTATCAAACATTGCAGCGGAACTTAAATATCAAAAGCCATTCATTAGTTTAAAACCACTGTTGCGAAGCAATACATATTTGTCAGTAGTTACAAAAGATCATTAATTTGCATTACAAAACAATAATGTTATATTCATGAATGGATGTCTGCCTTGTCCCGACGAGTAGCCTCCCCGAGTGCCATCCTCAGCAATATTACATGCCAACTGAAAATGCATAAAAGTCAGCTTTGTTGAGTTAGTTCTAGTTTTAAAATCATAAAAATATCTTGATAGATTTGTATACAAAATACTTCTTAAAAAATCTTATCTTTCTTTCGGATGTGATCACACATCATACATACAAATCATATCCATTTACATCATCACAATTCTCTTTCTTGCTTATTTATTATTATCTTTCACTGTCAATATGGACCAAAGTGCTATACCCCCCATATAATACGCATAAACCTGGTACTGGGCCTTAAAGTTTATAAATAGACTCCATCCGTGGTGCACATATACTGACACCAGTACCGGGGCAGCAACAGTGGTCCCCTTAATCTTAAAGATTAACCCTGTGTACATCATTTGGGTTAGCTAAACCGTACACAGTTGAGCTAACGACAACATGGTCGTGCACCTCTTGTAAATTTTTACTTGCAATTCTTTTCATTCTTTATGTTTCACTTTTTGTTAATATTAATCTTTCACTTGATTAATAATAATACTTTATGATCATAGGCAATCCACATAAAGTCACATGTTAATATCATAATAGGCACATAAGGGCAGCCCACAACATGCATAAGATAATTAGATACAAGCATCAAGTCAACCATGGTCAAACCCTAATTTCTGATCTTCTAAAATCCCAGAAAATTCCTTAAGTCCTAAGGAAATACGGATGAATGAGAACAAATGCGGGTGAACAAAACTAATACGGGTGAACAACCTGTAAATGCGGATGAACAAAACTGAATGCGGGTGAACACTTGCAAATGCGGACGAACAAAAGTGAATGCGGGTGAACGCTTGCAAATGCGGGTGAACGCTTGCAAATTATTCTGCCTTAAAGGAAATGCTGATGAACACTATAGCAAATACGCATATACAAAAGAAATACTGATGGACACTGTAGCAAATACGCATGTACAAAAAGAAATGCTGATGAACACTTAGGCTGAATTAAGGCAAATACAGGTGAACAAAAGTGAATGTGGGTGAACAAAACACTTAGGCAATTATCACAGTGTAAATGCGGATGAACCATCAAATGAGACTTATGCTATAACCAGTTCTAAAACCTCATTCCCATACATTCTTAACATAGATCAATCATGCTAAACTCTTAGAGCAAGCTTACAACCTCATAAAGCACAGAAATTCATAAACATATACACACGGCTATCGTACATAACAGTTGTAAAACATTTTAAATGCATTTTCAGCCCCAAAGAAGTTTAAAAACATAGAATCAGGGTCCTAGAACTCACCTATTTTAGCAAACAAGTGAATCTCCTCCCAACTTGCGTGCATAAGAGTTCAAACACCTGGATCAAGCCAAAACAAACACCCAAACACCAAGAACACATAAAAATCGGTTTTAAGGATGAAACCCCAACAAAACCGAACCAATTAATCACAAAAACCTACTAACCTCGAAGATTCTTCTTCACAATTCGACCAAGAGAAATGAGGATTTCAGTTCTTCTTCTTTTCGGTTGAACAACAGCAGCAGCAAGATGATATGGGCGGCCATGCCCATATAAAGTGCATTTTTGACTTTTTGGTACTATTTACACAAAGCACCCCTCAACTTTGCCTTCTTTTTATTTTCTTCAAAATACTTTTCTTTCCTTTTTATTTTGACCGAGGTTTTGGGTGTTACATAATAGGAGTTAAGCCTTATGCATACTTACCTGATAGAGTCATGCCTTATGCATACTTAATATGAATCTTGCCTTATTCATACTCATGAGTTAGGAGCCTTGCCTTATGCATGCTCACCCTAATAGAAATCACAAGGTAGGGCTTTGCACATATTGCTAGCTCACAAGTTGAAAGAGCTCTGTACTCACACAACTTAAAGATAAGGATAAAGTAAAGCTAAATAAAGGATAAATTTAAGTGTTTGATAAAGTATTGCTATAGTATGACAAAGAATAAAGTGACAGTTAAGTCTAAAGTGGTAGTTAAAGTTAAAGTTTGACAACATATATAGTTAATACTTGATAACGTACATTGTATAATAAACTATTTTTGCTAAATTTAAAACTAGAACTCACTCAATCACGTTAATTTTTGTATGCATATTAGTTTATCATGTGAAAAAGAAACAAAGATGACAACTTGACATGGATAGAGAGGCAAACTGACTATTAAATTCTTTGTAATGATAAAAGAATTATTAAAGTTTAACAATTATGTTTCTAATGTGTGAACCCAATTCTGAGGTCTCCTAGGAATAGGGCCTTAGTATCTTGAAAAGAAATTATACCTTCCACAGCTAAATCGTATTAATAGGTTACTTGTATGCCTCATCTTGGGTGGGTATAACATATACTTATTTTGGTTTAGTTTTAATTTAACTTATTTCAACTAAACCATGTGAACCATTACCCAAATAACCCTTATAATTTAGTTCTAGTTAAGTAATTTTACCTAAACTTGAGCCTAAAGAAAGGAAACTAGGATTAAGAAGTAATTTTAACCAAACTTGAGCCTAAAGAAAGGAAATTAGGATTCAATAGTAATTTTAACCAAACTTGAGCCTAAAGAAAGGAAATTAGGATTCAAAGTAATCTTAACCAAACTTGAGCCTAATGAAAGGAAATTAGGGTTAAGAAGTCATGATTATAAACAGATCATTCGGTTAGACATTTATGACACATGCACACATAATTAATGAAGTAGGTATGCTTGGAGAAAATCACAAAACCCTAAAAACTTTTTAGTGTTTCATTGTTGTGGTGCTACTGTTGTACGATCAATGTTTTTGGTTGGACGAGTTTTACAACCGAAAGACTTCGCTTATTGTGGAAAGATTCGTATTTAACTTGAGATAGCGACTGAATTAGTTGTTCATGGTGTTCTCGATTGGTTTGTCATCTTGTTTTCTAGATGTATAATTTCTTTGACTGACTATGGTTTTTTTTCTTTTAAGATTACATTTGGACTCCTAGTGCGCATTCTAGGGTTTTGACCTATACTGGTCGGTACATATAATTTCCGCTGTGATTTTTAAATTCATTTTAACCTATAAAAACTTAGTGGTGTTCCAATTTCTTCCTTACCTAAAGGCACTGAGTATTTTGTTGTTTATTATGGTATTCTCATTATGGCCATGCTGTGTATTGATACATAGAGGCAAGGTGATCTCCTACGCCCTCGGTAATGAAAGACACATGACAAGATTCATACCACACATGATTCAAAGATGGGTGTTGTGGTATTTGTAATTAAGTTTTAGAGACATTATCTCTACGATACAAATGGTATAGTCTACACTAACCACTTATATTTAAAGCATATTTTCAAGAAAAAAAATTGTTGATAATGCGATAAAGGAGATGGATGGAACTAGTAAATAAGTATGACAATGAAATTTATGACAATCCAAGTATACATTTAGTAGAAAATAAGAATTAAATCAGTAAGGATACACAAAATGATTAGATGTGAACGTGAGCCTAATTGATAGAATAATGAAGATGTAGTAAAAATCATTATATGAAGATAAAATTTAGAAAGAAAGCATCGTCATGAGAACAAAACTATTAACATAAATATTATGATCTATTACAAGATTTGATACTATATGAAGCCCATCAGCCTATATACATGATGCATCTTGGCAGCACTACTATGTATAATAACATTAGAATAAGTATTGGTGGTCGGAAATGATAGAGGTCAATTGACAGATATTAAATTGTTTATAAGTTTAAATTCAGCATGCCTTCATAATGTCTCTAACAATTAGGGTTCTCATAATAGAAATAAAAGTTGATCACAATTGGCACAAATCTTTCATTAATAAGTAATGGGCCTGAAGATTACCTATCGTAAAAATTAGTTAGGAAATATTTATGTAAATGAAATAGCTTCAAGATATGACTATCAATAACATTTGTATCTGATAGAGATAGTCATTTCACTTCACCGTTCTAGCAAATTCCTGATAAGAAATGAGAACTAGTTTAATTCATCACCAACAAAACACAAGGACAAAGTAAGTGGATAATTCAATCTTTAAAAGACATGCCAAGAGGTGGTGCGATAGACTTTTGTAGAAGTTGGTATAACTTACCATTCATTGAATTCTCATATAATAAGTTATCACAAAAAAAGTAAAGCAACAATGTTTGAAGCATAATATGAGAAAAAGTGTAGACTCACGTATGTTAGGCTAATGGAGAGAATTTGTTGTCTCCTGAGATTATCCAAGAGATAGTTGAGAAGAAAGCTAAGATTAAGAAGTCTAATAGTCACATAGTTGCGACAGAAGAGTTATGTTAATTGAAGGAGAAAATCCTTGAAAGTTAATTTTGGAGATAGAGTTATATTAAATGTATTACCATGAAATGATGCAATTACATTCAATAAAAAACAAAAGATAAGCCCATGATACCATCAAAGAAGAAAATTCTTGAAATTCAGCTTTTGGGATTGTTTTTAGAGTTGGGCCAGTAGCCTGTCGCTTAAAGCAACTTAACAAATTATTTGGAATCCATGACACATTTCACTTTTCATACATTTGGGTGTATTACATGGGTGTTGCATTATTTTACAAAAGAAATTGTTACTTTATTTAGACAAATAGACCGATGATGTGTAGATTAGAAGAAATACATAGAACAGAGGAGTTGTCAGGTCATGATCGTTGGACGATTCACCCATTTGAGTGGTTTAACGTAATTTTCATAGGGCCATGATGGTGACGCATATGTAGATAGAGGACTAAGCTATGTCATGCATTGTGGAAGGTTGATACGGTAATGTTTTTTTTAATGTTATATTTGTAAATAAAAAACAAAATATAATTGTACTTTAATTTTTTGTATGTGTAGTACTCAACATTGATGATGAAAACTAGTACCTTTTTTAGATTTGTATGAAGTCACTACAGCTTCATATATTCTCTTCGTATAAATGTCGTCCAAATACTTACGATGGTTCATGGTGCATTCATTGTAATGTTCAGCAAATTATTGTGTAATATGAAAAATATTTCTATGGTTTGTTGCACGTATATATAATTGGTAGCACTCTGCAAGAGCAAAAAGCAAGTGTTGTTGCTTGATTTTGTTCCTACGTGCACTCCTTACGCCCATAGGGAAACCTTGCTCATTGTATGGGTGCCCACTTTCTTAGCTTTACCGGGCAAGGTAAATATAACTTAACTTTTTTATTTATGTGTTAATTGATTATTAAATGTTACTAACAATTTTATTTTTACAAATGGATAGCCCTATTATTTGCGGGGCGTAGATTACCATCATTCCTACCTGTTTAAGGATATACATAGATATGCTTCTAACCAGGCGGCAACCTTCGGTAGTCTACCGATGGTTATCTGATGGTGTAGTGGTCACAGGTAGAGGTTGAAGAAGATGTGTAGCTGCAGCAGTTGGGTGCCTGTCACACCCTTAGAAATCCATACGCGGAGTTTTACCGCGAGTCAAGTGAACAAACCAGGATCCAAGTTATTAGTTACTCAGAACGGCTCTATATGTAACATTTAAAACAAACCAGAGTTTAAGAATTTAAAACATATCGGAAGCGTTTTGTAACTATTTCAAATACAAATATTAAAATGTAAAATGCGCAAAACACGCGCCTAAACCAATGTTTATAAATATGCAATAAACCAAATGTAAATCAATGATTATTCAAAGTATGCTCGACTCGTGAGTGCTCCTAAGGGCAGCTGCTAGTAACAACCTGAGAAAATCATACTAAAAGTGTCAACATGACGGTTGGGGAGTTCAAGAGTTTGTAAGTCATCATAAACAATAGCATTTTTAAAATATAAACAAGTGTATTGAAATAGATAGCTAGTCTAATTTCATAAATAATAACCATATTGATTTCGTGATCGAAGTTGACTATGTTCGTTTGTCTGCCTTCCGCCACAACATACCAAGTTGTGACGCTGTTAGTCGTTTAGGATAATATTGCACCCACTTGACCTCCAATCGTATGGGTGGGTCTTGTCAAACCTAGCAGTACTACCCAAGATTTTCCACTAGTTTCCTTAATTAATGATCTGAAAGTGTAAGGGCTTTCAATGGTATAGCACATTATGTTATACTAAACACAAGTTATAATAGTAAGGCGTTTTAAAATACAAGTATGCTTTCTTCCCCAAAAAAAGAGTAAACAAAAGTGGGGCATTGAACTCACCTGATTTGCAAATGAACAATAATAGAGAAGCTAACAGTTAGTGGAAAGACAACCCGTCAAAGGTTACCTAGAATACATGAGTACATAAGTACGTGTAACCAGAAAGTTTAACAACGGTAAATGCTTAATAAACACGTTGACCCAAGGGTTTTGGAAGACAAAGACACATTTGACCTAGTTGACTCGTTTGACCCGTTGGTGACATGTTAATTGAAATCTTGTTTGATCAAGTATAGCAACTCATTATCCATGATTATCATACAAGTTATTCACGTATGCCACATTATGAATCTTAAGTTCTATCAAGATCATCATACCTACATAGATTATCATACAACACAAGCGAATCCCAACCAAACATGATGCTTAACATAGATGTAATTAAATCCTAATTAACAAATCATACATTGAATTTAATCATGCACTACATGCCATGTGAAGCCACTCATGACTTCACACCCTAATCCCTACCAATCCTACTAAGTAAAGGTCTCAGATTCACACGTGTGTATGATATTCATTATCATATTTCTCAACATGATTCATACTAATTAACATACATAACAATGATCTACTATAATCCAAAACATGATTCCATAACCTTCTAATATAAACTCAACACTTATGCAATACTTCATAAAACCTAGATTTCCCAACTAATCCATCAAGTATCCACATGACCCAAGTAATGCATTATAATGCATTAGACATCAACAACAAGCATTCTAGCATGATCCTAACATCATATACATGCCCAATTCATAATATCCAATGATTCACATCAATAAAGTTTTCCTTTCGGGAACATAACACCAAAAAACCAATCTATCATCCAATTCAATTTTGAATTCATCAATGTTATGCCTAATCTAGTTCATAGAAATCATCTAAACGTGATAAACATCAACAATTCATCAAAATTCCCAATTCTCATGCACAAAAGTCACTACTTATAGTAAGGTATAAACAACACGTCAATTTCATGAAATTTTGCACGATCTACGTAAAGTAGCATCAATGCAATACAACTAACATCTTAACATTATCCAACATCAAAAATTTTGACTTTATCCATGTCAATTGAACTAGGGTTCTTCTTGAATCAAAATCTATGAGAAATCTTGTTAAAACTCACCTTAATTCATGTAATAGTCAAAGATTATGCTTGCTACAATGTTGAAATGACCACAATAGCTCAAAATCGATGTTCTTGGTGTTCAAAAGCTTGAAATCACTAGGATTGGGGTGTGGGGAAGGGCTTGCGGCCGAATAGAAGGTGTGGGAGGGGGCTAGGGTTTAATTTTTATTTAAATATGGTAAGTATTTCTTGATTAACCCCTTATTGTTTTATAAATTATAAAAGTAGCTTTTTCTTATACTTTTAAATAATTTTAGTCATATAATACATGAATTATTATTAATCATTAACAATTATATAATACAATTATTAAACACCATACATGAAATCATATAACACGCGCAGTCACGTTAAAAAGTAAAATTCACAAATAATATTTAAAATTCATGAATCACATAATCACATATTAATAGTCAAAATTATTAATTAAATTATTATTTATTAACCACACTTTATTATTATTAGGTCACAATCGTTCAACGACAACTAGTGTGTGCTCACGACACATGTATGCAAGACCTAACAAAACTAATGGTTTGATAACGGAAAAATTATCGGATGTCACATTATTCCCATGTTGAAAGAATTTTATTCCCTAAAATTATGTTACATGGTTGTGTTATATCAATGGTCTACTACATTGGCACAAGAAATAAAGTGAGTTGTCACATCATCCCCATGTTGAAAGAAACTTCGTCCCGAAATTTAATCAATACCTTTGCCGGCTGTCGTTGTCGTTTCGAACAAATGAGGATACTTAAGCTTCATCTGATCCTCATGTTCCCATGTGAATTCCGGTCCACGTCTTGAGTTCTAACGAAGTTTGACTTTGGGTATCTTGCTTTGCTTAAGAGTCTTGATCTCACGATCCATCACCTCAACCGGTTCTTCAATAAATCGTAATTGCTCATCTACTTGTACTTCCTCGAGTGGTACAACCAAAGTCTCATTAGATAAGTACTTCTTTAGGTTCAAGACATGAAAAACATTATGAACTCCACTCAATGAGTCAGGCAGATTTAATCGATACAGCACTGGACCGATTCTTTCTAGAATCTCAAATGGTCCAACGTTTCTCGAATTAAGCTTGTCCTATTTTTTGAATCGAATCACACCTTTCCATGGTGAGACTTACAGCAATACTTTGTCTCTGACCTAAAACTCTAAAGGTTTCCTTCGCTTGTCAGCGTAGCTCTTCTGTCGGTCTCGTGCTGCAGCCATATGGTTTCGTATCTGCATGACATTTTCAGTAATTTCATGCACCAATTTGGGGCCAGTTAGCTGACTATCCCTAACTTCCGCCTAATAAACTGGTGATCTATACTTTCACCCATACAACGTCTCAAACGGTGCTGCCTTAATGCTAGTGTGATAGCCATTGTTGTAAGAAAACTTCAACAACAACAGATGAACTTCCCAATTGTTCCTAAAGTCAATCACATAAGCTTGTAACATGTCCTCCAATGTTTAAATAGTGTGTTCGCTTTGCCCATTGGTTTGCGGATGACAGGAAATACTCATATCCAGATGCATACCGAAAGAGTTTTACAACAATTACCAGAAATGGGATGTAAAACGGGCGTCACGATCCGAAATAATCACAATTGGTACAACATGTCTGGAAACTACTTTCTTCAAGTAAATCCTAGTTAGTCGATCCACCATCACCCATATCATGTCATAACCACTAGGAGTCCGGATAACTTAGTAATAAATCCATAGAAATCTGCTCCCAATTCCACAAAGGAAGCTGTAACACTGATGGTTTCTAGTACTCAACTTTCACCTTAGAGCAGGTTAAACACTTGCTCACATATTTAGTTACATCTGCCTACATATTAGGCCACCAATAGTGTACCTTCAGATCATGATACATCTTTTCAGAACTAGAATCTATAGAATACTTAGACTTGTGTGCCTCACTCATAACCAAGTCTCTTAGGTTTCCATAGAATACTTAGCTTTTACTTCAAACTGCTTGTCCATCCCACATAAGGATTCAGATTCAATTTTTTTTGCTTTCAAAGTTTCCGCCTGAGCTTCCTTGATTTGTTCAGGCAATTGAGTATTGATCGTATGCTATAAAGCTCGGACTCGTTGGGGTTTAGCAATTTCCTTTCTACTTAAAGCGTCAGCAACTACATTCGCCTTTCCCTGGGTGATATTTGATAGCACAATCATTATCATTCAAGAATTCCACCCAACATCCCTGGCTCATATTCAGCTCCTTCTACTTAAAGATATGCTAAAGACTCTTGTGATCAGTGTAAATAGTGCATCTGGTATCATGCAAGTAATGTCTCTAGATCTTCAAGGCAAAAACTATTGCACCTAGTTCCAAATCATGGTTGGTGTAGTTCTTTTCATGCACTTTCAGTTGTCTGGAGACATAGGCTATCACTTTGTCATGTTGTATCAGAACATAACCGAGTCCCTGGATAGAAGCATCACAGTAAACCATGAAGTCATCACTTCCCTCTAGTAATGCTAATATCGATGAGCTACAAAGTTTTTGTTTCAATAACTAAAAAGTTGCTTCTTGACTCTCTCCTTATTAATACGTTGTACCTTTATGGTTCAAAGCAGCGAGAGGTTGAGCGATCATAGAGAATCACTCAATGAAACACCGATAGTATCCAGTCAGTCCAAGAAATTACCGTATCTTGCTAGGTGTCTTGGGAACCAACCAATTCTTTATCACCTCAATCTTTTGCAGGATCCATATGGATTCCCTTTTCGTTAACTATATGACCTAAGAATTTCACTTCACGAATCCAGAAATCACACTTGGAAAACTTGGCGTACAATTGTTCCTTTTTAAGCGGTTCCAAGATTAGGCGTTGGTGCTCGTCGTGTTCCTTCTTGGTCCTAGAATAGACCAATATGTTGTCAATAAATATGACAACAAACTGATCGAGATAGGGTTTGCACACACGATTCATGAGATCCATGAATACCGCTAGTGCATTAGTCAACCCAAATGGCATGACTAAGAATTCGTAATGACCATAAGGAGTACAGAATGCGGTTTTCAAGATGTCTTCCTATCAAACTCTCAGTTGATGGTAGTCAGACCTCAAATCAATCTTAGAATAATAGTTTGATCCTTGAAGTTGATCAAACAGATCATCTATGCGAGGAAAAGGGTATCGATTCTTGACCATAGCTTTGTTTAATTCATTATAGTCGATGCACATTCGGAATGTGTCATCCTTTTTTTAACAAAGAGAACAGGGGCTCTCCATGGTGATGAGCTTGGTCAAATAAATCGTTTATCCTACAGTTCTTGAAGCTGTGCTTATAATTTCTGCAGTTTGTTCGGTGCTAACCGATAATGTGCTCTCGTAATTGGAGCTACTCCGGGAGTCAAATCGATCTGAAACTCAACTTGACGATGAGGTGGTAGTCCATGTAGATCCTCTGGAAACACCTTTGGAAAATCACAAACTACCGGAATATCCTCTATCTTCTTTTCCTTTTGCTGCTTGCTAGTCATAAGGGCTAATATGGCTAAGCGACCCTTGCGTAGCCACTTCTGCGCTTTCATTAATGATATGATGCCTGTCACTACACCACTCTTCTCGCCCTTAACCAAGAGAATTTCTCCACCGAAAAGAGGAATAGGAATGACCTTCTGATGACAAATGACTTCTGCCTGCTTCTCGAACAGGCAATCCATACCCATGACCACATCTAAACTCCTAAGTGTAACAGGCATAAGATCAATGTTGAACATATGACCAGCAAGTTCTATCTTACAACCCTTAAGGATGTGTGTAACGCAAATTGGCTTACCACCAGCTAATTCTACGGTATATTTGGATTCCAACGTAAAAGGCATATCAGTTAAGAGACTACTAAACTTAGTAGAGATAAAACTTCTATCAGCTCCGGTATCAAACAGAATAGTAGCATAATGAACATTAACAGGAAATTTACCAGTAACACTAGTATGATCGTTTAGGGCCTCACCTGAATCCATAACAAAGGCTCTTCCTTTAGCTACACCGTTTTTGCCACCATTGTTATCACCATTGGCATTGTTGTTATTGTTTCCACCGTTGCCAACACCATTCCCATTTTTCTTCAGTTGAGGACAATTCCTCTTGTAATGTCCTTTTGTCCCACATTCAAAGCAATCTTTTGGTGTTTCCAGAGTCTGCTAGGGATTTTTCCTCAACTCACCACGACAATCCTTTGCCGCGTTACCTGGTTTCCTACAACGCTAGCATCAGAAGTTGTCACACCTACCAGTGTGATGGTAATTGCATTGGCTACACTTTGGATACTTACCCACATATCCCACTCATCATTGAGTTGAGGAATATGATTGATTAAATTTTCGATTATTGTCGAACCTTCTCTGCTGCTGCAGGATCGGGTAAGGGTGCTTATGTTTGCAATTAGCTTCACAGGAGGAGAGAACTTTAGATCACTTAACAATTCAAATAGGGAACTGGTAACTATTTAGAAGATACTAAGCCAACACAAGTAATGTAAGTGAAACAAGAACAAAATCACAAGAACACAAGATAAAGTTTTCAAGGAAGTTGTATATTGATTCTCTAGTTCTATGACAAGTGTGTTCAAGTATATCTTATTTAAAAGAACTTGAGACTCTTATATACTACAACCTACAACCGTCAATATACAAAAAGACAGTTGGGATTTGACTAATCTAGACAACAAGATCAATCTATAGTCAAAAGGCAGATTGCCTTTTGACTAGTGACTATGACATGCCATAGCTCACTGACTTTATCTAATAAGACAAGTCTATAGGAACAATTATGGGAAGTTATAGGCAAAGACCTTGTTCTACAATTTGATAAAGTATGGAAGTTTCACCAACTAATGAAAAGCAGGTGAGTCTTCAGAGCAGCAACGGAAGGTACAACAACTTTATCAAAAAGTAACTCAGAGAAAGCATATTTTCTCTATCTTCGGAAGAAATCAGTCTTCACATCAAAATGGCTTCGGAAGACTTTGTGTTGTGAAGCTTCGGAGGACTTCATATTTAGCTTCGGAAGAAAAGGGTCTTTGGCTTCGGAAGATCTCATACTTGTAATATTTTCTGATAAGTGTGAAACTTCTGAAGCAACTTCTTCTGAACTGTTGGCTTCGGAAGATCTTACACTTAGAATTATTTGTGAGTGTAAGACTTCCGAAGCTAATTCATCCTTGTTCCTTAGTGCATGCTGGAAGACTTGGTTGTTCTGGTATCCTTTGGTTGCATCAGCCTTTAATCTTCAGATGTTCCTTACAGCTGCTATTGCAGCTGGTTGTTTAACAACAAGCTCTTGTTTCCAGAGTTATCCCACTTATGTTTGTTGTCGGGAACGCTTGCCACCGCACCCCGTTTGGGTAACTTGCCTTGCTCCACCGCCTAGTCTATTAGCTTGTGAGCAAGCCGGATAGCCTGCTGGATAATGGTGGGGTTTGAAGTAGTCACCATACTTTGTATTTCAGGCACTAACCCACGCAAGTAGAGCTCGATCCTCTTGATTGGTGGATTTATCATTCCAGGACAGAGGGTTGCCAACTCCTGAGACCTTGTAGTGTAGGCCTTAATTTCATATCCTTTCATCTTTAACTGCTAGAACTCAACCTCCAGTATCTGTACTTTATCAACAGGATAATACTCCTCCATCATCATGGCTTTGAACTCGTCCCATGGCAAAGCATTGGCCATCTCTTGGCCCAGCATCTGAACTTAAGCAACCATAAGAGCACTGCACCCTCTAATGTTCCAATGGCATATTTCACTTGGTCCACTACCGGACAATTGCACTTTGTGAATACTGATTCGGTCTTCTTAAACCATCTCACCAATCCCATAGCTCTTTCAGCTCCATTATAGGTATAGGGCTTACAATCAGTGTAAAAAATTCAAGTTTTTCAGTTGGGTGGGAAACAACCCTTCCCATATAGGTTTTGAAAAAAATACCATGTAGTCCAAGTCAGATGAATAAAGGAAATCAATCTATCACTTCAGACACATTACTGTCCTCCTCCATCTCTTCTGGTTCCTCCTCAGGTTCTTCCTTCGGCTCTTCTTCGGTTCTTCCTCTGGTTCTTCCTCCTGCTTTTCCTTTGGTTCCTCCTCTGGTACCTCCTGAGGCTCCTCCATCGGGGCCTCCAGAGGCTCCTCCATCGGGGCCTCCTGAGGCTCCTCCATCGGGGGCCTCCTGAGGCTCGAGCTGATTTTCCAGCTCATGTATACGTACTATAGCCTCGTGAAGCTGGGCTCGCGTTGCGTTCAAAGTATCCGTCAACTCAGCAACCTATCCAGGTAGAGTCCGAATCTCTCCTGTCTAACCATCCTAATGTCCTTGCATATCGAGCCACGAGTCTTCCATATCTTCATACACCTTTCTATCATGCTCGTGACGCGCGTCCAACTTTTCAAATTTCCCCTCGACGTCTCGACACAGTCTATCATGAGAGGTCATCACGACAGCGATAGCTTGTGTCTCATAACCTCTCTCTGGTAAAGGTGTCTCATAACCTCTCTCTGGCTAGAGCTTGACTACTTTACCAAGCAATGAAGGCCAAAGTTCTCTCCACCCTGAGTCACCAAGGCCTGTGGTTGACAAAGGGAAAAGGAAATTAACTCCTGAGGAGATGGAGGAGTAGAAGAGAGAGAGGAAGAGGAAGCTAAGGGGAGAGAGTTCAAGTAGGTCCCCAGGATTCATGGAAGCTGTAATCCGGGCTGCCCCTAGGCCAAATACTCAAGAAGATGAGTTAAGGGCAGCCAGGCTAAACTACTTGGGGACCAGGAACTACAACATAGATGAACTCATCTTTCTCCCCTTAAAAGAGTTGAATGAGCTGGCTAACATAGAGTTGTCAAAGGAGAGGAGGGAGGCAGAGGATGCAGCATTGCTCCTAAAGGCTAAGGAAGAAAAGAGACTGAAAAGGCTCTACAAACAGGCTCCTGTCCTCTCCCCAGCTCAAAATAGCCCTGAGACAGAGGATGTGGCAACTGCACAACCTTAGGTAGACAAGGAATCCGATAAAATCAACATGATCAACTACCTGAGTGCCACAGGCCTCTATCAGGCATCTTCACTTCTTCCCCTATACTAAGAGTATGTTTAGTTTGAATATCTCAAGCTGCTAGAGCAACAAGTCATGAAAGAAAAAAAGGCTGCTAAGAGAAAGCTCAGGGAAGAAGCTGCAAAGTCAAGAGCCATCATTAATAAAAGCCAAAAGAAGTCTGCTGACATACAAAGGATGATGAGCTTCTTGAAGTTGTATGAATTCTCTGGAAGGAGGCTAGGTCCTATGTCTCTATCCACAATGGATGATCATATAAGGGTGATCAAGCAGAAGATCAAGAGGGGAGAGCTTGTGGACTTACATTCTCCACCAACTCCAGCTCAACCTAAAGTTAAGGTAAAGGTTGAACCCACTAAGACAACACAACCTAAACCTAGAGCAGCATCTCAGCCAACTTTATCTTCTGATCCATAGCAGGGTCCTCTTTTCTCTCCTTCTGAACCTGTGAGAGAAGAGAACCCAACTGAGAGGGACACTACTAAATAATCTGGTGCTGAAGACCAGTCCTCTCAGTTGACATCATCAAAGAGGAGAAAAAGGATGGCCAGAAGAACCCCTACAAAGAAAAAGAAAACTAAGGCATCTAACTCTACATCTCAGGATGAGTCAGAACATCCTGAGGAAGTGCATGAAGAGGCTGCTCAACCAACTCCCATCAGAGTAGAGCCTCTTGCAGTTGGAAGACCCATCATGTCCTGGAGTTTTGCTGACAATCCAGATAGATGGTATGTCATTAGAGATCAAGGAGGTCAAGATGTCTACTTTTAGCAAGACATGCTTGCCCTTCCTTTGCATGATCTCTATGACATGAGAAGATTTTATGAGAGTCTGAAGGATCCTAACCATATGATGAAGAGAGGTTTGCTGCTGATCCTAATAAGGACTATAAACATCTGAAGAATCTATCTATTTTGGTAGCATCAGCCTAGGGGGAGTTTGTAAGGATCTATCTGAAGATTATGAGGCTGATGCAACCAATGATCTTCCAACATGCACTAAGGAAGAAGGATGAACTTGCTGTGGAAGCTTTACACTCTCTAAAACTCTAAGTGTAAAGTCTTCCAAAGCCAAAAGTTTAGAAGAAATTACTTCGGAAGCTTTACACTTAACAGAAAAATATTCCAAGTGTAAAAACTTCCGAAGCTAGAAGGCAAGTTCTTCCGAAGCCAAAGATGAAGTCTTTCGAAGCTTCAATGACAAAGTCTTCTGAAGCCATTTTGCTGTGAAGACTAATTTCTTCAGAAGATAGAGCAAAGATGCTTTCTCTGATCTACTTTTGTTAAAACTGACCAACTTTCTGCTACAATTCTGATAACTCATTAACTTGTATGAGTTGGTGAAACTTCTATGCTTTAGTGAATAGTAGATAAAGTCTTTGTATGTAATTTTCTTCTTTTGTTCCTTTAGACTTTTTTGTACTAGGAAAAGTCAGTGAGCTATGGCATGTCATAGTCACTAGTCAAAAGGCAATCTGCCTTTTGACTGCAGATTGATCTTGTTGTCTAGATCAGTCAATTCCAACTGTCCTTCCAAGTATTGACGGTTGTAGGTTGTAGTATAAAGAGTCTCAGGTCCTTGTATTTTAGATTATGCTATGAACACTTGTAATAGAACTTGAGATCAATATACAACATCCTTGAAAACTAATACTTGTGTATTGTTCTAAGTTCTGTCTTATTGTTACTTGTGTTCCTTGTATCTTCAAAGTTTTGTGTTCCCCATTTGAACTGTTAAGTGATCTAAGATCACTCCTCTTGTGAAACTAATTGTAGTTAACACCCTAACCCGGTCCTGCTATTGGTATTAGAGCATTCCAGGCTCTTGACTGTAAGATCTCACCATCTTAAATCCTTTTAGTTTCACACTTCACTTAACTTTTCAAATGGCAGCTATCTCAATGGCTGATATGGAAACTGGAACTATGACAAAGTCCCCACTGATCACTCCTGAGGATTTTGATACTTGGTGCCAAAGAATGGAAGGCTTCATCATGTCTTAAGATTCCTGGATGTGGGAGTCTGTTGTTAATGGACCTCATGTACCATACACCACTTCAGCTGCTGGTGGTGGTGGTATGATACCAAAGGAAAGGGTTGTTTTCTGAAGAAGATTGGAAGAAAATTGATATTGATCAGAAAGCTATGACAGCCCTTCAAACTGTTCTTCCTAACTCCATCTACAGAGGTTTCAAGAAGTGTAAAACGGCCAAACAACTATGGGATGCACTGAAGCTGATGTATGAGGGGTCCAATGTAGCCAAAGAGAAGAAGAAGGGCCTCTTGAAGCAGCAGTTTGAAAATTTCACCTTCAAGACAGGTGAAACCATAACTCAACAGTACTTCAGGTATGTTGAGATTATGGATACTCTAGCTGATGTTGGAGTAACCATTGAGAATAGAGATATTGTTAGGAAGTTCATGTCCTCTCTTCCCAGACAATGGACACACTACTGTGTGGTCATTAAGAGGACTGAAAACCTTAAGACTCTTACTCTCACTGAGTTATATGAAATACTTAGTGGATACCAGATGGGGATGAACAGGCAAAACTCATCTGGTAACTCCAACACTCATCATAGTTCAGCCCTTCATATGGTTGAAAGGGATTGCAGAGAACCACAACACCATCTCATCTGCTACCCGGACAAATCACAAAAGGGACCTTTCATCACCTTTTCGGAGACACCAAGGGAAGGCTACATCCCTGGAAGCCCATTCCAGGAGACAAGTTCTTCATAAGCTTTTGTGTCTTCTAATGAAAGTTCAGGCAACTTTCTCTTCACTTTTGAAAACCTGGACTGTACCCATCCAGATGATTTGGAATATATGGAAATAGTCTAGCAGATGACTTTACTCACTCATAGAGCCCAAAAGTTCTACAAGAGGACTAGGAGAAGGTTTCCCAGCAATGCAGCCAGTAGCAAGTTTGGGCTGGACAAAAGCAAGCTGAAGTGTTACAACTGTAACCCAATGGGACACTTTGCTAGGGAGTGCAAGGCACCAAAGTCAAATGGTGGCCAGGCACAATCCAGGCCAAACTACACTGAGGGAGCTCACTAGAAGGAGAAGGCAAGACAGCAAGCTACAGTTGCTGTTAAAGAAGGAGGCTTTGACTGGAGCTTTCAGGTTGAGGATGCTTCTCCAAACCAAGCACTAATTGCAGACCATGATGAAGCCAAGGTATTAGAACATCTTTGTACTCCTGAATGCATTGCTAAAGTTAATAGATACAGGTCCTATAACTTAGAGATGAGATTGATCTTGAGTTCTTAAATATCTTAGAAGATGACTTTAAAAGAGCTGAAAAAGATTAAAAACTTGAGATAGAAGATCTAGAGAAAACCATTTCAACTCTTAAGCATGAGCACACTAACTACAGGACTCAAATCAAAGATCTCATCTCAAAGTTAACTGAATGCCAGGCTGAGCTTGTGATCAGCAAAGCCAGGGCAGAAAAATGTGTTCTTGAAGAAGAGACCTTCAAGAACATAATATCCTCATCCCTACATGCAAAAGTTTGTTATCAGAATAAGCAGGGACTGGAATCTACTGAGATAGCTCCTCCACACACTCTATTGTCTGTAAGATCTCCAAGGTGTGGAACTTGTGAAGATGAGCTTCCCCTCATAGACCCCATTATTGAAGAGGATGAAGAGGAGATAGTGAAGGATGACTTTGAGAAGAGTGAAGAAGATCATTCTAAGAAGGGTCACTATTCTCCTGAGGAGAGGAAAGAGTTTGGGATGACCTAGTCAAAGAGAAAGAACTTGATTAGAAGAGCTAAGAGAAGATCAAAGAAGGCTCAAGAAATCAAGGCCACTTTTGACTCAAAGCAGAAACAAGTGTTTATTTCTGTAGGTTTTGAAGTGGTAAAGACTGAAGACTCAACTATGAAATCTAGTACCAGGAGTTCTAGTTTAGTTCCAAATCATTCCAGCAAAAAGAAGAAGACTAACCAGCTGTGTACCACTACTATACAGCCTGAACCATCCAGCTCCAAGAGCAAGCCTCTCCCTAAGAAGCTTCTTGCATCATCTGTAAAGATGAAGATGGAGAAGGAAAGTGATCAAACTCAGTCTTGCTCTCAAAAGAAGAGTCTCAGAAGGAAGGAACTCAACTGTGTCATGTGTGGTAGTACTTCTCATCTGGATAAGGATTGCAAGTACAATCCCAAAAGTACCATCCATATAAACAAAAAGAACACCTCTGAGAAGAAGAAGGAAAAACAACTTCAGAAGGAAAATCTGTTTCCTTCAGAAGCTCCAAAATGAAGAAGACAGGTGAAAAATTGCATTCGGAAGAAAAGTTGGTGTCAAAAGAAAGGATTGCTTCCGAAGTACTGAAGCTTGCTGCAGTGAAAGCAAGATCTTTTGAGGGTCCAGTCTCCAAAACTTCCAAAGTTATCAAAACTTCTGAAGCGTTGAAGGTCAGGCCCAATCTTCCAAAGGTAGTGTGGAAGATGAAGGAAGACCATGTGACTGAAAGTTCTTCATCAACAACAGCAAATGATCCTCAAAGCTTGAATATATGATCACTTACTATTACATTATCTTGAACTCATTTTAATAAGCCCAAGACCAATAAGGATTAGGTTTCTAAGTGCATCTAATAAACTCTTTTTATGCAGGAATAGTTAAAGACCAAGAAGAATGTTTGGATTATTAATAGTGGCTGTTCCAGGCACATGACTGGTAATTGTTCTCTGCTTCAAAATTTTGAGAAGATTGATGGAGGACCAGTTGCTTTTGGAAGGGATTCTGGTGGGAGTCATAAATGGTAAGCTCAACATTGAGAAGGTAAACTTTGTCAAGGAGCTTGGATATAATCTTCTAAGTGTATCCTAATTTTGTGATCAGAAACACCATATGCTCTACACTGAGTATGAGTGCATTGTTCTCAAGCGCGGGATGGCCATTCCTCAAGAGCATATCCTGCTCAGAGCCCCTAGGAGAGGGAACATGTACAAGATGGATTTACATAAAACATCTCCCTCAGGAGAAGTTTCTTTCTTTTTGTCTAAAGCAAATAGTGATGAGTCTTTTCTTTGGCATAAAAGAATATGCCATGTAAACTTTAAGAACATGAATAAATTGATTAAGAATGATTTGGTAACTGGAATGCCAAAGAAAGAGTTTACAAGAGATGACCACTGTGTTGCATGCCTGAAAGGGAAGCAACACAAAGTGTCTCACAAACCAAAGGTAATGAACTCTATCACTACTCCCCTACACCTATTACATATGGATTTGTTTGGCCCCACCAGTGTAATGAGTTTAGGAAGAACCTCTTACTGCTTAGTGATCACAGATGATTTCACAAGATTTACTTGGGTCTTTTTCCTTAGAACTAAGGATGAGACCCTGAGATCTTAAAGAATTTCATTCTGAAAATTGAGAATCAATCTGATCACAAGGTCAAGACCATAAGATGTGATCAATGAACAAAATTTAAGAACCAAATCCTTGATACATTTTATGATGAAAAGGGTATTACAAGACAATATAGTGCTCCTAGGACTCCTCAGCAAAATGGTGTTGCTGAGAGAAGAAACATGACACTTATTGAAGCTGCAAGAACCATGTTGTCTGACTCTAAACTGCCCATCACCTTCTGGGCAGAGGCAGTTAACATAGCCTACTATGTTCAGAACAGAGTTTTAGTGATTAAGACTCATGGTAAGACTCCTTATGAGTTGTGGCACAAAAGAAGACCATTTATTGGTTTCCTCAGGTCATTTGGATGTCCTTGTACCATCTTGAATACCAAAGATCAAGTAGCTAAATTTGATAAGAAGTCAGATGATGGACACTTTATTGGATATTCTCCCTAAGCTAAGGCTTATATAGTATACAATCTCAGAACTAGAGTAGTTGAGGAGTCAGCTAATGTGACCTTCAATGAGCACACTCCTAGTGTGAAAGGTTCTGGTCCGGATTGGCTATTTGATCTTGACTTAGTTACCAACTGTTTTAACAAGTCTTGCGAGAATGTTTCAGGATCTACAAATAATATATCAAGATTACTACTTCAGCTCCTTTGGTGACTAACCCTGCAAATGAAGATCCTATCAGCACAAACATGACAAATTCAGCTGATATATCTGTGGTGCCTTCAAATTCCAGCTCAGAGGTTCAAAACTCAGGTGAAGGAGCTTCAAATGTAGGAGGAAATAGAGGTGGTGATAGTGATCAAGAATTTCTTGATACTGATAACCACTCATAGAGGACAACATAAATGATGTCACATATTTATGGATCAAGTCTCACTTGATAGTGTGCTGATGTGGTGGGTGACACTCCATTCCAGATCTAAATTTTTCTAATTTGGATCTGTCCAATCAGCTTGCTGTGATCCCTCAACTAAGGATCCACAAGTCACACCCCACCATAAACATCATTGGAAATATTAAGACTGGGGTAAGAACAAGAGGACAAACCCATGACCAAAATGAAAAAGAACAAAATCACAAGAACACAAGTAATTTTCAAGGAAAGACAGTTCTAGGTGTTGTATATCTAGTCAAGAACAACATATACTCAATCTAATAGTCAAAAGGCAGATTGCCTTTTGACTAGTGACTATGACATGCCATAGCTCACTGAATTTATCTAATAAGACAAGTCTACAGGAACAATTATGGGAAGTTACAGGCAAAGACCTTTTCTACAGTTTGATAAAGTATGGAATTTCACCAACTAATGAAAAGCAGGTGAGTCTTCAGAGCAGCAGCGGAAGGTACAACAGCTTTATCAAAAAGTAACTCAGAGAAAGCATATTTCTCTGTCTTCGAAAGAAATCAGTCTTCTCATCAAAATGGCTTCGGAAGACTTTGTCTTGTGAAGCTTCAGAAGACTTCATCTTTGGCTTCGGAAGAAAGGGTCTTTGGCTTCGGAAGATTTCATACTTGTAATATTTCTGATAAGTGTGAAACTTCCGAAGCAACTTCTTCTAAACTGTTGGCTTCAGAAGATCTTACACTTAGACTTATTTGTGAGTGTAAGACTTCCGAAGCTAGTTCATCCTTGTTCCTTAGTGCATGCTGGAAGACTTGGTTGTTCTGGTATCCTTTGGTTGCATCAGCCTTTAATCTTCAGATGTTCCTTACAAACTCCCCCTAGGCTGATGCTACCAAAACAGAGAAGTTCTTCAGATTTGATAGTCCACATCAGGATCTTCAGCATTCCTTTCTTCATCATAAGATCTGGATCCTTCAGACTGACATAGAACCTTCTCATGTCAAAGCAAAGGAAGTTTAAGCATGTCATTTGTGAAGTAGACATGTTGTTCTCCCTGATCTCTTATGACATACCATCTGTTGGATCTTCAGCAAAAGTCCATGACAGAATTTGTCTTCCAGTAGCAAGAGGCTCTACTATGATTGGAGTTTGTTGAGAGACCTCTTCATGCACTCCCTCAGGATGCTCTGACTCATCCTGAGGTTGGGAGGTGGATGCCTTTCTTCTCTTCTTCTTTGAAGTGGATCTTCTTCTGGCCATCCTTTTTCCTCCCAGATTTCTTCAACTGAGAGGGCTGGTCTTGAGTACCAGTTGGTTCTGTTGTGTCCCTCTCAGTTGGGTTCTCCTCTCTCACAGGTTCAGAAGGAAGAGAGGAGGACCCTGCTGTGGGTCAGAAGATGAAGTTGGCTCAGATGCAGCTCCAGGTTCAGGTTGTGTTGTCTCAGTAGGTTCAACCTTCACCTCAACTTCAGGTTGAGCTGGACTTGGTGGAGAATGCAAGTCCACCAGCTCTCCCCTTTTTATCTTCTGCTGATCACCCTAATATGCTCATCCATTGTGGATAGAGACATAGGACCAAGCCTCCTTCCGGAGAACCCATACAGCTTCAAGAAGCTCATCATCCTTTGTCTGTCAGCAGACTTCTTTTGGCTTTTGTGGATGATGGCCCTTGACTTTGCAGCTTCTTCCCTTAATCTTTTCCTTGCAGCTTGCCTTTCTTTTTGGCTTGTTCTTCCAGCTGCTTGTTGTATTCAAACATTATGTACTCATATGATAAGGGAAGAAGTGCAGCTGCCTGATAGAGACCTGTGGCACTCAGGTAGTTGATCATCTTTAGTCTTTCTTCTTCATTAACTACCTGAGGTTGTTCAGTGGCCACAGTCTCTGGCTCAGGACTTTCTTGAACTGGAGAGAGGACAGGAGCATCTTTGTAGAGTCTTTTAAGTCTCCTTTCTTCTTTGATTTTGAGGAGCAATTCTGCATCCTCTGCTTCCTTCTTCTCTTTTGACAATTCAATGTCAGCCAGTTCATTCAGCTCCTCTAAGGGGAGAGAGATGAGTTCATCAACATTATAGTTTCTGGTTCCCAGGTAATTCAGCCTGGCTGCCCTTAACTCATCTTCCTGAGTGTTTAGCCTGGGGCAGCCCTGATTGCAGCTTCCATGAATCCTGGGAACCACTTGAACTCTCTCCCCTCAGCTTCCTCTTCCTCTCTTCTTCTCCTCCTCAATCTCCTCAGGAGTCATTTTCCTTTTGCCTTTGTCAACCACAGGCCTTGGTGACTCAGGCTGGAGAGAGCTTTGGCCTTCATTGCTTGGTTCAGCTATCAAGCTCTGGCCAGAGAGAGGTTGTGAATCACCATCACCAGCTGGTGTTTCACTGAGGGTAATGGGTGCAGAGGGAGATCCTGTCTCAAGGTTCACAGGTTCAACCTCTGGGCCTTCAGTCAAGGCTTTCCCTTCGAAGCTAATCTCCGGGTCCACCTCAACATCTAGTTGACCAAAGATCTCACCTGCTAGCCTCTGTCTATATAGTTTTGATCTCAATTTGAATTCCTCTAACACCCTGTCTTAGATCCTTTCTGCCAATCTTGTAGCTTGTTTGTTGTTGCTTGGGTTGACAAGTGGTAGATCTACCAAATTTATACTCTCATAGTAGCTCAGTCTTGAAATGTTGAAAACTTCTAGTTGACCCTGAGCTCTAGAGATCACAAGAGCTCTCCTGTTACTGTCATACCCCCAACCCCTTGATCAGAAGGGGCAGACATTGCTCTTGGTATTCCCTCCTCAAACAGTTGTTGGATGAGCAAGTCTAGATCACTGTCATGAGGAGGTTGCTGAGTATGGACAAGTTCAAGAGAGGGTGGTGAATCCTCAATGTCCATACTCTGGGAAGAACTCCCAGGTTCTGTGGCTGTCAAGACTTTCTCTCCCTTTTTGGTAGTATCACCCTCTTGACTAGGTGAGCTGGGGAATTGGTGCAAGACATCCACATGTTCTTGTGGTCCTGGTTGAGTTGTCCTCCTTGGTCTCTCAGCTAACTGGCCCTTAAGATCGGTGATCTCAAGTTGCTGGTCATTGACCCTCTTCTGTAAGATAGTCACCTGAGATTCCAGGTGAGCTATCTTTGAAACTAAGTACGTGCATGTTTTTGTCAGTTTGTGCACCTTTTGTTTCAGACTCCCCTCATCTTCAGCATGGTGTTCTTGGTTGCTGGATTTCCCTGCCTAATGACAGCTTCCAGAGAAGTGTCAAGAGGCTGGGTTGCCATGGTTGAGGTCCTATTGATGTTATCACTTGCAAAAGTGAGAGCCTCTTCCATATGGATCTCCTGAACAAGTTCAGGAACATCCACCTCAGTGGAGGGTAGATGATGTAGGCTAGACCTGGGTGAGTCAGAAATACTCATCTCTCTTTAAGCAGGGGTGGAGAAGAGAGACTCATGGTATTCACTGACATCCAAGTCCTCATCATCATAAAAGTCTAAGCTGGGTATTGGTTGGTTGAGATCTAGAGGTTGGGGATGGTAGCTGTCCCTGAAGGTTGATCACTTGAGTTTAGAGACTCAGAGTGAAGGCTAGAGGCTGTTTGGGTAATGAGCTCATCAGCCTGAGCATGAGGAACCTCAGAACTGATTATTGGAAAGATGGGAGTGGTCTGCTCCTCAGGGGAAGTGGGAGCTCGAGATTCCACTTCCTCTTGTATGGGTTGTGATATGGGAGCCTGCACATGCTCAGTAGCAAGTGCATGGGTTCGTTTGGATTTTATTTTGTAGGTGATGGTGACGGTAGGCTGTGTTTGAGGTGGTTGAGAAGTGGAGGGTGTGGGATCAACACTAGCTAGTGCTGCTAGGTTGTCACCCTGAGTAATGAGCTCAAACATTTGTGGGACAAGGGCTGTTTCTACCCCTGAGAAGCCAACAGTTGGCTTCTTCAAGATTTTGAAAATGCCAGGCCTCATTTGTCCCAATTTAAGAATATTTCCTGTTCCCCTCAACTGTGGTCCCAATTCACAGTTGAGAATGTGTTGAACATACCTGGGGAACATGTAATATTCTAAGGAGTCCAAGTTAGCAAGTAAATTTGTGTAAACAAACTGAGAGTACCTGAACTTGACCCCTTGTACCATCCCATGGACTATGAAGGAGAGGTCTTCTGGAACTTGATCCCATCCTCCATGTTTGTTAGATAAGCTGTGTATGATGACATGGAGGAGGTACTTCCACTGGGATGAGACCTTCCCCTTCCTGAAGGTTTTGACTGAGAAGTCACCTTCATAGCCCATCTGCTAGAAGGAATGGTTGACAGCAGATTTTGGAAAGGACAGTTCACCTGCTTCATCATCCAGCTGCAAATGGGTGTTTATGATGGCCGGAGTGATGAAAATTGTCCTCCCCTGCACCGTAGCAGACAGTGCCTTCTCCCCATCCATGGTGACCTCTTGACAGGTCCGCCAGAATTCAAGCAACTGATCCTCATAGAGAGGAGGATCGATTGTAAGGGAGGTGAAGTAGTGAGACGAAGAAAGGTACCTACAAACATCTGAGAAGCTTGGATCCTTCTCAGAGTTCAACAGGGCAACTTGATTGTGTTGCCTGTGTAGGTGCATGGTGAAATCAGGGTCGTTTCTTCGATCGATGTTGGCCATTTGGTGAAGCTTATCAGTGAAGAAAGGAAGAAGAAAGTGAGTTTGGGGTGAAATTAGGTTAAAGATTGTGAGAGTAGAGAGAAGAAATGGAACCGTTGAGAAGATATATGCAGTGGATTTGAGACAAAGTTAGAACAAAAGATAAACTTTGAAATCCGCAAGTGGGTCCCACTTCTGAAAAAGCACCCAAAAAGTTAGTTTTCTTGGAAGTTGAAAATCTTCCGAAGGTATTTTTGCTTCGGAAGTTTTTTAAGAAAAGCTTCCGAAGGCAACTTTGCTTCGGAAGATATTTCAAAGAGTTGTGAAAATTTGGCTTCGGAAGGAATATACTAAAGAAATTTCTTCCGACATAAATTTTGCTTCGGAAGAACTAAGTCAGAAAATTATTATCCGTAGATAATAAATCTTCCGAGACGAAATTGCTTTCGGAAGATATGTGTTCTTTGAATGCATTTAAGTACTTATAAGCACATTTAAGCTTCGGAAGATATTCTAAGAATTTCTTCCGAAGGTAATCTCTTATGAGTAGTTAAATGATTTAAAGACATAAATTTCTTCCGAAGATAATTTGAGTTCTTTCGAGACAAAATAATAAATTTTCACAAATCTAAGGAATATCTTAAAAAAATTGATTTACTTCCAAAGAGATCTGAGCTTATGAAGGTGATAATATAGACAACTTAGGACACACAAATTTTAGAAATAATGTTGATTAAGTGTTTAAAAAAAATCTATTCAAAGTTAATCATCCCAATAGCTGATATAAGATATTTAAACCTCTATTCATCAAAATCTTTAGTGAACAGATCAGCATATTGTTCATTTGTGTTAACCTTGATTAGTTTGATTAATCCTTTCTCAAAATTATCTCTAATTAAATGATACCTGATGTTGATGTGTTTGGTCCTAGAGTGCTGCACTGGATTCTCTGTAATAGAGATAGCACTGTTATTGTCTATGTGGATAGGAGTCTCCTTGAAATTGAATCCATAGTCCAGCATCTGATTCTGAATCCAAAGCACTTGAGCACAGCAGCTTGTAGCAGCAATGTATTCAGCTTCTGCAGTTGATGCAGACACACAGGATTGCTTCTTGCATTGCCAAAAGATTATCCTTCCACCAAGGAATTGACATACCCCAGATGTAGACTTTGTAGTCATGTTGCAGCCACCATAGTCACTATCTGTATAAGCATACAGATTAAATTCTAAATTCTTTGGATACCAAAGGCCTAGTTTAGGAGCACCTTTGAGGTATCTGAGAATTCTTTTCACAGTAACTAGGTGTGACATCTAAGGGTTGGCTTTATATCTTGCACATATGCATGTGGCAAACATAATATCAGGCCTGCTAGTAGTGAGGTACATAAGAGACCCAAACATAGCCTTGTAGAGATGTTCATCAACATACTCCCCCTCAAGATCAGGACCAAGGGAGTGGTTTCTGGCTATGGGTGTCTTTGCAACCTTACAATCAGTCATCTTGAATCTTGTAAGTATGTCTTGTACATACTTTGACTGACTAATGAAGATGCCATTTTCAACCTGCTTCACTTGAATTCCTAGAAAGAAGTTGAGTTCCCCCATGGCACTCATTTCAAATCTATCCTTCATCAGCTTCTCAAAGTCTTTACCAAGCTTTGGATTAGTTGAACCAAAGATGATGTCATCTACATATATCTGAACTAGCATTATGTCATTCCCTGTTTCTTTGATGAAGAGAGTCCCATCAGTAGTACTTTTTTTGTATCCTTGTTGACAAAGATACTTTGATAGTGTCTCATACCACTTTCTTGGAGCCTGATGCAGTCCATATAGAGCATTATCAAGCTTGCAGACATAATCAGGATGATCTGGGTGTGCAAAGCCAGGTGTTTGTTTGACATAAACTTTGTCATCTATCACCCCATAGATAAAGGTACACTTTACTTCAAGCTGGTAGACCTTGAAATCCTTGGATGCAGCATAAGCCAGGAATATTCTTACTTGCTACAGGAGCAAAGACATCAGTGTAGTCAATTCCTTCTTCTTGAGTGTACTCCTGGACAACCAGTCTAGCCTTGTTCTTGATGACAATCCCTCTATCATTAGTCTTGTTCCTGAATACCCATTTGGTTCCTATGACACTTTTCCCTTGAGGAAGAGGACATAAGTTCCACACCTTCTGTCTTCTGATTTGAAGCAACTCTTCTTGCATTGCCTCAATCCAGCTTCCATCCTTCAAAGCCTCATCAACTTTCTTCGGCTCAATCTGGGATAAGAAACAAGAATGCAGACAAACATTGCTCTCATGTGTTTGTCCTCTTGTTCTCACCCTGTGTCAACATTTCCAATGATGTTTGTGGTGGGGTGTGACTTGTGGATCCTAAGTTGAGGGATCACAGCAAGTTGATTTGAGAGATCTAAGTTAGAGAAATTTAGATCTGGCAAAGAAGTGCTACCCACCACATCAACACACTTATCAAGAGAAGCTTGATCCAATGAGTGTGTTACATCATTAATGTTGTCTTCTATGGAGTGGTTATCAGCATCAAGAAATTCCTGATCACTGTCACCACCTCCATCTCCTTCTGCATTTGAAGTTCCTTCACCTGGATTTGGAGCCTCTGAGCTGGAATTTGAAGGCATCTCAGATGAATCAGCAGTATTTGTCATGCTTGTGCTGATAGGAGCTTCACTTGCAGGGTTAGTTACCATTGGAGCTGAAGTAGTATTCTTGTTTGGTCTTCTCAGCTCAAATCTTGGGTCAGGATCACCTGTTGATATATTATCTGTAGATCCTGAAACATTCTCACAAGACTTGTTAAAACAGTTGGTAACTAAATCAAGATCAAACAGCCAATCCGGACCAGAACCTTTAACACTGGGAGTGTTTTCATTGAAGGTCACATTGGCTGACTCCTCAATTACTCTAGTTCTGAGGTTGTATACTCTATAAGCCTTAGCTTGAGAGGAGTATCCAACAAAGTGTCCATCATCTGATTTCTCAGCAAACTTGGCTACTTGATCTTTGGTATTCAAGATGGTGCATGGACATCCAAATGACCTGAGGAAACCAATGAATGGTCTCCTTTTGTGCCACAGCTCATAAGGAGTCTTACCATGAGTCTTAACTACTAAAACTCTGTTCTGCACATAGCAGGCTGTGTTGACAGCCTCTGCCCAGAAGGTGATAGGCAGTTTAGAGTCAGACAACATGGTTCTAGCAGCCTCAATAAGTGTCCTGTTTCTCCTCTCAGCAACACCATTTTGCTGAGGAGTCCTGGGAGCACTATATTGTCTTGAAATACCCTTTTCATCAAAAAATGTATCAAGGATTTGGTTTTTAAATTCTGTCACATCTTATGGTTTTGACCTTGTGATCACATTGATTCTCAATTTTCAGAATGAAGTTCTTCAAGATCTCAGGAGTCTCATCCTTAGTTCTAAGGAAGAAGACCCAAGTGAATCTTGTGAAGTCATCTGTGATCACTAAACAATAAGAGGTCCTTCCTAGACTCATTACACTGGTGGGGCCAAACAGATCCATATGTAACAAGTGTAGGGGAGTAGTAATGGAGTTGGTTTCCTTTGGCTTGTGAGACACTTTGTGCTGTTTTCCTTTCAGGCATGCAACACAATGGTCTTTCCAAATTATTTGTAATCAATTTATTCATGTTTTTAAGTTTACATGGCACATTCTTTTATGCCAGAGGAAAGACTCATCACTATTTGCTTTAGATAGAAAGCAAGACACTTCTCCGAGGGAGTTGTTTCTTGCAGATCCATCTTGTACATGTTTCCCTTCCTGGGGGCTCTGAGCAGGATGTACTCCTGAGGAATAACCACCCCAGGCTTGAGAACAATGCACTCATGCTCAGTGAAGAGCATGTGATGTTTTTGGTCACAAAAT
Source organism: Flaveria sonorensis (assembly GCA_025506505.1). Lineage (NCBI taxonomy): Eukaryota > Viridiplantae > Streptophyta > Magnoliopsida > Asterales > Asteraceae > Flaveria > Flaveria sonorensis. The sequence goes on from CM046434.1 coordinate 19,087,159, forward strand.
TGGGACACACTCAAAAGATTGTATCCAAGCTCCTTGACAAAGTTTACCTTCTCAATGCTGAGCTTACCATTTGAGACCATGCCCTGCCAGTGATGTAACCTCCTGCATCTCCTCCAAAAACAACTGGCCCTCCATCAAACTTCTCAAAGTTTTGAAGCAAGGAGCCATTGCCTGTCATGTGTCTTGAGCAGCCGCTATCAATGATCCATACATTCCTGTTGGTTTTCAGCTGCCCCTGCACAAAAAGAGATGATTTAGTTACATTTGGGAACCCAAGCCTCATTGGTCTTGGGCTTGTCAAAGTGAATAGAAGACAATGAAACAGTAAGTGATCCTATGTTCAGGCTTTGAGGATCATTTGCTGTTGCTGATGATGAACTTTCAGTCACATGGTCTTCCTTCATCTTCCACACCACCTTCGGAAGATTGGGCTTGACCTTCAAAGCTTCGGAAGTTTTAACAACTTTGGAAGATTTGGAGACTGGGCCTTCGGAAGATCTAGCTTTCACTGCAGCTGGCTTTGGTGCTTCGGAAGTATTCCTTTCTTCCGAGACCATTTTTCCTTCCGAAGGCAATTTACCACCTGTTTTCCTTTTCACTTTGGAGCTTCCGAAGGAAACAGATTTTCCTTCCGAAGCTAGCTTTTCCTTCTTCTTCCCAGAAGCTTTCTCTTTGATCATGTGGATAGTGCTTTTGGGATTGTAGATGCAATCCTTAGCCAGATGAGAAGTACTACCACACATGATGCAGTCCATTTGCTTCCTTCTGGGAGTCTTCTTCTGAGAGCAAGACTGAGCTTGAACACTTTCTTTCTCCAGCTTCTTCTTCACAGATGATGCAGCAAGCTTCTTAGGGAGAGACTTGCTCTTGGAGGAGGATGGTTCAGACTGTGTAGCAGTGGTACACAGCAATTCAGCCTTCTCTTTGCTGGAATGAGTTGGAACTATACTAAAACTCCTGGTACTAGAGTTTGTAGTTGATTCCTCAGCCTTTACCACTTCAAACCCTGCAGAGATGAACACTTGTTTTGCTTGGAGTCAAAAGTGGCCTTGATCTCTTGAGCCTTCTTTGATCTTCTCTTTGCTCTTCTGATCAAGTTCTTCCTCTTTGTCTTTGTCATACCAGCCTTCTTACTCTCCTCAGGAGCATGGTGACCCTTTTTGGATTGACTCTCTTCACTCATTTCAGAGTCATCCCTCACCATCTCCTCTTCATCCTCTTCAACACTAGGGTCTATGAGGGGAAGCTCATCTTCACCAGTTCCACACCTTGGAGATCTTACAGATAATAGAGTGTGTGGAGGAGCTATCTCAGTAGATCCCAGTCCCTGCTTATTCTGATAACAAACTTTTGCATGCAGAGATGAGGATATGATGTTCTTGAAGGTCTCTTCTTCAAGAACACATTTTTCAGCCCGGGCTTTGCTGATCACAAGCTCAGCCTGGCATTCAGTCAACTTGGTAATGAGATCTTTAATTTGAGTCCTGTAATTTGTTTGCTCATGTTTAAGAGTTGAAATTGTTTTCTCTAGATCTTCTATCTTAAGTTTATAGTCATTTTCAGCTCTTTTAAAATCAGCTTTTAGGATATTCAAGGACTCAATATCAGATCTCATTTCCAAGTTGTAGGACCTGTATCTATTCACTTTAGCAATACATTCAGGAGAGCAAAGATGTTCTAGTACCTTAGCCTCATCATGGTCAGCCATGAGTGCTTGATTTGGTGAAGCATCTTCAGCCTGAAAGCTCCAGTCAAAGCCTCCTTCTTCAACAGCAACAGCAGCTTGCTGTCTTGGCTTCTCATTCTGGTGCCCTCCCTCAGTGTAGTTTGGCCTGGATGATGCTTGGCCACCATTTGACTTAGGTGCCTTGCATTCTCTGGCAAAGTGACCCATCTGATTACAGTTGTAACACTTCACTTTGCTCTTGTCCAGTCCAAACTTGCCACTGGCAGCATTGCTGGGAAACCTTCTCCCTGTCCTCTTGTAGAACTTTGGGCTCTGTGAGTGAGAAGAGCCATCTGCTGGACTATCTCCATGTATTCCAGATCATCTGGATGGATACAATCCAGGTCTTCAAGAGTGAAAAGAAAGTTGCCTGAACTTTCATCAGTAGAGACAAAGGCTTGAGAGGTGCTTGTCTCTTGGAATGGACTTCCTTGGATGTAGCACTCTCTGGGTGTCTCTGGGAAGGTGATGAAAGGACCCTTTTGTGAAGTTTCAGGGTAGCAGATAAGATGGTGCTGTGGTTCTCTGCTATCCTTTTCACCCACATGAAGGGCAGAACTCTGGTGAGTGTTGGAGTTACCAGATGGGTTTTGCATGTTCATCTCCATCTGGTATCCACTGAGTATTCCATATAACTCAGTGAGAGTCAGGGTCTTGAGGTTTTCAGTCCTCTTAATGACCACACAATAGTGTGTCCATTGTCTGGGAAGAGAGGACATGAACTTCCTAACAATATCCCTATTCTCAATAGTTACTCCAACATCAGCCAGAGTATCCACAATCTCAACATACCTGAAATACTATTGAGTCATGGTTTCACCTGTCATGAAACTGAAATTTTGAAACTGCTACTTCAAGAGGTCCTTCTTGTTTTCCTTGGCTTCATTGAACCCCTCATACATCAGTTTCAGTGCATCCCATAGTTGTTTAGCAGTCTTGCACTTCTTGAAACCTCTGTAGATGGAATTTGGAAGAGCAGTCTGAAGGGCTGTCATGGCTTTCTGATCAATGTCAATCTTCTTCCAGTCTTCTTCAGAGAAGTCAGCCCTTTCTTTGAGTATCATACTACCACCAGCAGCAGCTGAAGTGGTGGATGGTACATGAGGTCCATTGACAACAGACTCCCACATCTTGGAATCCTGAGACTTGATGAAGAAGTGTCAAAATCCTCAGGAGTGATCAGTGGGGACTTTGTCATAGTTCCAGTTTCCATATCAGCCTTAGAGATAGCTGCCATTTGAAGAGTTAAGTGATGTGTGAAGCTAAGAGGATTAAAGATGGTGAGATCTTACAATCAAGAGCCTGTAATGCTCTGATACCAATTGCAGGATCGGGTAAGGGTGCTTAAGTTTGCAATTAGCTTCACAGGAGGAGAGAACTTTAGATCACTTAACAATTCAAATAGGGAACTGGTAACTATTTAGAAGATACTAAGCCAACACAAGTAATGTAAGTGAAACAAGAACAAAATCACAAGAACACAAGATAAAGTTTTCAAGGAAGTTGTATATTGATTCTCTAGTTCTATTACAAGTGTGTTCAAGTATATCTTAGTTACAAGAACTTGAGACTCTTATATACTACAACCTACAACCGTCAATATACAAAAAGACAGTTGGGATTTGACTAATCTAGACAACAAGATCAATCTACAGTCAAAAGGCAGATTGCCTTTTGACTAGTGACTATGACATGCCATAGCTCACTGACTTTATCTAATAAGACAAGTCTACAGGAACAATTATGGGAAGTTACAGGCAAAGACCTTTTTCTACAGTTTGATAAAGTATGGAAGTTTCACCAACTAATGAAAAGCAGGTGAGTCTTCAGAGCAGCAGCGGAAGGTACAACAGCTTTATCAAAAAGTAACTCAGAGAAAGCATATTTTCTCTGTCTTCGGAAGAAATCAGTCTTCACATCAAAATGGCTTCGGAAGACTTTGTCTTGTGAAGCTTCAGAAGACTTCATCTTTGGCTTCGGAAGAAAAGGGTCTTTGGCTTCGAAAGATTTCATACTTGTAATATTTTCTGATAAGTGTGAAACTTCCGAAGCAACTTCTTTTGAACTGTTGGCTTCGAAAGATCTTACACTTAGACTTATTTATGAGTGTAAGACTTCCGAAGCTAGTTCATCCTTGTTCCTTAGTGCATGCTGGAAGACTTGGTTGTTTTGGTATCCTTTGGTTGCATCAGCCTTTAATCTTCAGATGTTCCTTACAGCTGCTGTTGCTGCTGCTGTTGCAGCTGGTTGTTTAACAACGAGCTCTTGTTTCCAGAGTTATCCCACTTGCGTTTGTTGTCAGGAACGCTTGCCACCACGCCCCGTTTGGGTAACTTGCCTTGCTCCACCGCCTGGTCCGTCAGCTTGTGAGCAAGCCGGATGGCCTGCTGGATAGTGGTGGGGTTTGAAGCAGTCACCATACTTTGTATTTCAGGCACCAACCCAAGCAAGTAGAGCTCGATCCTCTTGATTGGCGGATTTATCATTCCAGGACAGAGGGTTGCCAACTCGTGAGACCTTGTAGTGTGGCCTCAATTTCAGATCCTTCTATCTTTAACTGCTAGAACTCCAACTCCAGTTTCTATACTTTATCAAGAGGATAATACTCCTCCATCATCATAGCTTTGAACTCATCCCATGGCAAAGCATTGGCCATCTCTTGGCCCAACATCTGAACTTGAGCATTCGACCATGAGAGCGCTGCACCCTCCAATGTTCCCATGGCATATTTCACTTGGTCCACTACCGGACAATTGCACTTTGCGAATACTGATTCGGTCTTGTCAAACCATCTCACCAATCCCACAGCTCTTTCAGCTCCATTATAGGTGTAGGGCTTACAATCAATGTCAAAAATTCAAGTTTTTTAGTTGGGTGGGAAACAACCCTTCCCATCATGTAGTCCAAGTCAGATGAATAAAGGAAATCAATCTATCACTTCAGACACATTACTATCCTCCTTCATCTCTTCCCGTTCCTCCTCAGGTTCTTCTTCCGGCTCTTCTCCGGTTCTTCCTCTGGTTCTTCCTCCTGCTTTTCCTTTGGTTCCTCCTCTGGTACCTCCTGAGGCTCCTCTATCGGGGCCTCCTGAGGCTCGAGCTGATTTTTCAGCTCATGTATACGTACTATAGCCTCATGAAGCTGGGCTCGCGTTGCGTTCAAAGTATCCGTCAACTCAACAACCTATCCACGTAGAGTCTGAATCTCTCATGTCTAACCATCCTAATGTCCTTGCATATCGAGCCACGAGTCTTCCATATCTTCATACACCTTGCTATCGTGCTCGTGTCGCGTGTCTAACTTTTCAAATTTCCCTTCGACGTCTCAACGCAGTCTATCATGAGAGGTCATCACGACAGCGATAGCCCTATAAGAGTTACAGGGTATAGGGAATAATATGGAATCTTGTCCCATGATAAGGATCGAAAATGGAACACGCTCCTTTTCTTGCATCTTGATCAGTGCAGTACGATACCATGCCTAATTATAAGGATCAGACATGTCCCTATCAATCATAAGCTCGCTGGGAAGATACGTATCAGGTAGGGGGTCGAGAACCATACCCTTAAATAACGAAGGAACAGTAGGAACCTTGGGTTCCTTTCTCGATGCTTGTCATACAGGGGATGAAGATGATGATGATGCCATACTGCAGTGTGCGCGATGTGAATGCCAATGAGTATACAGTAAGGGGATAAGTAAACGAGTAACTAACTAACTATGTGCGGTTATAGACTAGTGTGTATGCAACCTAGTTCCTTATAACCAATGGCTCTGATACCAATCTGCCACACCCTTAAAAATCCACGTGTGGGGTTTTACCACGAGAAGAGTGAACAAACCAGGATCGAAGTCATTAGTTACTCAGAACAACTCTATATGTAACATTTAAAACAAACTAGAGTTTAAGACTTTAAAACATACAGGAAGCATTTTGTAAATATTTCAAACCCAATATTAAAATGCAAAATGCGCTAAACACGAGCCCAAACCAATGTTTATAAATATGCAATAAACCAAATGAAAATCAATGATTATTCAAAGTATGCTCGATTTGTGAGTGCTCCTTATGGGCAGCTGCTAGTAAGGACCTGAGAAAAGTATATTAAAAGTGTCAACATGACGGTTGGTGAGTTCAAGCGTTTGTAAGTTATCGTAAACAATAGCGTTTGTAAAATATAAACAAGTGTATTGAAATAGATAGCTAGTCTAATTTCATAAGTAATAACCATAGTGATTCATGAACGAACAATAAAAGTGGGGCATTGAACTCACCTGATGCGTAAACGAACAATAACATAGAAGTGCAAATGATGGGGAGAAAGTCCTCACAACCATAGAACCTGGGAGTTCGTCCCAGTGTATGGACATAGAGGAGTCACCAACCTCTCTTGCAATTGTCCAGACTCAACAACCTCCTCAAGTTATGAACATAGACTTACTCATTCAACACTTGTTTGAGGAGGGAATCCTAAGAGCAATGTCTGCTCCCTCTGAGAATCCAATTATGGGATGGTGGTATGACACAAACAGAAGAGCTCTTGTGATCTCTAGAGCTCAGGGTCAACTAGAAATCTTCAACTTCTCACACCTGAGTTTCTATGAGTGCATCAATCTGGTGAATCTTCCACTTGTCAACCCAAGCCACAATAGACAAGCTAAGAGATTAGCAGATCGGATTCAAGATTGGGTGCTAGAAGAATTCAAATTGAGATCAAAATTATATAGACAGAGGCTAGCAGGTGAGATCTTTGGTCAACTGGATGTTGCGGTGGACCCTAAGATTAGCTTCGAAGGGAAAACCTTGATTGAAGGGCCAGAGGTTGAGCCTGTGAACCTTGAGACAGGATCTCCCTTAGCACCCAGTACCCTCAGTGAGGCACCAGCTGGTAAAGGTGTCTCACAACCTCTCTCTGGCCAGAGCTTGACTGCTAAACCAAGCAATGATGGCCAAAGTTCTCTCCACCCTGAGTCACCAAGGCTTGTGGTTGACAAAGGGAAAAGGAAATTAAATCCTGAGGAGATGGAGAAGGAGAAGAGAGAGAGGAGAGGAAGCTAAGGGGAGAGAGTTCAAGTAGGTCCCCAGGCTTTTTGGAAGCTGCAATCCGGGCTGCCCCTAGGCCAAATACTCAAGAAGATGAGTTAAGGGCAGTCAGGCTAAACTACCTGGGGACCAGGAACTACAACATAGATGAACTCATCTTTCTCCCCATAGAAGAGTTGAATGAGCTGGCTAACACAGAGTTGTCAAAGGAGAGGAGGGAGGCAGAGGATGCAGCATTGATCCTCAAGGCTAAGGAAGAAAAGAGACTGAAAAGGCTATACAAACAGGCTCCTGTCCTCACCCCAGCTCAAGATAGCCCTGAGACAGAGGATGTGGCAACTGCACAACCTCAGGTACATAAGGAATCCGATAAAATCAACATAATCAACTACCTGAGTGCCACAGGCCTCTATCAGGCATCTGCACTTCTTCCTCTATCCTATGAGTATGTAGAGTTTGAATATCTCAAGCTGCTAGAGCAACAAGTCATGAAATAAAAAAAGGCTGCTAAGAGAAAGCTCAGGGAAGAAGCTGCAAAGTCAAGAGCCATCATTCACAAAAGCCAAAAGAAGTCTGCTGACAGATAAAGGATGATGAGCTTCTTGAAGCTATATGGATTATCCTAAAGGAGGCTTGGTCCTATGTCTATATCCATAATAGATGAGCATATAAGGGTGATCAAGCAGAAGATCAAGAGGGAGAGCTTGTGGACTTACATTCTCCACCAACTCCAGCTCAACCTGAAGTTGAGGTAAAGGTTGAACCCACTAAGACAACACAACCTAAACCTAAAGCAGCATCTCAGCTAACTTCATCTTCTGATCTATAGGAGGGTCCTCTTTTCTCTCCTTCTGAACCTGTGAGAGAAGAGAACCCAACTGAGAGGGACACTACTGAATAATCTGGTCCTGAAGACCAGTCCTCTCAGTTGAAATCATCAAAGAGGAGAAAAAGGATGGCCAGAAGAACCTCTACAAAGAAAAAGAAAACTAAGGCATCCACCTCTGCACCTAAGGATGAGTCAGAACATCCTGAGGAAGTGCATGAAGAGGCTGCTCAACCAAGTCCCATCAGAGTAGAGCCTCTTGCAGTTGGAAGACCCATTGTGTCCTGGAGTTTTGCTGACAATCCAGACAGATGGTATGTCACTAGAGATCAAGGAGGTCAAGAAGTCTACTTTCAGCAAGACATGCTTGCCCTTCCTTTGCATGATCTCTTTGACATGAGAAGATTCTATGAGAGTCTAAAGGATCCTAACCATATGATGAAGAGAGGTTTGCTACTGATCCTAATAAGGACTATCAACATCTGAAGAATCTCTCTATTTTGGTAGCATCAGCCTAGGGGGAGTTTGTAAGGATCTATCTGAAGATTATGAGGCTGATGTAACCAATGATCTTTCAACATGCACTAAGGAACAAGGATGAACTTGTTGTGGAAGCTTTACACTCTCTAAAACACTAAGTGTAAAGTCTTTCAAAGCCAAAAGTTCAGAAGAAATTACTTCGTAAGCTTTACACTTAACAAAACAATATTCCAAGTGTAAAAACTTCCAAAATCCAGAGGGCAAGTTCTTCCGAAGCCAAATATGAAGTCTTCCGAAGCTGCAAAGACAAACTCTTACGAAGCCATTTCGCTGTGAAGACTGATTTCTTCGGAAGACAGAGAAAAGATACTTTCTCTAATCTACTTTTGTTAAAGCTGACCAACTTTCTGCTACAACTCTGATAACTCACCAACTTGTATGAGTTGGTGAAACTTCTATGCTTTAGTGAATAGTAGATAAAGTCTGTGTCTGTAATTTTCTTCTTTGGTTTCTTTAGACTTTTTTGTACTAGGAAAAGTCAGTGAGCTATGGCATGTCATAGTCACTAGTCAAAAGGCAATCTGCCTTTTGACTCTAGATTGATCTTGTTGTCTAGATCAGTCAATTCCAATTAACGGTTGTAGGTTGTAGTATAAAGAGTCTCAGGTCCTTGTATTTTAGATTATGCTACGAACACTTGTAATAGAACTTGAGATCAATATACAACATCCTTGAAAAAATACTTGTGTATTGTTCTAAGTTCTGTCTTATTGTTACTTGTGTTCCTTGTATCTTCAAAGTTTCATGTTCCCCATTTGAACTTTCAAGTGATCTAAGATCACTCCTCTTGTGAAACAAATTGTAGTTAACACCCTAACCCGGTCCTGCTATTGGTATCAGAGCATTCCAGGCTCTTGATTGTAAGATCTCACCATCTTAAATCCTTTTAGTTTCACACTTCACTTAACTTTTCAAATGGCAGCTATCTTAATGGCTAATATGGAAACTGGAACTATGACAAAGTCCCCACTGATCGCTCCTGAGGATTTTGATACTTGGTGCCAAAGAATAGAAGAATTTATCAAGTCTTAAGATTCCAGGATGTGGGAGTCTGTTGTTAATGGACCTCATGTACCATACACCACTTCAGCTGCTGGTGGTGGTGGTATGATACCAAAGGAATGGGTTTGATTTTTCTAAAGAAGATTGGAAGAAAATTGATATTGATCAGAAAACTATGACAGCCCTTCAAACTGCTCTTCCTAACTCCATCTACAGAGGTTTCAAGAAGTGCAAAACGGCCAAACAGCTATGGGATGCACTGAAGCTGATGTATGAGGGGTCCAATGAAGCCAAAGAGAACAAGAAGGACCTCTTGAAGAAGCAGTTTGAAAATTTCACCTTCAAGACAGGTGAAACCATGACTCAACAGTACTTCAGGTATGTTGAGATTATGGATACTCTAGCTGATGTTGGAGTAACCATTGAGAATAGAGATATTGTTAGGAAGTTCATGTCCTCTCTTCCCAAACAATGGACACACACTACTGTATGGTCATTAAGAGGACTGAAAACCTCAAGACTTTTACTCTTACTAAGTTATATGGAATACTTAGTGGATACCAGATGGAGATGAACAGGCAGATCTCATCTGGTAACTCCAACACCATCAGAGTTCAGCCCTTCATATGGTTGAAAGGGATTGCAAAGAACCACAGCACCATCTCATCTGCTACCCGAACAAATCACAAAAGGGACCTTTCATCACCTTTCCGGAGACACCAAGGGAAGGCTCGTCCCTGGAAGCCCATTCCATGGGACAAGTTCTTTACAAGCTTTTGTGTCTTCTGATGAAAGTTCAGGCAACTTTCTTTTTATTTTTGAAGACCTGGACTGTACCCATCCAGATGATCTGGAATATATGGAAATAGTCCAGCATATGACTCTACTCACTCATAGTGCCTAGAAGTTCTACAAGAGGACTAGGAGAAGGTTTCCCAGCAATGCAGCCAGTGGAAAGTTTGGGCTGGACAAAAGCAAGTTGAAGTGTTACAACTATAACCAAATGGGACACTTTGCCAGGGAGTGCAAGGCACCAAAGTAAAATGGTGGCCAAGCATAATCCAGGTCAAACTACACTGAGGGAGCTCACCAGAATGAGAAGGCAAGACAACAAGCTGCAGTTGCTATTGAAGAAGGAGGCTTTGACTGAAGCTTTCAGGTTGAGGATGCTTCTCTGAACCAAGCACTAATTGCAGACCATGATGAAGCCAAGGTATTGGAACATCTTTGTACTCCTGAATGCATTGCTAAAGTTAATAGATATAGGTCCTATAACTTTGAGATGAGATCTGATCTTGAGTTCTTAAATATCTTAAAAGATGACTTTAAAATTGCATTCGGAAGAAAAGTTGGTCTCAAAAGAAAGGATTGCTACCAAAGTACTGAAGCTTGCTGTAGTGAAAGTAAGATCTTTTGAGGGTCCAGTCTCCAAAACTTCCAAAGTTGTCAAAATTTCTGAAGCATTGAAGGTCAGGCCCAATCTTCCAAAGGTGGTGTGGAAGATGACGAAAGACCATATGACTGAAAGTTCTTCATCAACAACAGCAAATGATCCTCAAAGCTTGAATATAGGATCACTTACTATTACATTATCTTCAACTCATTTTAATAAGCCCAAGACCAATAAGGATTGGGTTTCTAAGTGTAACTAATCACCTCTTTTTGTGCAGAAACAGTTAAAGACCAAAAAGAATGTTTGGATTATTGATAGTGGTTGTTCCAGGCACATGACTAGTAATGGTTCTCTGCTTCAAAATTTTGAGAAGATTGATGGAGGACCAGTTGCTTTTGGAGGGGATTCTGGTGGTTACATTTCTAGAAGGGGCAGAGTCATAAATGGTAAGCTCAACATTGAGAAGGTAAAATTTGTCAAGGAGCTTGGATATAATCTTCTAAGTGTATCCTAATTTTGTGATCATAAACACCATATGCTCTTCACTGAGCATGAGTGCATTGTTCTCAAGCGTGGGGTGGCCATTCCTCAAGAGCATATCCTGCTCAAAGCCCCCAGGAGAGGGAACATGTACAAGATGGATTTACATGAAACATCTCCCTCAGGAGAAGTTTCTTTCTTTTTGTTTAAAGTAAATAGTGATGAGTCTTTCTTTGGCATAAAAGAATGTGCCATGTAAACTTTAAGAACATGAATAAATTGATTAAGAATGATTTGGTAACTGGAATGCCAAAGAAAGAGTTTACAAGTGATGACCACGGTGTTGCATGCCTGAAAGGGAAGCAACACAAAGTGTCTCACAAACCAAAGGAAATGAACTCCATCACTACTCCCCTACACCTATTACATATGGATTTGTTTGGCCCCACCAGTGTAATGAGTTTAGGAAGGACCTCTTACTGCTTAGTGATCATAGATGATTTCAAAAGATTCACTTGGGTCTTTTTCCTTAGAACTAAGGATGAGACCCCTGAGATCTTAAAGAATTTCATTCTAAAAATTGAGAATCAATCTGATCACAAGGTCAAGACCATAAGATGTGATCAAGGAACAAAATTTAAGAACCAAATCCTTGATACATTTTGTGATGAAAAGGGTATTAAAAGACAATATAGTGCTCCTAGGACTCCTCAGCAAAATGGTGTTGCTGAGAGAAGAAACATGACACTTATTGAAGCTTCAAGAACCATGTTGTCTGACTCTAAACTGCCCATCACCTTCTGGGCAGAGGCAGTTAACACAGCCTGCTATGTGCAGAATAGAGTTTTAGTGGTTAAGAGTCATGGTAAGACTCCTTATGAGCTGTGGCACAAAAAAGACCATTTATTGGTTTCCTCAGGTCATTTGGATGTCCTTGCACCATCTTGAATACCAAAGATCAAGTAGCCAAATTTGATGAGAAGTTAGATGATGGACACTTTATTGGATATTCTCCCCAAGCTAAGGCTTATAGAGTATACAATCGCAGAACTAGAGTAGTTGAGGAGTCAGCCAATGTGACCTTCAATGAGCACACTCCTAGTGTGAAAGGTTCTGGTCCGGATTGGCTATTTGATCTTGACTTAGTTAACAACTGTTTTAACAAGGCTTGTGAGAATATTTTAGGATCTAAAAATAATATATCAACAGGAGATCCTGACCTAAGATTTGAGCTGAGAAGACCAAGCAAGATTACTACTTCAGCTCCTTTGGTGACTAACCCTACAAATGAAGATCCTATCAGGACAAACATGACAAATTCAGCTGATATATCTGAGGTGCCTTCAAATTCCAGCTCAGAGGTTCAAAACTCAGGTAAAGGAGCTTTAAATATAGGAGGAAATGGAGGAGGTGATAGTGATCAAGAATTTCTTGATGCTGATAACCACTCCATAGAGGACAACATAAATGATGTCACACATTCATTGGATCAAGTCTCACTTGATAAGTGTGCTGATGTGGTGGGTGACACTCCATTACCAGATCTAAATTTCTCTAATTTGGATCTGTCCAATCAACTTGCTGTGAACCCTCAACTAAGGATCCACAAGACACACCCCACCATAAACATCATTAGAAATGTTGAGACTGGGGTAAGAACAAGAGGACAAACCCATGACCAAAATGTTTGTTTGCACTCTTGTTTCTTGTCCCAGATTGAGCCAAAAAAAGTTGATGAGGCTCTGAAGGATGGAAGCTGGGTTGAAGCTATGCAAGAAGAGCTACTTTAGACAGAAGGTTTGGAACCTATGTCCTCTTCCTCAAGGGAAGACTGTCATAGGAACCAAATGGGTTTTTAGGAACAAGAAGGATGACAGAGGACTTGTCATCAAGAACAAGGCAAGACTAGTTGTTCAAGGGTACATATAAAAAGAGGGAATTGATTACACAGATGTTTTTGCTCCTGTGGAAAGACTTGAAGCTGTAAGAATATTTCTGTCTTTTGCTGCATCCAAGGATTTCAAGGTCTACCAACTTGATGTCAAGTGTTTTCTGTATGGGGTGATTGATGAAGAGGTGTATGTCAAACAACCACCTGCCTTTGCAGACCCAGATCATCCTGATTATGTCTGCAACCTTTATAAAGATCTTTATGGGCTGCACCAAGCTCCAAGGAAGTGGTGTGAAACACTATCTCAGTATATCTGACAACATGGTTTCAAGAGGGGTACTATAGATGGAACTCTCTTCATCAAAGGGACAGGGAATGACTTAATGCTGGTTCAAGCATATGTGGATGACATTATCTTCGGGTCAACTAATCCAAAGCTCTATAAAACTTTGAGAGGCTGATGAAGAACAGATTTGAAATGAGTGCCATGGGGGAACTAAATTTCTTTCTGGGAATTTAAGTGAAGCAAGTTGACAATGGTATCTTCATAAGTCACTCAAAGTATGTGCAAGACATACTTACAATATTTAAGATGACTGAATGTAAGGTTGCTAAGACACCCATAGCCAGAAACCACTCCCTAGGACCTGATCTTGAGGGGGAGTGTGTGGATGAACATCTTTACAGGGCTATGATTGGGTCTCTTATGTACCTAACAACAGCAGGCCTGATATCATGTTTGCCACATGCATTTGTGCAAGATATCAAGCCAACCCCAAGATGTCATACCTGGTTACTATCAAGAGGATTCTTAGATATCTCAAAGGTGCTCCCAAGCTTGGCCTTTGATATCCAAAGAGTTCTGACTTCAACTGTATGCTTATACAGATAGTGACTATAGTGGTTGTAACATGACTGCAAAGTCTACATCTGAGGGATGTCAATTCCTTGGTGGAAGGATTGTCTCATGGTAATGTAAGAAACAATCTTGTGTCTCTGCATCAACTGCTAAGGCTGAATACATTGTTGCTGCAAGTTGCTATGCTCAAGTGTTTTGGATTCAGAATCAGATGCTGGATTATGGATTCAACTTCAAAGAGACTTCCATCCACATAGACAACAACAGTGCTATCTCCATTACAGAGAATCCTGCGCAGCACTCAAGGACCAAACATATCAATATCAGGTATACTTTGATTAGAGATAATTTTGAGAAGGAATTAATCAAATTAGTCAAAGTTAACACAAATGAACAATATGCTGATCTGTTCACTAAAGCTTTTGATGAACAGAGATTCAAATATCTTGTATTAGCTATTGGGATGATTAACTTTGAGTAATTTTTTCTTAAAAAACTTAAATAAACTTTATTTCTAAAACCTGTGTGTCCTAAGTTGTCTTATCACCTTTATAAGCCCAGTTTATTTTGAAAGAAAAAAATTTAATGATATTCCTTAGATTTCAAGTTGCCTTCGGAAGAAATTTTTGTCTTCAAATCAATAACTACTTATAAGAAATTTACATTCGAAAGAAATTCTGAAATAATCTTCCGAAGTTAAATATGCTTCTAAGTACTTGCATGTATTTGAAGGACAAATATATTCCGAAAGCAATTAAGTCTTGGAAGAATCATTCTCTTTAGAATAAAACTCCCAAGACTTAATATCTTTCGAAATCAAATATGTGTAAGAAGAAAAACTTTCTAAGTATTTTTCTTCCGAAGCCAAATTTTCACATTTCTTAAGAATATCTTCCGAAGCCAAATTGGCTTTGGAAGCTCTTTCTCAAAACTTCCAAGCAAAAAATCACCTTCGGAAGATTTTCAACTTCCAAGAAAACTACCTTTTTGGGCGCTTTTTCAGAAGTGGGACCTACTTTCGGATTTCAAAGTTTATCCTCTTGCATTAACTTTGTATTAAATCCATTCCATATATATATTCTCAACGGTTCCCCTTCTTCTCACTCTTTTCTTCTTCCACAAATTCTTGACCTAAAGTTTTCCCAAAAATTAACCTTCTTCTTCACCAACAAACTTCCTTCATGGCAAACATTGATCGACGAAACCAACCGGGTTTTACCATGCACCTTCATAGACAACACAATTAGGTTGCTTTGTTAGACTCTGAGAAAGAACCTCATTTATCAATGGTCTGTCGATACCTTTATGCGTCTCACTACTTCACCTCCCTTAGCATTGATCCTCCTCTTTATGAGGATCAGTTACTTGTATTCTGGAGGACCTGCCAAGAGGTCACCACGGATGGGGAGAAGGCACTATCTGCTATAGTATAGGGGAGGACAATCTTCATCACTCTGGCCATCATAAGCTCAAACCTTCAGCTAGATGATGAAGAAGGTGAGTTGTCCTTTCCGAAAGCTTCTGTCAACCATTCTTTTCAGCAGATGGGCTATGAGGGTGACTTTTCAGTCAAAACCTTCAGGAAGGGGAAGGTCTCATCCAAATGGAAATACCTCCTCCATGTCATCATACACAGTCTCTCTAACAAGCATGGAAGATAGGATCAAGTTCCAGAGGACCTCTCCTTCATAATCCATGGAATGGTTCAGGGGGTCAAATACAGGTACTCTTAATTTGTCTATACAAATTTACTTGCTAATTTAGACTCCTTAGAATACTACATGTTCTCATGATATGTCCAGCACATTCTCAACTGTGAACTGGGCTCACAGTTGAGGGGAACAGGTAATATTCTTAAATTGGGACAGATGAAGCCCAACATCTTTAAAATACTAAAAAGCCACTGTTGGCTTCTCTGGGGTAGAAACAGCCCTGGTTCCAAAAATGTTTGAGCTCATTGCTTAGGGTGGCAACCTAGCAGCACCAGCTAATGTTGAACCCACACCCTCTACCTCAACTCCACTCCCACAGCCTAAAATACCATCACCTACAAAAGAAAAACCAAACAAACCCCTGCACCTGCTACTGAGCATGTGCAGGTCCCCATATTACAACCCATACAGGAGGAAGTGGAATCACGAGCTCCCACTTCCCCTGAGGAGCAGACCACTCCCATCTCTCAAATGATCAGTGCTGAGGTTCCTCATGCTCAGCCTGATGAGCTCACATCCCTAACAGCCTTAAGCCATCACTCTGAGTCTCAACACTCAAGTGATCAGCCTTCAGGGGATAGTTACCATCCTCAGCCGCTAGACTTAAACCACCCAATTCCCAGCCTTGATTTCTATAATGATGAGGACTTGGGTTTCAGTGAGTACAATGAGTCTCTCCTTTCTTCCCACACTCAAGGAGAAATGAGTATTCCTGACTCACCCATGTCTAGCCCATATCATCTACCCACAACTGAGGTGGGTCTTCTGGAACATGTTTAGGAGATCCATATGGAAGAGGCTCTCACTTTAGAAAGTGATTACATCAGTAAGACCTCAACCATGGCAACATAGTCTCTTGACACTTCTCTGGAAGTTGTCACGATACAGGGGAAATCCAGCAACCAAGAACACTATGCTGGTGATGAGAAGAAGACATTGGTTCAATTCTCTCATCCCCTAGTGATTCTTCAATAGAAGATAAGGGGACTCTGAAACATATGGTGCACAAACTGACAAACACATGCACCTATCTAGTTTCAAAGATAGTTCACCTAGAATCTCAGGTGACTATCTTGCAGCAGAGGGTCAATGACCAGCAACTTGAGATCACCGATCTCAAGGGCCAGTTAGCTGAGAGACCCTTAAGGAGGACTCAACCAAGTCCACAAGAACCTGTGGAAGTGATGGATGACACCCTCAGCTCACTACGCAAGAAGGTGATGCTACCAAAAAGGGGGAAAAAGTCCTCACAACCACAGAACCTAGGAGTTCCTCCCAGAGTATGGACATAGAGGAGTCACCAACCTCTTTTGCAATTGTCCAGACTCAGCAACCTCCTCAAGTCAAGAACATAGACTTACTCATTCAACACTTGTTTGAGGAGAGAATCCCAAGAGCAATGTCTGCTCCCTCTGAGAATCCAATTATGGGATGGGGGTATGACACCAATAGAAGAGCTCTTATGATTTTTTGAGCTCAGGGTCAACTGGAAATCTTCAACTTCTTACACTTGAGTTTCTATGAGTGCATCAATTTGGTGAATCTTTCACTTGTCAACCCAAGCCACAACAGACAAGCTGAGAAATTAACAGATCGGATTCAAGATAGGTGCTAGAAGGATTCAAATTGAGATCAAAATTATATAGACAGAGGCTAGCAGGTGAGATCTTTGGTCAACTGGATGTTGAGGTGGACCCTAAGATTAGTTCGAAAGGAAAACCTTGACTGAAGGCCCAGAGGTTGAGCCTGTGAACCTTGAGACAGGATCTCCCTCTGCACCCAGTACCCTTAGTGAGGCACCAGCTGGTGAAGGTGTCTCACAACCTCTCTCTGGCTAGAGCTTGACTGCTGAACCAAGCAATAAAGGCCAAAATTCTCTCCACCCTGAGTCACCAAGGCCTGTGGTTGAGAAAGAGAAAAGAAAATTAACTCCTGAGGAGATGGAGGAGGAGAAGAGAGAGAGGAAGAGGAAGCTGAGAGGAGAGAGTTCAAGTAGGGAAGAAGCTGCAAAGTCAAGAGTCATCATCCACAAAAGCCAAAGGAAGTCTACTGATAGACAAAGGATGATGAGCTTCTTGAAGCTGTATGGATTCTCTGGAAAGAGGCTTGGTCCTATGTCTCTATCCATAATAGATGAGCATATAAGGGTGATTAAGCACAAGATCAACAGGGGAGAGCTTGTGGACTTACATTCTCCACCAAGTCTAGCTCAACCTGAAGTTGAGGTAAAGGCTGAACCCACTAAGACAACACAACCTGAACCTAGAGCTGCATCTCAGCTAACTTCATCTTCTGATCCATACAGGGTCCTTTTTTCTCTCCTTTTGAACTTGTGAGAGAAGAGAACCTAACTGAGAGGGACACTACTAAACAATCTGGTGCTAAAGACTAGTCCTCTCAGTTGAAATCATCAAAGAGGAGAAAAAGGATGGCCAGAAGAACCCCTACAAAGAAAAAGAAAACTAAGGCATCCACCTCTACACCTCAAAATGAGTCAGAACATCCTGAGGAAGTGCATGAAGAGGCTGCTCAACCAACTTCCATCAGAGTAGAGCCTCTTGCAGTTGGAAGACCCATCGTGTCCTGGATTTTTACTGACAATCCAGACAGATGGTTTGTCACTAGAGATCAAAGAGGTCAAGATGTCTACTTTCAGCAAGACATACTTGCCCTTCCTTTGCATGATCTCTATGACATGAGAGATTTCTATGAAAATCTGAAGGATCCTAACCATATGATGAAGAAAGGTTTGTTGCTGATCCTAATAAGGACTATCATCATCTGAAGAATCTATCTATTTTGATTGCATCATCCTAGGGGGAGTTTGTAAGGATTTATCTGAAGATTATGAGGCTGATGCAACCAATGATCTTCCAACATGCACTAAGGAGCAAGGATGAACTTGCTGCGGAAGCTTTACACTCTCTAAAACTCTAAGTGTAAAGTCTTTCGAAGCCAAAAGTTCAGAAGAAATTACTTCGAAAACTTTACACTTAACAGAAAATATTCCAAGTGTAAAAACTTCTGAAGCCAGAAGCCAAGTTCTTCCGAAACCAAAGATGAAGTCTTCCGAAGTTTCAAAGACGAAGTCTTCCGAAAGCATTTTGCTGTGAAGACTGATTTCTTCGGAAGACAGAGAAAATATACTTTCTTTGATCTACTTTTGATAAAGCTGACTAACTTTCTGCTGCAACTCTGATAACTCACCAACTTGTATGAGTTGGTGATCCATGCTTTAGTGAATAGTAGATAAAGTCTTTGTTTGTAATTTCTTCTTTTGTTCCTTTAGACTTTTTTGTATTAGGAAAAGTCAGTGAGCTATGGCATATCATAGTCACTAGTCAAAAGGCAATCTGCCTTTTGACTCCAGATTGATCTTGTTGTCTAGATCTGTCAATTCCAACTGTCCTTCCAAGTATTGACGGTTGTAGGTTGTAGTATAAAGAGTCTCAGGTCCTTGTATTTTAGATTATGCTTTGAACACTTGTAATAGAACTTGTGATCAATATACAACATCCTTGAAAACTAATACTTGTGTTATTGTTCTAAGTTCTGTCTTATTGTTACTTGTGTTCCTTGTATATTCAAAGTTTCGTGTTCCCCATTTGAACTATTAAGTGATCTAAGATCACTCCTCTTATGAAACTAATTGTAGTTAACACCCTAACCCAGTCCTGTAATAATAATATAGAAGCTAACGAGTAAATAAAAGTGGGGCATTGAACTCACCTGACGCTCAAACAAACAATAATATAGAAGCTAATGGTGATTGGAAAGACAACCCGTCAAAGGTTACCTAGAACACTTGAGTATATAAGTACGTGTAACCAGAAAGTTTAACAACGCTAAATGCTCAATAAACACGTTGACCTAAGGGTTTTGGAAAACAAAGACACATTTGACCAAGTTGACTTGTTTGACTGTTGGTGACATGTTAATTGAAATCTTGTTTGATCAAGTATAGCAACTCATTACCCATGATTATCATACAAGTTATTCACATATGTCATATTATGAATCTTAAGTTCTATCAAGATCATCATACCTACATAGATTATCGTACAACATGCGAATCACAACCAAACATCATGATCAACAAGATATAATTAATCTGAATTAACAAATCATACATTGAGTTTAATCATGTACTACATGCCATGTGAAGCCACTTACGACTTCACACCCTAAACTCTGCCAATCCTACTAAGTAGGGGCCTCAGATTCGCACGTGTGTATGATGTTCATTATCATATTTCTCAACATGATTCATACCAATTAACATACATAACAATGATCTACTATAATCTGAAACATGATTCCATAACCTTCTAAGATAAACTCAACACTTGTGCAATATTTCATAAAACCTAGATTTCCCAAATAATCAATCAAGTATCTACATGATCCAAGTAATGCATTCTAACGGATTAGACATCATCAACAAGCATTCTTGCATGATACTAACATCATATACATGCCCTATTGACAATATCCAATGATTCACATCAATAAAGTTTTTCTTTCGGGAAAGTAACACCCAAAAACCAATCTATCATCCAACTCAATCATGAATTCATGAATGTTATGCCTAATCTATTTGATAGAAATCATCTAAACATGATAAACATCAACAATTCATCAAAATTCCCAATTCTCATGCACAAAAGTTACTACTTATAGAAAGGTATGAACAACACATGAATTTCATGAAATTTTGCGTGATCTACATAAAGTAGCATCAATGCAATACAACTAACATCATAACATTATCCGACATCAACAATTTCGACTTTATCCATGTCAATTGAACTAGGGTTCTTCTTGAATCAAAATCTATGAGAAAGCTTGTTAAAACTCACCTTAAATCGTGTAATGATCAAGATTATGCTTGCTAAAATGTTGTAATGACCACAATACTCAAAATCGAATGTTCTGGTGTCAAAAGCTTGAAATCACTAGGATTGGGGTGGGGGAAGGGGTGTGGCCGAATGGGGGGTGTGGGAGGGGGCTAGGGTTTAATTTTTGTTTTACATGGTAAGTATTTCTTGATTAACCCTTATTGTTTTAAAATTATAAAAGTAGATTTTATTATAATTTAAATAATTTTCGTCATATAATACATGAATCTATATTAATCATCAACAATTATATAATCAAATATTAAACACCACACATGAAATCATATAACATGCGCAGTCACGTTAAAAAGTGAAATTCACAAATAATATTAAAAATTCATGAATCACATAATCACATATTAATAATCAAATTATAATAAGTACTATTTATTAAACACACTTAATTATTATTAGATCACAAACGTTCAATGACAACTAGGAGTGATCACGACACGTGTATGCAAGAACTAATGAAACTAACGGAGTTGGTAACGGAAAAATTATCGGATGTCACAGTGCTCACCACCATCAAGGATGTCATTAGACACATTCTCGACACGGTGAGGTACGCCATCCATCTGTTTTAGGAGATGCATAGTGGCATATGGAGTTGAGCACCGTCTAGGCTGGTTTAGAAGGCATAGTGGCTCCCCCTCACCAAGGATTGTTCATTTTATGAAGCAGATGATACATGCCGAGAAGGACACAGGAGGGGAGGCAATGGAGATGCACCGGTTCATGAGCCTCCCCGAAGTAGTTTGTATTTTGTTTATTTTATATTTGTTTATCTTTTACTTTAAAAATATATATTTGGATATAGTTATCTTTATGGTGTGTGCGTGATGGTTGCATGATTTTTTTCAACAATATTGAACAATTAAAAAAATTACATTCTAAAAATCATTAAAAAGTTAAAAAAATTATATTACCTTGAATAAAACAATATAAAATTACGTATTACAAATACAAATCTACAACAATTATAGTAAATTACCTAGTTCATATTATCATTCCCTTGTGCCATTACATCACGATACTTTTGAAAACATCGCCCACATATAACTTTCCAGTCATTAGCATTTTATGTTTGTAATTTCTCTAATATCCACTTGGAAGGGGCATCAAACGGTCAC